>CM072810.1:97732397-98332397 GCA_037013495.1 Hippophae tibetana
GGTCTTCGAGCTATGGGAATTATTAGGATTCCTGGATTTGGACCTCCTGTCCTTTGATCTACCTCGGTAGTCTGTTCTGCCACGTCCATTCCCTTTGGTTGAATTTCTTCCTCTTGACTCTGTATGCAAAACTGAAGAAGTTGACGATTCACCTACCTCTCTACGTCGGATCTCTTCACTGAGAACCAGATCACGAACATCGTCAAATTTTAACTTATTGCTTCCCGATGAGCTACTCACAACCGTGACAGTAACATTCCAACTTTCTGGTAGAGAAGACAAAAGTATCAATGCTCGTACTTCTTCATCGAATTCAATTTCCACTGAACTCAACTGGGTTGTGACTGTATTGAGTTCATTGAGATGTTGAGCTACCGATGCGCCTTCAGTCATCCGCAAATTGAACAAACGCCTCATCAAGTGCACTTTGTTTGAGGCTGATGGCTTCTCATACATATTGGAGAGAGCTGTCATAAGACCCGCCGTGGTCTTTTCCTTTGCTATGTTGAAAGCAACATTACGGGATAACGTCAATCGAATAACTCCGAGGGCTTGTCTGTCTAGAAGATTCCAATCTTCTTCCTTCATAGCCTCTGGCTTCTTCCCTGAGAGAGGTTGGTATAGATTTCTTTGATACAGATAATCCTCTATCTGCATTTTCCAAAACCTGAAATCTGTGCCATCGAATTTCTCGAGTTTCACCCTTCCTTCATCTGCAGCCATTACTCTCACTCAAATCTGACTTTCTCCGGATCGTTTTTGACTATTTCTGCAAACCACCGTGTATTAAAACACCTCCGTCAACGAACAAATATCGTCAACAAAATTTTACTATTAACGTAATTCACTATTCACGTGAATAGTAACCTTGCAAGAAATTGATAGAAATCACCACCAAAAGCTCTGATACCAGTTGTTGGGAAATAACGCAAATTCCCGATAAGCCAGATTTATGAGAAAGCAAGAATAGAAAAATAACACACAAATTTGATAACGGAGTTCGGCCAATCTTGCTTACGTCTCCGGACCTGCTGTAGATCTTTTTACTGAAAGGAGAGAAATTACACAAGGTGTTTACAACACTCACAACTCACAACCTAATTACACCCAAGAAAATTACTTTCAATTTTCTCTCACAAAAGCTTTTCTCTCTAAGCTTTTCTCTCAATTGGAATGAACACTTTGGATGATTAATTCATTACAATTACACATCTATTTATAGAAAAATTCACTCCTTGAATTACTCATTAAATTAATGGTTCTTTAAATTGCTCATTGAATTAAGCTCCTTGTTTTGCTCCATGAATTGCTCCATGAATTGCTCCTTGTTTTGCTCCATGTTTTACTCCATGTTTTGCTCCTTAATTTAAGGAGCTTTATGATAATCTCCAACATAAATCATGTATATTTTTGAAGTTGGGGTTATGTCTATGCACTGAAAATATCTCTTACTTGGTTAACTTGCTTCAAGGATGCATTGTGTGGTCGCGTTACATTAGTCCACACAGTGGACATGTTGGTTAGGTGTGTAGTGTCATTGATAAGATATTCGTTAGAAGTCTCAATTTAATGAGGTCATTTACATATTTGATAAACAACTTACAGTAAATAAATAATGAATAAAAAATTATATAATTTACCTTATATCTTATGAAATTATTTACGTTGAATTAAATTTGTAGTTATATTTCATGATAAATTGAATATTTAATTTTTTATAGAGATAGAAGTTCAAACTTTAAAACCAAATTTTTACTTAAATTCTGATGAAGAAGGAAAAAAAATTCACCTAATTTTTATATCGATAACCAAACATTCTGGCAAAATTTTGACCAAATTTCGAATCCTTGCATAACCGAGGGTTCGTAGTTCTTCGCTTATATTGCATTGAAGTTACACACTTAAACTAAACCTACTGAGCCACTCTCGAGCATCTCTGATGCTACATATACGGCCTATAAACTTCATAATCCATACCAACTATACTTGTACTATCTCGTACATGGTATGAATCGTATTTAGTGTCATTTAAGATGTTAAATCAATAGATAAATTATAAAAATATATATATAATTTATTTTTTAATTCTTATAATTTTCAATTTGATAATTATAACAATAATAATTAGTAATAAAAATTTAACTTAACTATAATTATAAGCATCTATTCCTCTCTTTATTTAATTATAAAAATATATATTACATCAATATATTAAGTTTGTATTAATATTAAGTGATAAATGTAGACATTTGGAAAAAAAATATGATGATACTTTTGGCACTTCTATTTCGTAAATTAGATATATTAATTGTTTATAGTGAATTTTGATTTTTTAAAGAAAATCTTAATTCATATCAAATTAAAACTTATTAAAAATGGATTGGTAGATATTTGAAGAAAAAATATCTCAAAAAGTTGAATAAAATTAAATAATTAAAATCATCAAAATTAACATAAAATAATTATTTTTTTTGCAAGTATAATAATAAGTTAATTAAATTGTATTATTTTATAATAAAGTGATTAATATGTATAATTTATAAAAATAAAGTAATCAGCCTATATGTATTTTTTTCTTTTTTCAAAAAATATTGAACCAATCAAATTTTTTTAAGTTTGATGATTTCTAGTATACATTTTAAAATTTAGAAACACTTTATTATAAAATAGACTAAAATTTTATAATTTTAAAATAGACTAAAATCAAAACAAGATACTTTATTATAACTCATTTTAATTTTATTATATTTATAATATTTATATTAATTAATATATTTATCATTTCATAAATTCTAATTTGTAAACTGTGAATTTCAAAATAAAGAAACACTTTTTTTTAGAAGTGGTAGATAAACATATTTTAGTAAAAGAAAAACTAATATATTTATAAATTCCATAATAGTTTATAATCTTTATTAAGCAACTTTAATTTTTAATAATGTTAAAACTTTTTTATACAGTAATATACAGATAAGATGTAGTATGTTAAGAATTGTTATTAATTATAAATTATACTTTTATTTTAAAAAAAATTGATAAAGAATAATTGATCCAAAAATGTCAAATTAACTATCCTCAAATCAACCTTGTAAATCGGTTTAAAAATCGATTAATTTTGAATTGTTTTGGTTTTTTTTTTTCAAAATTCGTAACCATGCATTATTTACACATAGCTCTCACCTTAGAACTTAGAAACCTATGACCAGCTGTCTGAGTACTTGAATATTCTTGAGAATCAACATTACTTTTGACTTTAATTTTCTTTAAGGAAAATTTTACATATTTTCAATATGATTTTATCACAACAAGATCTTTAATCAAAAATAAATATATTTCATAAAAACTTATAAATTTCATAAAATTTAATAGTAGAATCCGAATTTTAAAAATAATAGTAAGGTTAATACTTCACTTGGTATTCCTACAATTATTCTAGATTTATATTTTCGTGAAAGAATCACTTCAAGCCAAGCATTTGTCACTGGGAAATTTTAAAGTGTCTCGTGGCTTTCAATGAGTTTATTTTCATAAATTACAATAATAATTTTTATTATTAACATAAAATATTAATTATATATTTATTATTAATTATATCTTAATGACATTATTATTAATTAATAAATTATTTTTATAATAATAATAATAATAATAATTTGTGCTCCTTAAATTTTCATGCCTGATCTTTAGATGTGGGAGTCAAAATTATTATTTATATACAGCCAATTTAGGTTCACATTTCATGTACTGTACACTTGCCTCCTCAATGTTTTATCTGAAATCAATTTAACCGACAATGCTTCAGTCCAAATAATTTAAATGAGAACAAGTTCTAAGATAAGACAAACCATTAATTTTATCTGTAACAAATACATTTTACCTACCATAGTTTCATATCCAATCGAATTGCTAGTAATCAATTTATAATATATAGTTTTTATTTTATTTTTTGAAATGCTATATACATAAATGTTATAAAGAATATATGAGTGGTTACATAAACGGTGAACTTACTTTTTAAATAAAACATACGAATACATTTTAAAAATAAGTGATTTTTTTCTTTATAGATATTTGATAAATTTTAATTATTTTAGCGCTTAACGAAACTATAATATCTTTAAATTCTGACATTTTTATCTCAAATTTTTCTTTACATTAAAAAAAAGAGATTCTAAGTTTTTTGTTATATATAAGATTTTTTTTGAATTTTTTTGAATTTTTTTGAATTATTGCTACTTAAAATTATTAAGGTATCCTTAGTTAATTAAGTATGTGTTAATAAATAAATTCTTTATTATGCATTACAAATAATTTTAAGAAAAAATAATAGACAAAGTTAACTATTTTTAATGAAAGTAACTTTAGCTCCCTATCTAAAAAGCATGATAACACAAGTAATTTTGCTATCTTTTTTTTTTAAAAGTAAATGATTTATGCTGGCTCATTTAATAAGTATGAAACTAAAATATAATTTTGATAAAAAGTAATAAACTTGGGCTCCTTCGTCCATAATTTTAATATTATTATGTTATTTAAAATAATTTAACTATTTTTTTAAATTATATAACCTAATCGATTTAGTCTAATAATTATATGATTAAATTATCTATTTTACAATAATTATAGTACTAAATTTATATTTTTTTTGGCAAGATTGATGCACACTTTATAATTATAGAGAGCACTTTAAGAGAAACGTCTCTTAAAATTTTATGATTATTTAGTATAACTTTTGGTCTAATTTTTAAGATGTTAGATTATTGTTTATATGATTTATTCATTCTTTTCTTTTTTTCATAAGATAATTTCCCATTTTATAGTATAAATATGTTGATTTTTTAACTTTTTCCCTTTGGAGTGGAGGCACCAGGATATATATATTTTTGGATCCGTGTTATACACTTATCAGTATATAAAATATAATTACATTAATAAAAAATTTTATTTTAAATTTTTTATTTAAATCAACAAGTAATTTATAAATAATTTGTTAAGTAATATATTTATTTTTTATCTCATATTTTATGTTAATACTTATTTGAAATATAGATATTACTTCCAAAAATATTAAAAAATATTCTATTATTTAAATTTGATAAATATATAGTAATGATATTATTGCTAAATTCTTAAATAAGATTTGTTAAGTTTGATAAGTATATAAAGATATTTTGATATTTATTAATATACAAGAAAAAAATTGATGAATAATTAATTAACAGTAAAAACTAACAAGAAATAAAAAATGAAGTAGATATAAGTGTATTTTGATATTTATTAGTATATTAAAAAATAAAAACTAAAAAAGTGAAAATATCAAAAAGGTATACAATAAAACTAATAAAATAATTATTTATAAAAAATGTATTTGTTTTAGATATTTTGATATTTATTTGTATAAAAAAGAAACTAGTACAACATTGTAGCAAAGAAACTAAAAAAAAGAAAGAAAAATAAATAAAATGATACAAAATAAAACTAAAAAAACAATTATATATAAAAATTGTATTTACTTTAGAATATATATATACACATAAAACCCGATCAAAAAGAGATTTGCTAGAACTTTAAAGAAAGGCTCAAAGTAGAGGATTCTCACTGAGTCAGGAAGGAAAGGCTCAACCATCAGAAATGGTTCGAGCCCCCTCCTCGGACAGATTCCTTATTTTGCTCTTCAACCTGCGAGGTATTAGTAGCCATTTTTAGCTATTGTTCAGCACGAAATGGTTGTCTATTATATTACATGGCTTACTAACTCTGCCTTGGGTGGCTACTGCCTATTATTCGTTGGCGGTCCAACTATATATATATATATATATATATATATAATAAGGAGCATCGATCTAAGGGTCTGGGGGCTAAGCTTGGATTGAAATTTTATATTTTTTAAATAAAAGAGAAATTATAATCCCTAATATCTAACAATCCCTACCCCTCTCTTTTCTATCTTTCTTTCCCTATTTCACTGAATCTATGATCCTCCCAAGCACGGAAGCACATTTTGGATCATAGATTACATATAGTAATCTCCTTCTGCTTTCTTTTGATGTTTTCTTTGCTTTCAAAACTCCCAATTCTTATAAGCCCTCAATTCTCAATGAAATCTTTCCTTCCAAACACTATTCTAAGTATTACTTTTTTACTATTTTTCCCATTTCAAAAGTTACACAAATTTTTTTTAAATGTTTACATTATGTAATCTTAATCTTTAATATTTCTCTTCTGGGATTTAGCAATAAATATGTGATCATTGATGAAAATCATGGGAAAAACTTGTTTTATTATTTCGTTGAATCGAAAAGGAAACTTCCAGATGATCATATGGTTCTTTAGCTTAATGGTAGACCCAGATACTCCAATTTTGATGGCTTTGTCTTTACAGTAAATAAGTAACAATAAATATTAATTAGGGTTAATTTTAAGGTTTACATGCTGCATTTTAGGTTCTAGATAGATTTAGGGTTTATCGTTCAACAAACTACAAAAATACTCCTTAGCTTTTGTCGTGTAGCTTTCAACAAGTTAAGGACTTTATTGGAACTTATCATGAAAATAAACTAAGTGTGTTTTAGCTTTGATTATGGAACCACTATTCTCTTGTGTACGTTATAAAAATCGTACCTGATATAATGAACATTAAAACGGTAATTACCTTTTTATTTAACTAAAAAAATTGAGAGCTCTCACGTCGAATTATTTAATTAGTCTTAATACAAATTATTTGTTTTAAATAAGTATGTAATCAAACTCTTTATATTTAATATATTTATTTATAATATCTCTTATACATAAAATAAAACTTGATCAATTAAGAATTTGTATTAAGTTATAACTTATACAGGAATATAAACATAAAAACTAAAAGTCAGACCAAAACTCTTCGTTCTTTTTTAAGATAGTGTTTTTTTATCAATTAAGTGACAATACTTACAAATATGATAACATTTTTAAGTAAAAGTTAAACATTTTTTAATTAGTTTACTTTATATTATTATTATTAATAAAGCATGATGTATAATTTTTTTTATAATTATAATTATTTTTATGTATATTAATAAGTTACGAAAAACTTAGAGTTTAATTACCTCTACCGAAAAATTCATGGAACATGATGATAATTTTGTGTAGTGTCATGGTACCTTTATCAGTGTACCTGTATATATATCCTATTTTGTTTTTTTCCCTTCTCAAAATATAACCTATGTTGTTTTTTTTAATGTTTTTTTTTCAAAATATAACCTATTTTGTTGTTATTAAGAATATGTATCCAAAACTTTTTTATTTGTTAAAGTTATATGATATGGATATCAATTTAACGAGGATATAATTAATATGGGACAAGATTAGAAAAAAAGAAATAGTTTGTTTTGTTTAGAGTTGTTCCTCATAGTTCTATTAAAATAATAACTTATTTTGTTTAGATTTTTAATTTTTATTACTATTAGAGTCTTAGTTAGAAACTTTATAAACTATTCTATGTACTTTTTAATTGTATGTAGCTATGCACTATGTTTGTATAAGCTATCCTAAAAAATAATCAATTTAATAATATTAAATAAGTTGTCTTCTTCTTCTTTTCTTGTATTCTTAATATTTTAAGAATAATTATTTTTTCTTTCCTATGAAAGTTGAAGTCTCCTTATCCGTGAGAAAGAGGAACATTTTTAGGCTAGTCCTACTCTATGTTGTTAGAGTGTTTGTCTAAAAATAGATAACACAAATAGGTTTATCATATTCTAGATTTGTTAGAATGCTTGCCTAAATAATAGTTTTATTACTTTTGTTTCATAACACAAATACAAAAATCTCTTACCAAAGAGTGAGTCTGAATAGTCTAAACTTTACTAATCTATTTCTTATTTTTTAAGTGTTTTTATATTATTGGTACATTCGGATTTTAATCCTACGTTAGGTGGTATGAGAGCAAAGTTCATGTGGGTCCAATGAAGCATAAAAAATATATTTTAATGAAAAAACTCAAAATCAAGATTTTACTTACGTGAAAAAGATGATTCAGCACAACATAAAATCTGAGCCATAAAAAAAGACTTACTTAAAGCTTTTAAAATGGAAGAACAATATTTTGAAAACAAGGTTCTTGAGATAGTTTTGGTCGAATACAAAAATGATCATATTATTGAGGTCAACAAACCTATGTTAGAGATCATACAAATTCAGAATGAAGAATTTAAAGAGAAAATCTCTTTGCAAGGTAAGTTAATCTCAAATCTTAAAATTATTTTCATAAAAGAATATTCAAATATCACGACACTTATAGATTTTCACGAAGTTAAAGAATCAAGTATATTCATTACTTTCAAATGAAATCAATTATTTGACATTATAAGAAATTATTTTTCAAAGTAACAAGAGTTGTCAAATCATCTTCAAGATATCGAGTCATATTTCATTATTCCAAAACTTGTTGAAAATATTAATTTTAAAGGTAAGAATGTAGACAATGTTTGACTAATATTATTCAAGAAAGTAGAACAATAAGAAAAATAAATCTTGAAGATCCATGAATGGTACAAGCATTATCATCCTTATTTGAAGAAAACTTGAGGACGAGTTTTAAATAAATGAAGGGAATAATATGTGACAAGATTAGAAAAGAGAAAGTAATTTATTTTATTTAAAGTTTTTGTTTAGAGTTTTACTAAAGTAATAGCTTATTTTATTTAGAGTTATATTAAAGTAATAACTTATTTTATTTAGAGTTCTATTAAAGTAATAACTTATTTTATTTAGAGTTCTACTAAAGTAATAGCTTATTTTATTTAGAAATCTAATTTTTATGTACTACTATAGTCCCATAAGAAACATTAT
Source organism: Hippophae tibetana (assembly GCA_037013495.1). Taxonomy (NCBI): domain Eukaryota; kingdom Viridiplantae; phylum Streptophyta; class Magnoliopsida; order Rosales; family Elaeagnaceae; genus Hippophae; species Hippophae tibetana. The sequence goes on from CM072810.1 coordinate 97,741,227, forward strand.
GAATTATTTTATAAAATTTTCAACTATAAATAACTAGGCTCTATGACAGTATAAAGCATCCTAGAAAAACAATGTTTCTTAATAATATTAAATAATTTCTCTTTCTCTTTTCCCTTATTTCTAATGTTTTAGGAACAATTCTTTTTTCTCTTATTCTTAATATTTTAGAAATGATTATTCTTTTTTCTATATAGAAATTGAAGCCCTATTATCCATGAGGTAGAGAAATATTTTTATATTATTCCTACTCTAAAGTTACTAGAGTACTCGTTTAAAGATAAATAACATAATTAGGCTTGTTTTATTTTAGATTTGTTAGAGTGCTTATTTAGATAATAATTTTCTTGTATTTGTTTAATAACACAAATACGAGGATATTTTACAAGAAAGTGAGTACGATTAATCTAAATTTTATTTATATTTTTCTTATTTTTTATGTGTTTCTATATTATTGGTAACATAATTATAAGATCACTTACTAATAATACCAATTAAATTATTATATATAAATTGATTTATAATCAAATTATGATAAAATATATATTTTATAAGAAAACAACTTATAATAAAGTACATAAGTCATGACGGAAGGAACTATGCAGTTGAAAGGTAGAGATCAAGGATACGCGTGTGATTTAGAAGCTGTTGTGAAATCAATCTATTAAAAGTTTAATTTATTAAGTGAAGAATTAATTATACTTTTATATTATTTATTATTATATCACAAGTATTAATTATAGGTGACATATAAATCAAATACTTGTAATTTTATAATTGAGATCATTGAGTTTTAAACACATAATCTCTAGTTATGATATTATTTTAAAAGTTATCAAAAAACTTATTTTCACTTAAATTATTAAGAAAAAAATGAATTATATTTTTATAATTTATCTTAAAATTCAAGAAAGTTTTTTTACCATACATAAATGCTTTCTGTAATAAAAGTAAAAATGTAACATATAAAAAAATCAAGAAAAAAAATCACTCAACAAATAACACAAACATTGCAAAACCTTTTGAATGTCTAAATAAAAGTAATTAAAAAAAGGCCACCGATCATAATTTTAGCATTGAAAATTTGAGAAACAATTAAAAAAATAAAATAAAAAGTACTTGTGATATTTAACAAATTTGACACTTTCTGAAATATTCTTACAAAAACTTAAAATTTTATTGGATTGATGATGAAACATTGAAGCATCCGTATAGTAAATATTTGAGAAATACTAAATACACTTAAATTTGCACAAGTTAATAGACTAGTCTAGTATTCTTACAAGATAATATGTTTTTTGAAATAACTATACTATTCACATATTTTAATTGAGACTCAAATCTAAAATATTTACATATTTAAATAAGTTACATGTTATTAAATAAATTCAATCATTTGATGAGCACGATAAATTTGAACTAATTTATTAAATTTTGATAAGTTTCAAACAGAAGATTAGATTTAAAGAAAAAATGCTTAATCCATTAAGATTAGATCAATTTGAAATATTTATATTTTGTATATATGTCACTCTTTTAAGATTTTTATCATTTTCATTATATATTTTCTTTTTTATTTACTTGTAAAATTGATGAAATTTCTTCCACCTTTCACACCTCTAAGTTAATTATATATTTGATTTTTTTTATCATGTTTAGTTTAGGATTATAATATATACATTGTTATTGTAATATTTTTTGATTTTATTATACATCAAATACTTATATATTGATTATTAAAAAAAAATTGAAAAAAATAGTTAAAAATGACCCAAAATAACATAAAAAACATTATAGATTGAATTAATTTGATCCAATTAATTAAATTAATGAATCAAATCGAATGAAATTAAGTGATCGAATTGAATCAAATATAAATTTTGCAATCTAATCAATGATCAGATAAATTCAACATTGAGACATAAACTTGTTAGTTAATTAAAAGTTATAATTTTTTAATTTTTCAAAATAATATTGACAATGGTATATAGTTATTAACCTGAGTATAAATTTGAGTATAAAATTATATATAGTTAGCATTCATAGATAGTCTTAGTCAAATTTTAGCTAAATGTTTTTATTGGTCTTAAAATTTTTAAAATATTTAATTTGGTTCCAAACTTTCAAAACTCAACATATATCCCTAAACTTTTAAATCTTACAATTAGTTTTTAAACTTTTAAAAGTTTACTTATAACTTGGTTACCAAAATACATATTTATGAATCAAAAATTTTGTCTATGTGTGAAGTTTTAAAAATTTGGAGACTAAATTGTATTATTTAAAAGTTTAAGGTATTATTTATAAAATTTTAAAAATTTGATAATCAAATCGTATATTTTAGAAATTTAGGGATCTATGTGTAAATTTAGTTAAAATTTCACACAAAAATCTTAAATTTTGATTCACAAATATGCATTTTAATAATCAATCTATATGTGTAAAATTTTAAAAATTTACTAACTAAATTATATGATTTAAATTTAATTAAAATTTTAAACTAATTATACACTTTAACCCTTGTATTTTGATAAGATTGGTACTAAATTTGCACTTATTATGCTATAAATTTGCGTTAACTTAATAATAATGTATGTTAATTTAATCACTCTTTTGATATTCATATCAACATTTCATTTCTTCAACTTTTTTTAGGCCATACAATACAAATATAATTTTAAACAATGACTTTAAACAGGAAATTATTGTACCACAAGTTGAACCAATACAACTCACTTGATGTATCTTGAGAAATAGAACGAGCAGGCAAGTAGGATTCTAAGAAGGGGAAGAAAAAAAATGTTGATTGTTGGGTACTAAATATGAAAATAAAATATCACAGTCTCCAAAATAAAAGAAAAAGACAAATGAAAAAAAAATTCTAAACAATTAACCGAAAATCATACTCCAAAAAAATAAAATAAAATTAACATAATATGTCACTGTTTTGCAGCCTCTTGTTGGCTTGAAGGTGGCGCATTGTAGTAGACTGTTCCTTCAATTTTTGTTCATCATCCCACATCTGAATTAAATTAAGAGTTAAAATCAGCTGCCTTCTATAAGTCTAAACATCTGATGAACAGCTTCAGCAATCTCATCTGCTGATCTTAACTTACATCCCTCCTCTATCTGCATCATAGCATGCAAAACAAGACTAATTAAGAAACCTAACAATTGATAATGTTTCAAAACATAAATAAAAAGATTTCCACAAAGCCACAAAAAACCTTGAGATTGAATGAGCAAAAGACTGTATGCTCTGAGGAGGTAATATTAAGGTGCAAAATTGTTAGTCTAAGTTCTTCCAAAGCAACAATGACTTTTAACAACTGCCCATGTCTCCTCAGGCAATGGATCTTCAGATTCACATGGGATTGTATAACTGTGACTTCTATATCTACTATCTTTGATTTGTTTTGTGATGTGAGTTGTTCATTCTCAATATTACTACAATTCTCTTCATCACCCCCAATTTTGCATTGAGATCTAGACATGAACAAGCCATTGGTTGAAATTGTTACCAACCCAGAAGAAGATGATGAACTAACTGAGTTTTCACCATCATTGTTTCCTTCTGATGTTCTCATTTTCTTCTGAGATTCGAGGGATTTAAGTAATTGCTCCAATCCTTTCACGAAGTCTATTGCACCTCCTACTATAGAAGCTTGGTCACCCTTTAAAGATTGAAACTTTGTTAAAATCTCATATATAAAATAATCTCAAAAACACTTTCTGACCATTAAAAGCACTTTTACATGTATCAAAACTTGAAACAAATAGACTCTGAGAATGTGAGGTTACATGTTATGTGAAAATTTTCATTACCCTTTGAATGTAGGAAGTGGGCATGAGAGCCTTAAGAACATTGAGATGGTCATTCATTAGGCGTCTTCGATTGCGCTCAACTGCAATGTGGGTCATACGCTGGCTCTCAACCTCTTCTTTGTTCTTGGCTGGTCTTGTTCTCTTCCTCTTTCTTCTCTCACGAGAGGAAGGAGGAGATTTAAGGTAAAAGGTTTGTTTAGAATCTTTGTTTTCTACCGAGCTAGGATGTTCTTGTTTTGATTCACCGCTCAAAACCTCAGGGACTGAAGCAATTGAATGTTGTGGGTGTTCAAAGTATCTAGCTTCAGATTTAATAGGTGAATGAGACTCAACTATGTCATGGGTTATGCAGCTCTCAAATTCTAAACCATGAATTCGGTTTTCCATTTCAGGCATGTAAACATTTCCAAATTCCCAAGGCTTCTTTAGATGCTGGAGTCTCAAAAGTGTTTGAAAGTTTGTATCTTTCATGGGCATAAGCTGTGGAGGGTATTCCACACTTTGTAGCATTTGAAGAAATGGCATTCTTTCTTCCAATTCTGGTGAGGTTGAGAATCTTAAGCTGTTTGTGATGGCTAGTTCTTGTTCTAAATGCTCCTCAAAGAACTACAACAAAGCACAAATCCAAAAGAAAAAAAATGTAAGTAAGAAAGTGTTGAAAAAAGGTCAAATCTTTACTGGTTTTCACACCCAAAGTTTTTTTTTATCTTTTTAATAAAACAGAGGAAGCAATTAAAACACTGCCTCGGCTTTGATGGGTTGAGTTGAGTTTTGAGCACAGAGAAAGAAAACAAAGAGTGTCAGTGTGTTACAAATAGAGCAAAGCAACATACGCAGTGATTAATGGGTTCTTGGAGTCTCTCCATTAACACGGATGGAATTGGAAATATGGTGGTTGAAGAGTTGATTGCTGCTATAAATTCTTCAAGCTTTTTTTTTATCTATCTTTCTGTTTTGGTGGGTTAACAACATTCCATTTCCATTGCGATGCTAACAGAACAATAGTAATAAATGTAAGCTCCAAGAAGCAGAACGAAACCCCATATCAAAACTACAATATATTCCCTTTGGGTTTTGATGATAGTGAATCTTAGAATAGAATATTATTAAATGCTTGTGCTTTGAACAACTCACTCTGAAGAGAGAGAGAGAGAGAGAGAGGTTGAAACTTGAAATGTAGTATCGGTAAAGATGGATAAAACACCAAGGAAAAAAGAAAAGGATGTGGTAAGAAATGAAGGGTGGAAAATAATCTTTAACATCAATCTTCTAAGTCCAAACAAAGCACAGAAGATGAGAAGATATACTTGAAACTGAGAGAGTTGGTAAGACCTGGCAGAAAAGAGCTATGGTTGTCTGGTTTACATGAAAAAGCTATATATCTCGTTAGCAGAAAATCGGATTGGTATACCGGAGATAACTATTTAGATTTAGATTTGGTTTTACCATGGCAATTTATATATTTAATTTTTTTTAATAGTATAAAAAAATTTAGTGGTTTTTTTTTCTTTTTAAGATTAATTAGAACTGAAGGATTCTATATTTACTATTAAAAATTGCAAAAAAAAAAAAATTCTTTAAATTCCTTCCTTTAAAAATAAATAATATAAATAAATATTAAAAATTATAATATCTTAACAATTTTATTAAAATATTATGAAAATATTTTTAATGAGTAATTTACATAAATAAATTAAGAAAACAAACAAATGTTACAATTTTTGCATATTAATATTTATTTTTCAATTTTTTTTTGCATATTAACATTTTTTTTTTCAAAAATCATATAAATTCATTTAATTTTTAATAAAAAAATTAGAAATTCAACCTTAATTTAAAAAAATGTCAAAACCTGATTAAGGATAAATAAATTGTGAACAAATCATATCTACGATATATATCTTTAAACGATAAAAATGAAAATTTGTATTCATAATACTACAAAGAATTTTTGTGCAGATTAATAATTTTTTTCACTTTTTTCAACTCCAGTTAATTTTTAAAAATAAAAAAAATAAAAATTCTTAAAATACCAAAAGAGTATTTTAGATCAAATAAATAAATAATTATTATTCAAAAAAAGATAAAAATGATATCAATACTTTAATTAATGTATTAAAATAAAACACTTTAAAAACATGGGATATTTATGTACATTGATTCAATAAATACATTGATAAGATAATTTTAAGATACAACACCCATAATATATATATATATATATATATATTGTATACTCGTATTATTATATTTATTGATTATATATTTATTTTTCCTTTTTCTTTTAGTATTTTCTTAGCATTAGAAAGAATGTTTTTTAATTATTATATGAGCTTTCATTTTGATATATTGTTTATTTCGAAGACTTCAATCATAAAAGATCAAATTTAATTAAACATTATACTGACTCGAGAACTCAAATAGCTAAAGGCGAATGCTTAAAAAATTTACACTTTTACATATGGTTTTTAATGATTTTCTTGATAGCTTAATAACTTTTATATTTGTAAATCAAATCATTGTAATATTATTAATAAATATAATAATATAGAATGAGATATTAAAAGAATAATGTGTATCTATACATAATTTATGCGTACACATTGTAAGTTTTAAATTTAAATTTTTTCAATTAAATTTTTTATATAAGTTAATAATTTAAATATATTTATATTTAAATAATATCCTTATAATATATTCATTTAACTAAAAGCAAGTAAGCAATTACCAATGAAAATAAATAAATAATGATATCCAATTTGTTTTTCCTTTGATGATGCCTTTTTGAGTTCTACTACTAAATCTCTATCATAGACACGTAACTATATCAAAATATAGATACTGTCTACAACTTACAAGGTCCCTACTCCGTAGTATTATTGGCGGTAGCAATTTTGTCCCACAGCCAGACACACCCTAGTGTACAATTCAATATATAATTATTAATTTTATTGTAAAATAAGAATGTATTGTATAATCAATGATGATTATTTTAATAATAAATAATTATAATTATAATTATTTATAAAAATTTAATGATTTTTTTTAAAATAACCGTAGTAAAAAATGTGTGTATAAAGATAATTATTGTAATATCGAAATTGTACTTAACTGAAATAAAAAATATATTATTAACAATAAAACATATAATACTTTGTATAATTAGAGTAGATTAAATTTCATTTATTCTTACTTTATATTTTTTTATTTTATTTAAAAATTTGTAATAAATAGTTAAAAATAAAAATTAATATTAATATTTTAAATAATATGATAAAATAATAATTAAGTTAATATTTAATTTTTTAAATTAAATATAATAAACGTGATTAAATTGTGAAAAAATTACCATTAACTTATAACTGATGGTTATTAACTTAATGTACCTGGTGTGAGTTGTTAATAGTTATTAGCATAATCATTTACGTCTTTGCCGTGCCTATTCATATATAAAAAAATATATACATAATTATATATAAAATTAGTATGTTAAGAGATGTATGTATAAATTGTACTAGACACATAACTTAATATATCTGAATTTTTCTGAATTTTTAATTATAAAATTATGTGTGTTGATTTTTTTTATTTTAAATATTAATTTAAATAAATTGTATAATAAAAATTATTTTATTAAAATATCTATAATAAATTTTATCGGATATATTATATAGTTTGTCTCCAAATACTGTATAAATTAAATGCAATTTAATCTAATATAATTATATATAACCTATTTAATAGATGAATCATATATATCCTTATTGTATTAATATTATTTATTTTTATGTTATCAAATATTTTATTTTAATATGACAATTCAAATATTTTACCCTTTTTGATTAAATTGACAATAAGTACGTGATAAATTCAACAAGGATATTTATGAATATTTAAGAAGAATAAATACTATTATATTTTTTTACAAGATAAAAAAATCAATTATATGATTTTTTTTATCAAAATTTTATATCATTTTATTAAATTTTTAAATTCAGATTAAGAATGATAATAACTATGAATTTCCATACCTTAGATAATTGCATTGATTTTTTCAAGCCCTATATTATTAAAATGTTTATTTTTAGTATCTAAATTAATTATTAGTATCTCTTTTAGCCATTAAATTATTATTTTTTTATAATTGACTTTTTTACTTAAATTTTTACAAATATCCTTATTTAATTTAATATGAAACAAATACTATTCAAAATAATTAAAAGATATACTAAAATGTAACCATTTAATAACATGAAACAAAAAAGATACTAATCCATTAACTTAGGTATCTATAAGATATCGAACCCTATTGTGGTCTTGTGAGGGACTATTTTCCCTTGTTTAACTTTTAAGTATTCGACATTCAACATTAGGGATGTTAAAATCCTTGGTATGTTCGAGTATGGTATGTTCGAGTAACTTTGGGTAGTACAGAACAGGTTTTTGATTTGATTTTAGGTGGTAAAATTTGAATCGATTTTTGGATTCAGTTTTTGGAGTTAGAATGGGTATTCATTATCATAGGGTGATTCCACAAATTTATACACGTTGGTTTTTGTGTCAATTTTGAGTATAATATAATGTTTTAGTTTTAAAAATATAATATTTTTGTTGACAAAATACTACAATCAATAACATTAAATTAGATAGATACAGTGAAAAAATGATATTTACTATGAATAAATGACCGGACATGAAAATTTCCTTTTTAATTATGTTAAATAGTTCCAACATGTATTAATGTTTCATGTGTTATTAAAAAATCTCTTTGTCAATTGATTTAGTTAAGCAATAAAATAAAGAAGAATATAGAGCTAACAAAAAATATTCAAAAATAAACTCTTTTAGATCTATTACCTTCTTAATTATTAACATTCACTTTAATATATATTGTATGGAAAGTTTTTATAATTTTATAAATAAAAAAAATTAATTGAATAAAATTTTAAGTTGATGCATTTTTGCAAACTTTATTACGAAAATATTGAACAAATAGTTATACGTAACTATATCGAATCTGTTAAATTTATTTTAATATTTAAGTCAGTTCTTTGATAGATATGAGATGAAATAATATAAATGATTAAAAAATACGTATCTTATAATGTATTATATTATATTTATAAAAGTTAAAATGATATAAATAAAATCTAACTATATATTTCAGAATCATCTGATAAATTATCTAATTAATTAATTGAAATAATTACCTTGGACATCGTTCATTAATTATACCTTATTTAATCAGTCCATGATGACTTAGATGGATCAAAAAGTGACATGCTTGCCTACTAAAAATTTCCTCCAACAATTTATTTATTACATTTAAGATAATTAAGATTCACTAATTGCATTTAATAATTATTTTATAATTCAGCAAACATAATTTTATTTAATAATAAATTGTATTTGATAAATATCCTTCTTTGTAATATTGAGAAGTTATATACCTATATATGTTATATAAAAAAAAGTGTATAAATGTAATTTTAAAAACAAAAATAAAATCTCTTATTTACTAAAACAAAACAAAAAAACTCGGTTTGAGCGTACTCGTTCACGATGACCAAGTATCACCTTCTTTTTTCCAAAATATAAATTATATATAAACATAGAATTAAAAAGATATAAATAAGGTGGTTTTTGATTCACAGAATGAAATCGAAATGAGAATGAGATGAAATGAAAAAAAAAAATTAGTTTGATCACTGAAATCAAAATTACATTGTTTGGTTTACAATTGGAATAAAATGAAAAACATTGTGTATTACCTTAATACACTTATATTCAATAAAGGTTAAATAATATCATTTTATTATTATTTTTTTGCTAATCAAAATATATTATTAGAATCATTATTTTTCTAAATAATTATTACTTAAAAATAAAATATATTATTAAAATATTTATTTTTCTAATTAGGGTTTAAGGTTTTGAGGTTTGAGGTTTGAGATTTAAGGATTTGGGGTTTTGGGTTTTGAATTTTGGAATTTGGGATTTAAGATTTAAGATTTAGGATTATATTTGTAGGTTAAGGTTTAGGTTTAAAATTATTATTTTTCTAAATAGGATTTAAAGTATTGGGATTTAGGACTTGTGTTTTAGGGTTTAAGATTATATTTATGGGTTAAAGTTTAGGGTTAAAATTATTTTTTTTTTAAATAGAGTTTATGATTTTGAGATTTGGGGTTTACGGTTTAGAGTTCAGAGTTATATTTATGGGTTAAGATTTAGGGTTAAAATTATTATTTTTTAAATAGGGTTTTGGGATTTGAGATTTAGGATTTAAGGTTTAAGATTTAGGTTTTATGGTTATATTTGGTGTTAGGGTAAAATTGAAAAAAAAAATTAATAATTTCTTAAGCGAGAAAGAAAGAATTCTGATTCGTTTTCTTTTATGAATTGTTTTCATTTCATTCATACTTTTCAGCCCAACCAAACATAAAATTGAAATAAATCAATTATGATTCCATTTCATCCCAATCAATTAAACATGGGATAAATTTTCTTATTGTTTCTTAATTATGCTACTTAAAATAGTTTTGTTCTTTTTTTTTTAAGTATTCTAATTTTTTTTATAAAATAAGTGACAACATAATGATAAATATATTTGATTTTTATTTTTAATACATTTTAATCATTGTTGATACATCAAAGATAATTTATATATCCATAATAATTAAAAAATATAAGAAAATAAAAATATATGAAAAAAAATGGTAACTTGTTATTAAAAAAAAATGTGACTTGAGTGTTATAATTGAAATAATTAAAAACTTGTGTGGTAAATCTTCTTTAAAATAAAATTATGAAAAACATTAATATTTCTTTAAAATACGTAACAAAGGGCTTTGAAAAGTTACGTTTAAAATTTGAGGTTTAAATTTTTAATTAAGTTAGATATCTAAAAAAAATAGTTGATAACTACTATATATGACATATTGAATATTTAGGAATCAAGTTTTAATGATGGCTGTATGATTTCGAGTTGCATAAAAAAAAATTGATAGTTAAATATATTGAAAATTTGAGGTTTAAATCTGAATGAACCGTGTTTGAGTTTGAGTTAATAAATATATTTTTTTCAACAAAAAAATAATAATCTTAAAGATGGGCCTTATCATGGCTTTATTATACACTTCTATGAGCATGTTCAGCATTAAATTGTGTAGGGACATAAACTTTGTCTTCACTTAAGATGAAGATGGTAGTGAATTCTATTATCTATATTGTATATACAAACGATACCTTCTAGCTAAATTTTCATCTTCTAATAATACTTAAAAACTGTATCTCCAAACTATAAATAAAAAGAGTCATAATAGTATAATACTATACAAGTCTTCCTCAAAAAAAAAAAGTGGTTTGATTACGAATATATATATATATATATATATATATATAGATAGATTAATTTAATTAGGTATAACCTATACATTAATTCCTACTCTTGCATTCGTATTTTCTTTGGGTTGCTATCATAGACATCTAATCTAATATTGTCTTGTAAGGTAGATTCCATTTAACATGCATGTGCTAACGGATAGATATTGAATTTCTATATCAATTTAGAAAGTATTTCTAACATTTTTTTTTTAATATTATGACTAAATATCCCTCTATTTTTGTGAGACTAAATGTGAGTGAGCTATTTTAGATTACAAGCTAACTTGACAAAGCTAGCCCCCCATATGTAACTTATCCAAAAGTTATCAACTATGTCTCAATTTTTCTCATAAAAATTAATTTAATAACACCAGGCTTTTACCCAAAAAAAAAAAAAAGAAGGAAAAAAGGTCCATTCTTGGTAGTACAAAAATATTCGTCCTCTTTTTTCCATGGGGAAAATATTTCAAATAGTCCGACCAAAGATAAAATTTATTTATTAAAATTCAGTTTTAAACTAATAAAATACAATGAACATTTTACTCTTATTAAATTCATTTTATTATTATGTCAAATATTTATTAATAAAATATTATTTTACTTATTTAAAAAGTGATAAAAATGTCATATTTTTACGGAAAGAGTGACATAAATATTCTTTAATTTTTTTTTTTACTAAAATCCCATAATTTTACAAACACAATAATTCATAACATAATCTTTACGAAGAATCTTACTCGTGGTTTCTTTTAGGAAATTATCTCTTCTTATTTAATTTTTTTTATAGGTTAGAATAATAATAAAGTAATATAAGTTAAAATATTTTATGTTATATGTGAATTTAAATAACATAAGTAAAAATATAAAAATTAATTTAAAATATAAAATATAACTATTTATAATATAAAAATTTAATAAAATTTGTTAATTTTAAATCATGAGCCATATTGTTGTTGTTATTGTTATTATTATTACTATTAAAATTAAAGCTCCCATTTTGTAAGTTATGAACATTATAATAGATCATTATGATAGGAATTCAAATGAACTTATCTTATATAAAAATATAATATTTTTAGATTGAATATTAGAAGTATTTTTCAAAAAAGAATATAATTTAATCCAAAAATAACTTTTTTATAAAAATAAAAATGTCATTGATATTCCTGATATTTAATATATCTTCACTTATATTCCTGATTAGTTAACAACGTTAACTTTTTATCTGTGAAGATAAATAACAATGTTAACTTTTCTCTTGTAATAACATCTACTACATTATTCTTATTTTTTTGAAAGATATTCGATATCAAAATTATAGTGGTTAAACCACTCTTGTTATCTAACTAATCTTTTTTGTTTATAATCATCTTTAATATTAGTCCTTAAAAAATATCCAAAATTTTATTATTGGTTCTCACAATAAATCTAGAACTTATTATATATTTTTTAAAAAATTTAATAGCTTTTTTAACAATTAAGTATTCTTTTTTTTTATAATAATTTAATTCTAGGTCATAGAAAGTTCCTCATATTTATCTACAAAAATATTCATCTTTGTATCTACTTTTGCTTTTAAAACTACCCTTAATATTCATATGAAGAATTTATTTCAATTATAATTTTATCATCTAAATTTTGATGCATGATATAAAGTTGAAGTTGTTTTACCTGTTTTTTTACGTTATTTATGTACAAAATATCTTGTTATATCCATTTCGAAACATCTTTTTTTTAATTTTGTGTAAAAGTTTTTACATTTTTGTAAATTTCTTTATGTATACTTCACCATACGTCAAACATCTTAAGAATCTTTATAATTGATTTTTTTTATTTTAATTACTAGAAAATCATCTTAATTTTTAACCTAAAATACTTAATTTTTTGCTTAGCAATTATTATTTACTTCTTAGAAAGTACAATGTCTTCTTTCCTATATTATCATTGAATACTAATAGTATCCAAATAATGATTATTTAATTCATTATTAAAAACCAAAATATCACCTATGTAAAAACAACAAATATTTTGTAATTTCTTAAAAATGTCCATGTACATTTGAAAGATACTTGAAACTTGTTTTAATCCAAATGGTACAATAATCTATTAGAATTGTCCTTTAGGGCAACTAAATGATGTTAGTTTTTGAGATTCGTCGTGCAATCTTATTAACCAAAATCTACTTTTACAATCAAAACTTGAAAATATTATTTTCTTTTTATTAATGATAATAATTCTTCTTTTTTTATAATAAAGTATTCACCATCGATGATTTCTTTATTCAATACTTTGAAGTTTATCACCAATCTATTTTTCTTTTCTTTTTTCAGTTTATTTTTCGACTAAAAATGTTGGATTAGAGTGTAGTAAATTACTTGGTATTATGAGTTTTAGTTCTAAAAGTTCTTGAATTTGTTTTTCAAACTCAATCATGTCTTTTAGAGTATAAAAAATAAGTTTTACTCTAATGACTTTGTTAGGATTTCTTAGTTTTATGTTAACAATCATTTTAGATTTGTTTATTTTTTGATCTAAATGATTTTTTTAACTTAGTATTTTTAATAATTTTCTTATATACATGTTAAAATTTTATATTTATGGATTTTATTAAGAAAAGGGTTTTATTTTTCTTCTATATCTAATAAAATATTTTTTAAATAAAGTTTTTGTTGATGTTTTGTGTCTATCTCGTCACAGTTTTTATTGTTCTATAAAAGTTAGATTTGATACAATCAAAGTTTTTCTTATTTTTGATATATAAATGATTTCATTATCTAGTATTGTTATACTTATTTTGTCTATATATTGTGTAAATTATTGATATAAGTTTAGGAAATTATTTTTTATTAATAAATCAACTTCTGCTTCTTGCTAATATATGATAATAATATGAAATTTCTTTCCTCTTATCATTATAACTTTATATTTTAAGATTTTATTAAGATTTATTATAATATTGTTAACAATTCATACAATTAAATATTTTGGTGCTTGTTTTCAAAGTTCTTTTAGGAATACATATTTACTAGATATACACATATTAACTCATGTATCTACGTATGCATATAAATAGTAATTTGTTTAAATTTTAATTCTACCTTATTATAAGTACTATTTTGATTTATAATATTATACAAATCATTTATCTTTTGATAAAAATTATTCATATTCTGATTTCCTCTTCAGTTTCTTATAATAGACGAATACTACAACTATTATCTATGATATAAACCCAACTAACTCTACTTTAAAGGGTTGTGAACCCATATATACCAGCCATATATACCAGCCATACTAACATATGTGGGACCCCTTTAAAGTGCAATTCCTCTTGCAAAGAACCTTTGTACATGTCTACTAACCATATATTTATTGATGTTATAACATGTAAATTACAATAAAGAATAATACTCATCATTATGTCTCCCTTAATTATGAGTACGTTTAAAAAAATATATTCAATAAAATTTATTTTTCATATTGTTGATATTTTATCGATTTATGTAGTTAATACAAATAGTTAATATATTTAATTATTTCAAACTTTAATTACTTATTCTATAATATTTAATAAAAATAAATATATATTTTATTATATAATATTTTAATTAATTAATATTATTTTAATTATTTAAAAATGTATGTATTAAATAGAAAATTAGTTTCAATATATGTAATTGATCATTTTGATGTTTTATACAATTTTATAAAAAAATTCATATTTTTAATAAATTTATATACTTTTTATGATTGTTTTCAAAATTTCCATCGATAATTATAATATTTTTGATATTTTTATAAAAATTATATTTCAAACCTTACTAGCCACAAGAGTTTACAAATAGCATCACATTCTTACCCTTTACTCTCTCTTTTGGAGCAACATCACCTTTCGTTATTAGTAACTTTTAACTTTTAATTTATATTATAAATTTGTGTTAAATACAATTAACATAATAACTTGTAAGTGTATGTAAGCATATTTGTGATTTTATGGGAATATAACTTAGTAATAATCACAATTAACATAATAATTTTTAAATAGAGTATATTTGTGAGTTTATATGCACTCAAGAATCACACAATATCATATTAGTTGTGATTTTATACTACATAGAAAAACTTTTAATTAAATGTATATGGTATTGACTTTAATACCTTCTTTCACAATGTTATGATTTTTTCAAATATTCTCACTTATATAATTGTATAATTTTACAAAATTGGTTATGCAATTGTATAAATAAGTATTGAGGTAGACACCGATCAGCGATAGTTTAGCTAGTAGATTGTGTTACATGCGAGAAGTCATTCTAACCTTTTCAAACAAGAGGTTTACTATTCAAGTTTTGGGTGACGCACAATTCTCTTTACGAACTGCAAAACTCTTAATGTGAACTTTGGGTACAGGTTTTTCTTTAGTGTGAAATTGGTAATATAAAATTAAACCTATGATTTGGGATTGCAAGTACAGTTTTTTTTTTCGAAAAAAGAAAGATATATGAATAGAAAATAAGAGAATCTTACTTAAGGTAAAGATGAAACGAAATTATCTTGATTGTTTATTTTTATTAAAAATAATGTTATAAATGTGGATGATATCAACAGTTAATATTAATAAGAAGTATGTAGTATATTATATGTTAGATTTTAGATTTTTTTTTAAATAAATATAAAAAAAGTCGAATATTTGCTAATTATTAAAAAGTGATGTGGTGAAATTTTCACTCAAAAAGAGTTATTAGTTATTACGTGCAGCCCCCAACTATTATTATTATTATTATTATTATCATAGTTTATAACAAAGAAAGCCATTTCAAATTTTATATGTATTTGATAGCATTAGATTCTCAAGAATATTGAATTAATGATCTGAATAAGGTATTAAGATATGAATCTGATTCCTAATTATCCTAACCCACATCCACTGAAAAAGGGATTGAAAAAGCTGTAAGACTTAAGAGATGCGATACCCACCACATATCATTTTATGGAAATTAGTAAAATTGTAGCTCCTCAATCATTATATATCTTAATTTCCTAATCAACTAATTATTATTATTCTTTTTTATCAATTTACTGCTTAATTCGTCGGAAAAAATTAGCATCCCACTTCACTACCACTTGTAGATTTTAGAGAGTTTTATTGAATAGTTTTATAAATCACATTAACCGATCTGATTTGTATTAATTAAAATCATTTTTAAACGATTTGGTTTGATTATACTTATTTTTAAACTGTTCGGACTAAACCAGATCAAACCATTATTAATAAATATTTTAAAAAATATATTATATATCATAAAAATAACTACCTACACTATGAGAAGAAGTTTCAGGCTCAAAGTCAACTTCTTCGTCAACAAATACATTATTAACAGAAAACTTGACCATAACATTATCCGAGCTCTTTGCATCCCATTCATTTGTATCGTCATTTTGATTCTCTTTAGCATCCTTTGCAATTTTAGATTTATCTTCCATATCCACTAATTCAATTTTTTTAATGTTTTCATTTTCAAGGTAATCCAACTCTTGTATAGTGTCTTGTTGATCTTCCTTTTCCTTGAGGTTTTCGTTGCCTTACTACCTCCATTTTCTTGATGAGGGACAAGTTTTGACTTCTTCTTTTTTGATGAAGAGGTCGTTTGGTCGGTGCACCATTCTCAAGAATAGAAACGACCAAACCCGCATTGGTAAGGAATTGGTTTCTCGTTATCTCACGTCGACAAAATTCTTCAACTCCAATAATAACACGTAATGTTGAAAACTATTAATCAAATTAGATTGGATCGTTCGATTATAATATTTTTATTAGTCAAACGATTTAATTAAAATAATATGAATGGTTCAATTTAATTAAATCTTTTTATCAAGAACTGAATTGGATCGAACACTCTTAATTTTATTTATAATAGTTATGTTATTGTTTATTGGAAAATCTAACCCTTATAAAATCTTAAAGTAGTGAAAAAAAAAACCGATCATATTTTATAAACTTATCTAATAATATTTTTTTCTATTTTTCAATTAAGTATCTAGCTAATATAACAAAATAGTAATTAAAGCCCTAAGATTTCATATAATAATATAATTGGCTAATATAACAAATTATTTATATAAATAACATTAACAAATCATTGGATGAAATCATTTAAAGGTATAAATATTAAAAATTAAAATAATTGGATGAAATCATTTAAAGGTATAAATATTAATAAATATTAAAAATTATATTAATTAATAATTCATAAAATCAAGAAAGAATGTTTAGTTACAACTAAAAATACATGTACTGTTAAATTATATTTATTTAAAATTTGATAATATTTGTTAAAATTATTTGTCTAAACTATTTGTATTAAAAACAATCACTTAATATAATATCATAAAATAATTGTACTATTATTTATTAAGTGAATTAAATTGAGACGTGTGTTTTTTTCAATCAATATTTTTGTATTGTTATAACATTTAAATTAAAACGTGACAAGTGAATGTTACCGATAAATTATTAGATAAAATGTTATGATAAAAACATTTGGATGAAGATACATATAAAGTTGATGATTATTAGCACCCGACAAACAACCCAGAAAATTAAACAACTTGCTCACTTAATTTTGATGAATTAATTAGTTTCATGTATCGACTTGGCAAGCTGAAGAACCAAGCAAAGGAACTTGACCAACAAACCCTCTCTTAAAACCAACCAAAACATCACACTTAACATACAATCCATAGTGTCCAGTCTTTATAGCGCCAGCTTTCCATCTAATCCTACCCAAAATCACCACCTTCAATCCAACCACTCCAAACGTCTCATCCATTGTCAAACCATTCACCACCAACACCGACACCGGCACAGGAGCTCCGCCTCCAAGCACCGGTGATAATGCCACCGTGCTATGCTTATGACTATAAATTGGTGGCAACATAACTTGTGGAGTAATAGCTTGGTTTCTATAAGACACAAAAGAAGATAGTTTGTCATAGTGAATTGAGACTCGCTTGTTAGGATTTCTAATGAGGATGGTGAATTGCATGGTGGTGGTTAAGAGTGGTAGAGATGATGACACGTTGATGCAATAGATGGCGGCACCAACAACGTTGAATTGGGGATTGTGAGGACGGTAGATAAGCCAAACGGTTAGAGATGTGACGCCGGATAAGAGAATGAAGATTGCTAGGAATGTGAAAAAGGCTTGGCGAGAGGAGTGGTGGGGTGGAGTACATGGACGTGTGTTGTAGTACATTGTAGGTATATGTGTTGTTAAGGGTGGTTTTTCTTGGGGTATTTTTGGTGAGTTTTGTTCTACCAAAGCGTGATCTACACATTAGGTCATGAATAATATTAAGGGTCGCGTTGAAGAATAATAATTAAAGTTGATGAGAGAAAAATTTCGAATTTGATGAAGTAGAATAATTGGTTGGACAAAAATCATAAATGGAACACAAAAGAAGTGAAAGGAATAACTTACTTTTTGAGACTAAAGCACAACTACTACAGCTTTTGAATACGATATTAGTAATATGGATATATTTAAATGAACTAAAGAATTTTCTAAGTTGCGTTTTATTATCTATATCAAAATTTCTTTCAAAATTTTGAAAAAGACCATTTATGTCATCATAAAACAATTAAGTATCACTCAAAACCACCTCTAACATTTTCATCCTAAACATCTAAATATTTCTCTTAAAACACCTTTTAAACAAAGCACTTCATTTTAAACTTATCTTGAAACCACTTTTAAGATAAGCAAATCCAAACGATTCATAATATAAGTTTTTACAAGAAGTAGAATATTTATAGGTGCATCGAACTTACAAAGACCAAGTATACAACCAAATCAGTCTATTGAAAGACTCAAAGGATTGTCGATCAACAAAGGAAGAAAAACAGAAAAGACAACAGATCGCTTAGCCAGAAGTATCCTTAAAAATCATTGTCCTCAAAACATAAATAAAATGAGACCCAAGGATCCAAGAGCCTTTTGGTATTTTCTTTTCCAAATAAGTCATAATCAATAACTTTTCTGATTAGTTTTGAACAATGATGATTTAAGGTTTAAACAAACAAAACATAATTTACGAGCCAACTCTAAACAATAAATCCTTCTTACAGTACACAGCTATTACAATCTTTTGAAGTTACTAGTTATAAATAAACAGACAATAATGCATCCAAGAACTAACAAGCAATTTTTTGATATTAGACTTGAGCAGTGCCTTCTGTGAATTTGGGATCCTCACATCTGTATCGCCCATCAGGTCCAATTCCAAAACCTTTTGGATCTGCAAACACGTTCTCCAAGAGCTGGCTGCGCGATGGAGCAGGGCTCTCATCTGCAAACTCCACGGCTTCCTCAACTATCTCATCTATCTTCTTATCTATGGCCTTCAACTCTTGCTCGCTGGCCAACTTGTTTTCAGTCAAGTATTTCTTTAGGGCTGTAATTGGGTCTCTTGCAGCATAGCGAGCCTTCTCAGCTGCCAAAACGAAAAAACATAGGATGGTTTAACATTGATGATCATTAATACGATCAGTCATTCTACACCAAATCTCTACTTTCCACTTCAGTGAAAACTGTAAGTTCTTTTATTCATGTATCTAGAACAAGACAGAAGATGGCCAACTAAGGAGAAATGAAAGCAAAATAAAGATTATGGTAGTATATCTCGTTAGTGTGCTAAAAAGATTAAAAAAAATTTGTATCTACCCAAGAGCACCCTAGAGCAGTAAACCTATGGGAGGAAATATAACTGTTATACCTACATAGTCAACTGAGCTACTAGTGATTCATAGAATAACATACCTACACAGCTTTAAAACATTACATATAATCTGGTAAAGGAGAAAAGCAAGCAATAAATGAAGCTAAATATATACTTATTCACAATATGCAGAAGATAGGAATGATTAACCAAACTAGTTGAGTATTTGGATTAAATTTCATTTTTTACCAAAATCACTCACAAGGTAGGAGTTATCACTATTGTAATAAAACATTGTCTTGTCGTAATAAGCCTTATTACGATACTAGATGTCAGTGAGAAGGCAGACCAATGTCTTTCCATACTAAATCAATGTCTTATCACAAATTTTATTTTTTACCAAAATCGTTCCGAAATAAAACTTACTACTATTGTGCTACGATATTGTCTTGTCATGATAAGCGTTATTACGACATTGGATGCTAGTGTTAAGCCTTCCTCCACTAGACAAATGGCTTCCCACATCAGGCTAATACCTTACCATGAATTCCATTTTTTATCAAAATCACTCTGAAGTAATGCTTATCCCCTGTAATTACAAAAGCTTTACTTCGGACTAATTTTGGTAAAAAATGAAATCTTATTCAAAATCATCTGATTTTGAGTAATTTTTTCCAGAAGATAGTATATGGCCGTAATTAGAAATTGATGATAAACAAAAGAAAATATCCACAGAGAGAATCTACAAATAAAATACTTACAAGGATCACGAAGCTCATCGGGGTCAGCCAAAGAATGCCCTCTGAATCTGTAAGTCTCACATTCCACCAACGTTGGTCCATCTCCTCTCCTGGCCCTTGCAATTGCCTCCTTTGCCACCTCTCTCACCTTCAAAACATCCATCCCATCGACATGAACCCCCGGCATGCCAAATGCAGGTCCTTTCTTCCAGATCTCAGGAACAGAAGTAGCCCTCAAATGAGACATTCCGATTGCCCACAAATTATTCTCCACAACAAACACGATTGGCAATTTCCATAGTGCAGCCATGTTCAAACACTCAAAGAACTGTCCATTGTTACAAGTTCCATCTCCGAAAAATGCCAATGTAACATGATCAGAATCTGCCTCCTTCAATACTTCGCGCCTATACTTTGCAGTGAATGCCGCACCGGTAGCAACAGGAATTCCTTCACCAATGAAAGCAAATCCACCAAGCATATTGTGTTCTTTGGAGAACATGTGCATAGAACCACCTTGACCTCTACAACAACCAGTAGTCTTCCCAAAGAGCTCGCTCATCACAGCTCGAGCAGGTACACCTTTACTCAGTGCATGTACGTGATCTCTGTATGTGCTCACCACACAGTCTTCCTTCTTCAAAAGCTTGATGAATCCACTTGATACAGCTTCTTGGCCATTGTAAAGATGAACAAAGCCGAACATTTTGCCCCTGTAATACATCTGGGCACACATGTCCTCGAAAGCTCTGCCTAATATCATGTCTTCATAAACCTCCAATCCTTCCTCTTTCGTGATCAACTGAATAAATTAATTTTTTTTTAAAAGCCAAATAATTTCAGAATCTCTTAATCTTCAAGAAACTAAAACAAAGTTGACCTAAATTTTCAATACGAGGCAAATGATCAACTAACATACAAGTAAAATCTTCTGATTCCACAATTTTCCAACTTTCAAAATTGCGCTCAATAAAACCTTATAAACCAATCATTCCTAAAAAATATTTAAATTTTTTGAAAAACAAAAACTACCATTTAATCTCTCCGAGTTCAAATACAACAAAGCAGAGCTCAAAAGGAGGAAGCTAACAACTAAAGCATAAATTCGAATCAAGAATAGGAAAAAATTACCAGGTTGGGAGAAGATTGACGCTTTTTCTCTTTAACGACTTCAGATACAGCAACGACAGCAGATCGTCGGTAGGCAACAGAGTGATTGGACTTGGAAGCAAGAGTATTAGAGAAAAGCTTGTGGGTAAATCCAAGGAAAGAGGAAGTCTTACACAAAGATAGATTGTCGTTGGATATAGGATTGGTTGTATTGAGAGGAAGGGGTTGGGCAAACTTGGCGGCGGAGAATGACATTATGCTCTTTGGTTTGAGCTCTCAGGTGGCTTAAAGAGATGTTTGGGAGCCCAGAAATAGTAAAGTGGTGCCAAACTCAGAGGAAAGAAAGGTGGGAAAATTGATAGAAAGTGAGGAAAAAAGAAAGTAATAAACGAATAGAGAAAGTGAAGTGGCGGAGGAAGCGAGGAAGAAAAGCTTGGCAATAACCGTCAGGATTCTCAGAGCAATATTAGCCTCAGTTTTAATCACATTTTCATTTTTATTTATACTTTTTTTTAAACAACACGTTTAATTTTAATTTGATTATTTTTATATTTTAAAAAAAGTATATATATATATATATATAATTTACTCATGGCTTTTAAGTAAAATAGGAATTAGATTGAATTGATTGAGGGTGTAAATCTCATCTGCGTGGTGAGAAGTGAGCTCTGTATTTTTGGTGTTTGCCTGTTAGTTAATTGTTGATATTATTTTTGTTCAATATATAAAAAAAAATTAAATTTATATAATAATTAATTAATGATAAATTTAAATTTAATTTAATTTAATTATATTGTATTTATATTTATAAGATATTTATTTATGTCGTGTTGTTGCGTTCTATCTAAGAACTGCAATTGAATTGAAACAAAACAAAAAAAAAAAAGGAAGGCCACCCAACTCCAACTAATTGATACTGCCCTTGAATACTTGGCTGTTTTTGTTCAGTATTATATACTGTTACCCTTTAGGTCGGGACTAAGCCTTGTAATTAGAGCGCGATTTCTATTCTTTGAGATGAATCTATATGAGAATATATTTTTACTGAAGAAAATATCTTATGGATGAAGACTAATCATTTTTATTCCGAGATTAATGTGTGATTTTCCCTCTACTTAATTAAACCCAAACTTTCACATTTTAAATCATACATTTATACTAGAAAGTCTAAATCATAATCAAAATTATACTTCAATTAATAAAATTAAGATATTCACATCTCCTTGTCAAAATAAATAGTAATAATAATAAAAAATTATTGACTTATTATCTAAACGGGGTATAAGTTGGTTAAGTTTTTGAATTATTTTATAAGCATCTTATATTATAAATTTTAAAAAACTTAAAATCTTAATCTGATTCTCAAAAAACCAACATTTAAATCAACTTATAAGATCGATTTGAGGGAGGTTAATTTGATGATTTTAAACCTATAATTAATCATAATATGATATAAAAATCTCATATAATTAAAACATAAAAAAATATATCATATAATTTAACTTTAAAGTTATTATCATCATATATTCTATTTATTTAATCTTTTATCACTAAGAATAGATAAGATAGTTCTAATAGTTATTATGCAAATCAGTAACATGTAATCTATATAGTAACTTAAGAAAAAATTATTAATTTAAAGATTTTGAATTAAATTTGATTCATCAATGACTAAGAAAATATAACGATGAACACTCAAAAGTTAAAAAAATTAAACTGATCTTTTTTTGTTATAATGATTTAAATAATTCTTTTGTCACAAAAGTAGTTTTTAGAAATTTATAATAAACTTATAAACATTCATTTTTTATCATTTTCAATTTTAAATTAATTATAAATATATAAATTAGTTTACACCGATTAACAAAACATAACATGCATAAAATGGTAATTGTTATCTTGCTTAAAAGTAAACGTTTGAATTTCTGAATAAGAGTGTTTATTATTTAGATTTAGATATTACAATTTTAAATAAATTTTAAAATTATTATTATAATATATATTATATAAAAAATAAAATAATAATTAAAAAATCAATATATATAATATTATATGTTCCGTTCAATCCATTTGATTTTTATAATTTTTAGACCTTCAATCAAATGGACAAAATCAATTTTGATCTTAGACACGGATTTGTTGGTCGGTTTTTGAAGAAAAAAAAATATTCACCTATAATTCAGATAATATGGCTCCCCACTCTGTCATCATGAACTCAAGTTCAAATCTCACTCATCTAATATTTTCTTTAATAAAAAAATGAGATTTAAATTTCCCTTTAAACAAAAATAATAATAATAAAAGATGATTCAAGTTTCTTTGAGCAATGTACATTATTAAGTTTAATGCAATTGACTATGCAATAAGATTTTTTTTATTTTTTTCTGCTACAAGACTATGCACTAAGATATAAAAATTAAAAAAGGTGATTATAGGTATCCTTCTACCTCTTACTCTTACAAAGAGAGTTTTGTATGTTATTCGTCAAGTTGAAGTGAGTCCTACTCTTTCGGGTTCCAGTGTTCTTCGTAGTTTTAGAGTCCTGGTAGATACTTAGTTACTTACCTTAAATTCGATCTTAGTTAGACGTCAAAGGGTCCATAGCTCAGTGGTAGAGCATTTGACTGCAGATCAAGAGGTCACCGGTTCGAACCCGGTTGGGCCCTAAAAATTTTCTTATTTTTTTAATAGGCGTAAGAAATTGCTTATTGCTTGCAAGTTGCAACTACTCCAAAATTTCCTTTCATAAACTTGTATTAGAATTTAAAACCATTACATTCTAATTTCATAAGTAACCATTTTCTATAGATTTGTAATTTAAATATAAAATAACCTGGGAACCATATACAAAATTTTCCCTACTTACAAAAGGGTACTAAAGGAAACAAAGATACATAAGAGCAAACTGAAAAAAGCTCATCCAATATGGCTTAATAAACAGTTCTTTGGCTCTCAATAAGGAGACCACAGTGAAGTGCTGATCCTGATCTTTAGAGTCAATACATAACTGCAAATGAGCATTACTTTATATCAGAATCTCAAATAACATTGCACTTTCTCATTGAATATGATTTTATGGATCCGATTGTAGTTATCAATAATACTCTGTTACGTCATTTGAGATATATATCAAATTTGCGACACAGCGTTTTTCACTGCAATTACTTTTTGATGACTTTCTCCTTGCCTGCCATAGCAGGTAACAATAAATTAGAAATTTATTATGTTTCAAAAATGATATTACTAACAATAACAATAAAACTCACCGAATATATTCGATCTCAAAGGAAACCGAAGAGATGATGACCCTTTTATTTTCAGATCCTTAAGCTGATTGTTTCTGCTCTGTTTTTCTGTTCTTACCTTGCTATGACTACTTTCTGCTGTTAATAGATCAGCTCCTTTATTCACCTTTTCATGATATACGGCAGGAGGAGCAAGTCTTAGCTGTGGTATCTTTTCTATCTGGACCAACTTCTGTTCCCTCTCCAAATTAGTCAAGATCTCAAACTGCAGAACCCTAACTCAAGTCATGATCACCCAAAAAGTTTAAGCAGTTCATGAACAAGAAAGTACAGTTATAAGAGAAAAATAATCGTTAATATACCCGTGATATTTGTTGAAGCCCACTGGCGTAATCCGATGCATCGTTTTCATAAGCATGAGAACTTGTTCCTTGTAGTCGTTGGGGTCTAGACAAATACCTTTTTACAAGACCATTTTCTTGGAGGACTGATTTATTTCTAGGCTTCTGAATTTTCTTGTTAGGCATACAAACTGGGCAGCCTGAGGGACCACTAACTGAGGTGTCACCATCCTCTAGAACTTCACACTGAAGATGTGTTGCGTGACCACAACTAAAAACTCTAATACTAGAGCTAGAAGAGTTCTTGGCAAGAGGACAGTTACATATACAACACAGTTGAGTACGAGGCGCATACCCATGTGAAGCTCCCTTCTTTAGCAAACTCATGGTATAGTATGTGTCATCCTCTATCAAAGATTTGGCAGTATCCTAGAGAGAAAAATTAAAGTAAATTAGTGCACATTAAAATTGACACCAACTAAACTCAAATGATGCCACATATACCAGAATTCTTCTTTCAAAGCCATATGTTCCAAGCATTCCCAGAATTGTCAGCTTAAAGTCACCAAATTCCTGGTTGCCATTATCAGACAGGAGTTTGGTCATAATAGTTGGAAGGCAAACATATCCAATCATCCTCTCAACAATGTCCTTGATGAACTGGGAGAACAACTTCCTCAAAACATGAGCCCCGTTATGGGCCTTTGGAATTCTCCACTTAATAACGGATACCTCTTCATCCTCTTTTAAACATGACGACTCAGCTAAAACTCCATTCAGATTTTCTCCATTAGCTAATGTTTCCTCCCTGTATGAGGCCATCAAAGGCTCACAAAATCTGCATTCAAATTTTAAGATAGTTAACAAACTTTGGAGCATGCTTTCTATGAGAATTTGTATCGAGTATTTGTAACAGAAAGTAATAGTTGTCAAATTGGAAAGCATATAGCATATATCCAAGACAATGTATCGACATATCATATTCATGATAGAAGCCAAGCACCCCATGCATGATAACAAGTCAGTCCTTTTCTCATCTTCAAATATTGATGGAAGTCCATGCAATCATGCTCACCAATGGAAGATCGTGTGATTCATCATTAATACTTCATACACTAAGACAAAATTTGCAGCATAATAATAAATTTTGACAGGATTTTTTGAGAAAAAGGATAAAGAACAAAATGGAACAGAACATACGAATCTAGTAACTTGAACCAAAGTGTCTCTGCTTCCTCAGGATTCAAGCGAGGGGTGTTCCGCTGGCATAATCCAATACAAGCCTGCAATGTATTGGCTATTTCATTCACCTGTAAGGAACATGTCACAAAAATGTGTAGAATTACCAATAGAAGTATACTAAAATGTGCAAACGGACAAAATGAACTCCAATTTATGCCCTGTTTGAACAAACCTCCTCCAGCTTTAAAATGGTGTTGAAGTACTCTCTACCAGCGAAAGCATGTGATGCCTTATTGATAACTGCTATACTTTGCACCGCATTATCAAGTTTGACAAATTTGTCATTAAGACTGGAAAGTGTAAGTAAAAGGGCACTGCCAACATCACCAACCCTTTCCAGCAAGAATGCTGCAGCATCTACTATCCCATATTCTTGGCACAAGCGCAAACAGTGTTCCACACGGTAGCTATCAAAAGTCTCTAGAAATTTGAGAGCTGACTCAGGTTCATACTGACATAATAGCTGCAAATACAAGAGACAATTCCTTAGAACCTAAGACATGATAAGGGATGTTCCATAAAAGATAGCACTTACAAATTGACGCAGCATACAACCAGAGGACGGGGACAATATAAGAACATAAACTCTATGGCATGAAACACATAAGTCATTAAATACTCTCAACTCTAACTCAATATAGTTAAATTTCCCAGTGGTAAAACGAAAGGACTGAAAACAAAACAAAAATGCTGACCCCGATCAATGGACAATGTGGACAATGTAACATTAGACTAAGCACTTAAGGATGATAATGGTGATATATCATAAGTTACAATAGAAAAGTATATTACTTGAACCGGAGGATCACATACTATATGAGAAATTTGAAATGAAAAGAGAACCATTCAATCAAAATCTGTATACTTAACATTAGTTGTTCATGTACTTACCTCCAGATAAAGTTCAATCATATCATCAGTGATGTGGATGGGATTGTTACGTAGAAACTTTGGGAAATTGGCAATTTTATCCAAGTAAACCTCAAGTCCATCTGATTTATCCTTTGTACTAATAATATTATCCTCTGTTACGAGATTAAAGTTGAGGGTGCCGGAGAAGTAAGCCTCGATGAATGTTTTTAAATAAAGGAAAAGGCTTCTTGGGTGAGAGCGAAGTTCAGATAAAATATTGGACTCTTCATTATTGAAATGATCAATTACCAAGAAGAAAGCGCTTTCTCTGCACACAAACACATAAATTAAGATCAAGTTGTGGAAATAAGAGAAATGTACAACATAAAAGAAACAATAAAACAACTTGACATGTGAAAAGGTCAACCACAAAAACAAAAAGCCCAATACCTGTTTAAGTTGACTAGCTCTGGAATGCGGGAAATAACAGCTGACTTGAATGTGGAATTTTCATTTTCACTCAGCTCTAATAGATTTTTGTCAATAAAGGAGAAGACATGAAGAGGTTCATCTAAATCTTTTATATAGTTATCCAAAGCCGCAATATACTGATGTCTCATGGTATGAATC
Organism: Hippophae tibetana; assembly: GCA_037013495.1. NCBI lineage: Eukaryota > Viridiplantae > Streptophyta > Magnoliopsida > Rosales > Elaeagnaceae > Hippophae > Hippophae tibetana. The sequence continues at coordinate 97,769,313 of CM072810.1, forward strand.
AAGCCACAAACCTAGACAGGAAAAAGTACTGCAAGCTTAATTAACTTGTAAAGAGTACCTTTGATTATGATATATCTCTCTGAGCTATACACAAGTTAAAATAAACATACCTGGTAAAAGTAGGCTTTCTCACATAGGTTCAACACATCAGATGTAACCCAGTCAGTCTCAGGCATTACTTTCAGAAGGGCAAGCATCTGCTTTTCTCTTCTTTTTGAGCTTCCGTTAGGTGGAAGATTATCTTTTGAAGTCAAATAGTCAAGAATCTGACCCAGGACACTCTTTGATACTTGGGCCCTTCCACAGGCCACATAATACGCAATAAATTCTACCAAATGGGCTATTTCTTTCTTTGACTGCCACCCTTCCATTGATCGACCATCTTCATTGCTAAATCTATGAGCATGGGATATGTTCTCCTCAAGAATATGAGTAAGTACATCAACTGTACTCTGAATTAACATATTGTGACTTCCAGCAACTGATTTTTTCTCTCTCTTCCCCTCCAAATTTTCGTCAGCCGAATTATGAGAAGTTAAGTCTGGATTTGGGATTTCATCATCTTCTACAAGAGCACATCTCACAACATTTAGAGTAGCCTCAGTATCTAATTCTAATAGAGGACAAAGGTTCAAACATGCTCCTCTGACTTTTAAATTTGAAACTGCTCTTAACTTAAGGTTAGCAGAATCTTCTAATAAAAATTCCAGAAGCTCTGTTCTAAGTGATGGCAATCGTGAAGGAGAAAGTGCTCCTTGTCCTGCAAAGAGATAACTGGAGGTCAGTCTTTAAAGCTTTCATTCTATAGAACATAGCTTGAGGGTAGAGTGAGGTCCCAAGCAGTATACCAAAGTATCTTTATAGAGAAACAGGTTGTTAACAAATTATGTCTACTTGCCAAAAATAATAATAATAAAATAAATAAAACAAAGCAAAACTTATTATGACAAAAATAGTGCTAATTCTCTCAAGTAACTTTACCCCAGGAATGAAACATATAGAAAGAGTACTATTACTAATCATATCAAATTCACACAAGATGCACTATAAGAAAAGCATCAAAATGGGGGAGAAGAAAAAACGGGAAAAAAGGTTTGACTTAAAGAGTTGAATATTGTTGCAAAGAAGTCAACTTTTAGAAAAACCACTTTAGACCAATTTTTGGACCAAATTCAGCTATATGCATAACAATATCAAATGTACAGTCAAATATATTTATTCATATCTGTTTGGGGATTTCTACAAATAAGTTTGAATTCAAGATCCAAAAAGCCATTTTGAGATGATTCCAACTGCAAAGAGGATTCTGAGACATTTCAACAAAACAACTCCACTAACAATAACTAGTTTCTCTGACATCAAGTAAAACAAACAAGCTTACTAACATATTAAAGTCCATACCCGGTGGAAAAGCAAGGCCAGAGAAGCAGTACTTGAGATAAACCAGCATCCTATAGCTGCATCAAATCAAAAACGAAAATAAAAGAGTGGCAGTTCTAACTCTCAAAATAAAATTTAGAATAAATTCAAAATTCAGAATATAATGAAGATAAAAAAACTTATCCCCACTTCCAATAACATGACCATTGAATCCTGGATAAATCAAGAACATAGAATTAAAGCTGAAGAATGGTTCTAGTTTTGGGCCAGAATACCTACAAATACTATTGACAAACTTCTACTCAAAAGCCATCAATTACATTCATCCCCAAAAAAAAGTCACCAATTCCATATTGCTACCAAGAAGAACAACGATGTATCTAGTCTGAACTCTTTCCTTCTTTTCAAGCAGAAAATCCATCAAAAAAAAAATTATTTCCATGGAAAATAATCTGCAATGCCCCTATTTTTTCCCATTCTAAAAGATATTTTGTGTTACCTTCAAACCTTTAGCATATATAGTTCTCATTGAAAACTCTAATGAAGTGCACATGTATCGCGGCTATCCTGCACCTAAAATAGTAAGGCCATATACCTGAAATATATGCAGCTTCCAGAACTATGTTACCCAACTGTAACATTTGATTACGGTGAATTTCAATTGCTGCAAAGAGCATTTATATAATAACAACTAGCACTTTCCTCTTGAAATACTATCGAAATAAAGGCCGTCAAATCATAAGCATGTGCAGAATATATATTCTGGAATCTTATCATAATTATAATGCTTTGGGTATCTCAAAGTCATTGCTCTGGTATCCACTTAGTAACCCGTAACCCCACACCAAATGAAAGACTGAGGTACTAACTCTTTCCTCCCCCTGATCAAGCAAGGGAGGAAAATAAACCCTTCTCATCAACAACATTCCCAATCGTGTCAGTTAATACTCAATACTAATTTCAATATTACACAATCATATCTAAAATAAGCCATCCATTGCAATTACCCTCGTTAAAACCAACCTATTAGGGTTTGCAGCTTATAATTATTATAAAAGTTATTGAAAATCTCATAAGGTCATAGATGAATCAAAAGTCATTTAATACACACAAGATAGAAACTGAAAATGAAATAAATTTGCATAGAAAAACACACGGGAAAACAAAGATTTAGAGCAACATACCCAATTTCAGAAGCACCATCTCCATTACTATTTTGAAAGACTATGAAGAGCTCTTCCAAAGGTGTCCTGAAATCATCCAATCCTCTATTGAAGAGATAAATCAAGGCACCATACAGTCCATGCTCCCGACATAACTTGACGACCTGCAACAATATAATAGTAATGATTTGTGGTCAAGTTTAGTAATTACAACCCAAAGAAGGGAGAACACAAAAAAACTACCATAAGAAAAATAAAGCAAATATACAAAGGGTACACACCTGATTGAAATCCAAGGAAGAAATGTCCATATGAAGGACACATTGTTCAACTCGCTGTAACCACCCTTTGGAGCTATAATGCTTAACCAGAGCTTGCATAATCTTAGAACAAAAGTTCAAATAATTACATTATTATGCAAAACATAAATGGAAATGTGACTAAAACACATAATTATTTAATACCTCTGGAGGCAGGGAACCCAGCATGTCCCTCAGTATGTATGGCTCCAATAGCTCCAAAAATGTGTCTAAGAAAATTTCAAGTAAAAAGAAAAAAAGAAACAAAATTTAGCAATATGATCTAGCATATAGACAGCCAAATTCGTTACATATGGTATCAGATTGTGGAACAGTGTATGCTTTGCAGGAAACAAATCTTATGCTGACAAACTTGCTTAAAAAGATGCGGTATGCTTCAAAAATATACCAGAACTAAAATTTATGTTCGTTTTCTAACAAAGAATATCTTCAAGACCATCATCCTCAGCCATAAGACCTTGATATGAATATTAAGAACTATGATCTGGAGTGGACTTTACTTTGTGTGCCAACACCCATCATGGAAAATGTACAAGTTAATACTAATAGAATAACTTCCTATCTTGCAGCTGAATAAATTATACAATTATTACAAATTCCGGAACCTAAGCTTTGATTTCGTGCATGGTAAAAATAGTTGATACAAAAGAACACAGTACTTTACATACCTCTCTGTTGAACAGCTATGAACTTGGAGAAAATATCCTCAAAAAGAATATCAGTTCTCTTGATATGGACACAGAATTCAACCGCAACCCCACCAACACGTGTATATTGCTCTTTTATTTCATTGTGCATGGAATTGTTTTTGCTTGCTGGATAATCTGATTGATCCATTTTTCCAATTTGATTGCAGAATGCCACCGAAATATAAGAAAACACTTCCTGTACATATGATTGAAGCAACTCCACCAGGTAAGGCATGATGGCTACTTGTACAGCATCCAAGGCTCTGGGAAGGTCAACAACACCATGAGCTTGACCATCATAAATTGTCAGGGCCATGTTCAAGGCACCCATCCAGTCACCTGCACTCCTAAGAACCTGAATTCGCTCCTTCCAGGGAAGAAGCCGTGACACAATTAGATGTGTTGGTCCCAGTACATATACTGAAGCTCCTCTAACAGCTACTGAATTGTGAAAAGCTTTTTCAGGGTTTCCAAAGACATTAAGGAAGTGAGTATGATAAGAAACAAGATCATCCAGTACAGAACCATCTAAAGCAAAACTTGTCTGGTGAATGACAGTCCCATCCTTTGCAAACAAATAGAGCTGTGCAGTTACTGTCAAAATCACAAGCATCTGAACAGGCATGAAAGCATGAGTTATCCTCAGAGTTCCAAACTAAAAACTTCAGTATGCATAAAAATCAATAGAAGTAAAAGTAATACAGAGAATAAGTCAAACAAATGTGAAGAGAATGAATAAACTTTACATGAAACGCGACAGCCAATCAAACTAGGACACAAAAATACCTGATCATCCAACCAAGCAACACCTATGGCAGCACTATCAAGAGACCACCGACCATATACTTTTAGCTCTGATTTCACAAACTTTGCAACCTGAACTTTCCTGTCCCAAGCAATTGCCAGCAATGAAATCTTCTCTGAAGCTTCATTTGGCATATTCTCTGCGACGAATTCATAGTTAACAGCCTGACATCATAATATTAATTGAACAAGTTATCCCATACCAGTAGACGAACTCGGTGATTGAGTTGTGCATTTCCAAGCAGTGTAAGGAACAGAACCCTCTCGAGCCCCATCTGGCCTAGAAAACTGTGCATAGAGTTCCAAAGGACTAAGTCGTGCCTACAATAATCATTTGCAGCTTTAGACATAGAGAATAAGAAATCTCCATAAGGAAGAAAACATAAGCTCAGAAAAGTAAATAGAAATCATGTTATCATGAGAGGGCTTCATACCACTAGTGCATTTTGATGTGTCACAAATATGACTACGCCTTCTTCAACAAAGGATGATCCTTCGTTGAAAAGTTTCCAACCAACATCTCCCCCAACCATACCCCCCACAATACCACTAACACTGGCAGCTGAGCTCATTGAACTCCCCTGAGAAGTCAGTGAAGCACCTCCGGAAAATTCATCAGGAAGGAGTGGTGAAGCTGATAATACGATGCCCGTTTTTTGTCCATCAAGAAGACACTATGTCAATCACATACATCAATTATCAAGTTGGGGTAGTAACACATACTTGAAAATAACTTCAAACAGAGCAACATGTAATACCTGTGTTTTGTTGGAGAACCTATTAAGCAAGGGAACAACTGAGAAAGTATGTAACAGAACCAGACCCTTAATATCACCCGTAACTGCCTTAAACTGTCGTGTCAGCTGAGAATCCTGCCCTAGAAACAGGGCATGGACAACTGGGGCTGTATGCTCTCCAGTAATAGCCTTTGCAACTGATGCCCTCTGCACATCCCAAACTGTAATATGACCGTCACCATAACCAGCTAAGAGAAGGTCCCCTTGCTGATTAAAGCATATAGAAGTCACTGCAGCATGAGATCGATCCCCTTGAAATCCAAGCATTAACATCTGGAATAAAATGAAAAAAAGTTAGGTGAGGCTAAATATCTTTTTAATTGGGTATACCAGAGGTCAATCTCCCTCAAATTTGTTCCTAACCATCTATTACAACCAAGCATGACAAGAATGGATAAAGCAAATGCACAAAAGATGCAAAACGTAATGCAATGTCCAGGTAACGAGATGCAACCTTTGCATCCATGCTATCGACTCCATGAGTAGAGTATTTACTCGGGACAACAACAATAACCCCCCTAGTCATTCCTATAGCAATATAATTGGCATGAACAGCCAATACTTCAGGTGAACCATGCTCCCGCCTGAATGCATGAGATGAAATTGTCCGTGTGATAGCATTGTTGGAAGTAACATCAAAGTAACCCAATGTTGTCGAGCCCCTACGAACACCCTCGAGCCTCATTGGCTGTGCAGCAGCACCTTCCTCCCAATGCAAACCAGTGGAAGCATGTTTCTTCTCGAGTTCTTCAGCAAATTCAAGTGGCGTCATTTGAGGACGTGATTTCTTTTTGGCTCTTTTACAATTCAATCTGCTTTCCAGTTCTCCAATTTTTTCCTCTACAAGTTCGTCAATATCACTCAATGAACTAGCATCATCAGCAACACCACCAACCCCATTCATATCTTTAGAAGATGGAACCCTGTCTAGAAAATCTACCGTTTCCGGTTCAACAACTGTCGAGCTCCCTGCACTCTCTCCCTTATTATCACTATCAGTTAAAGAAGGAAGGAAATCCTTGTCATTGTTATCGTGGACATCAAAAGAAGTTGAACTTTTATCCTCCACCAAAACATTCAGATCAGCGGCAGCAAAATCAAGCCTAACGTTTCTATTTCCATCAACACCTGTAGATGAAACAAGAGACTTGTTATCAAAATCAATACCTTCCCCAACATCCGACGAAGTAGAATCAACCTCGGGTTGAATACTGGCACCCATAAACTCTTTCCTAGAATTGCCCATCAACTTTTGACCGAGTTCTCCGGCTTGATCTGCTACACTCTCCATAGGTATACTATGAAGAACTTCGGCACTCTTACAGGAACTCCCAACAATCCCATCTCTTCCAGATAATTCATCAACTACGGCACTTTGAATAGCTTCCTCATTCTTATCCACACTAGTATCATCCACTGATTTTTCAAGAGAAACACTAACATTCTCACCAATTGTCTTCAAATTACCACTTAAATTGGAACCCAACTCAACAGAATTACTCTCAGAGTCATCGCCAGCATTAGAACTCAATTCAGCACTGTCCAAAGCCTTCATTAAATCCGCAGTCCCCATACTCCTTCTCGTCCTGATTGCTGCAGCGTGTGGAGTAGGTACAGACCTTGAAGCTGCCGCAGCAGCAGCCAATGCCGCTCCAGGCTTCACATTGGATCGAACGCCTCCAAACAACGACGGCAATGGTCTTGAAACCCTTCTAACCGGATCATCCGATACTTCTCCATGCTTCAACGGAGAAAACGAACTCGATCTAAATCGTCCCACCCTTTCATCAATTTGGGTCGGCTTAGAATACTCTAAAGACTTATGGATTTCTTCAAAAGACTCCGACGGAGATTTTGACGAACCTGGGTAGTCGTGGGTAGGTTTGCGTTCGAAAATGGCAGAGTTACGGCGGATAGAGGAGGGTGGAGAAGAAGGAGTAGAGGATGATGAAGAAGAATCCGAGTCGTTGAGAATTTCGTCAACAGTACGATGAGGAACAGAGTTGAGATGGTCACTGTCATCGTCGTCGCTAGAGAGATGGGAGTTGAGGAACGAGTTCAAGTCGTGGTCCATAGCTGATGGTCAGAGATAAAAATCTTCCTGGTCATGTCTGAAACAACATCAACTTGGGGGATTAATTGCGGAGTCAGCTGAGTCTTTCAGTTTCACATTCATAGATCGTCGTGGAGGTGATTACTAGGCACGGGTCGTCGTGATAAGTGACCACAATTGCTCAACCTAACTCAAAAGACCGTGGACCGTCCAAACTAAATGGGTTTTCGATTGGTACAATAAGCGAGCTACCTGGTTAAGATAAGTTAGAATCAAGATGGGTACGTTACATCTCCTCCGGTGCTTAGCGCAGTGAAGGTTCACCGTCACGGCTGTCTTCAAGGCCATCAACGACACGGCGTTTGGGCTTTTAATTTCTGTAACTCGGAGTACGACACGTAGTTTGAAAGCATTTGCCATGAAACATTGTTCAGGATTATTGGACTGTGGCCCAATCTCTTTCTAAGATGGTTCAAGACTTCAAGTCATATACCCAATCTATAAGGTCCCAGAGCACATCTTCATAGATCCGCGATCAACTTAATATTCTCGAACGTCCATAATACTATGACTATCCATGGATAAAATTTAGTTTTAATAAAAATATTCTGTTTACTAAACACCGATAAAATTAATCTCTTTTTATAAATAACTCAATTATAACAATATTTAAAATAAGACAATTCGTTGTAAATTAAATTAAAATAAATCATTACAATCTTAATTTTAATTCAAATTTAATTTAATTTAAACCTATAAATATGAGTCTTATCCTAAATCAAAACAAAAGGTTAACTCAAATTGGTCCAAAAAGAACATATTAACATCATTATATTGTATTATCATTCAAAAATTAAAATTTAAAATAATATATACTACATTTTAGATTTTATCAATTTCAAATCATAATATCATATACAATAATTTAAACATGTATTACATAAACACAATATTTTAAATTTGATATCTTACTAATACATTGTTTCGAACATAGCTTGATTTTTTCAAGCTATTTGAACTTATACAAATTTTGTCTAAAATTAATTTAATTAGTATTCAATTCAAATTTTTCATGTTCAATTATTGAGATACAAATTATCACTCGTATTATGATCTTAGTTTTAAATACATTCATTTTAGGTGGGTAGAAGATAAAACTCACCATGGATAAGGAGTTTTTTTAAATCTTTAAATTTGTGGGATACAAGATATACAAAGACTATGATTATAAACAAGGCAAAACATAGTGGTTAAACCCATTATTTCTTAAAACTTTCTTTTCATATATATATATATAAGGGCTAATATAATATGCGACGATGTGCATTTCATGAGAAACGACCATTTTTATTTCACAAATTCTAATTTCTCTTGTATTTGTGTGGGTCTATGTACAAAAGAATTCGAAATCGGCATATATGGTGGGTAAAGTAAGAGAGACAAAGAGGGAAAAAAACCTCTTCATTAAAATAGGTGTCCAAAAACCGGACCGAATCAAAATAAATAAAAAAATTGGACCGGATTAGACCAATTTTAATAATATATTCATTTTTTTTAATTAAAACGCCGTATATAAGAAAATAAAAACATCCTCCCATTCATCTCCCTCGTGCATTTGCGCTTTCCCTTTTTGAATCAAACCGTAAAACGGTATCTGCTTCCTCACTGCTGCTGCCTCCAGCAGCAGCCAACCATCCTCGCATCGCCTTCACCATCAGCGTCTCGCGTCACCTCTATTCCTATCATCCATGGAGGAAATAGGTATGTAGGTTCTAACTGATATATGTTTTTCGTTTATGGACAAACTGTTGCATGTAACTTCTCCAAACATTTTCAGTACAAATTCGTGTATGAGAGATTGTCTGTATTTTGGATTGGTTGGAAATACTTGTTTTTTTTAGTTTCTAATATGTTGAGTACAATGTCATGAACAAATGTTGTATCTACCTCCTTATTAACAGCCCAACACCATCTCCACTATATATCCACTCTCAAATATCATCATTGACCAACTAACTACCGCTGAAAAATTAAACCTACCAATTCTTAGATTATGATAATAATAACTTAAACAACAAAAAAAGGAAATTTGAATAGCCATTGCAGACATATTTTCTTTTTATTCAGATGAATGATATGAAAAGTAAGAAAATTGCATATATAATTTGATTAAGAGACACCCTGATATTGATTGTACATAGCTTATTAGTCCACTTAAGGTTATAATTGAATTATTTATCAAGGATATATGCTTAATTGATTTTCTGATAGAATCTTACTTCAATATTTAACTTACGATAACAATATGTACTAATTTATATTCTATATATAGGTGATGATGAGTTACATGAGTTTATTAGACCAAGTCAATTTTCATACTTTACTATGTCTATGACTAAAGACATTGAACCTGAAATTCATTTAGAAGAAATGGAAAATTCATCACCGAATTTAAATGACTCATCTTCAAAAAAAGGAATAAAAATAAGTAATGTTTACCCTGATAACAAATTTGATATGAAGAAACCAAAAAAATTTAGGTCAAAAATATAGAATCATTTTTCATTTATTTTATTGTATGATGTGGAAAATCCTAAAGCTACATGTCATTATTGTAAAAAAAAAATTATGTTGCTAATCCCACAAGAAATGGAACTACTTCAATGATATATCACTTCAAAAATTTATGTAAGAAGATTCCTAAAGAAGTATATAGAGGACAAAAAGATGTTAAGTTTTCAAACACAAGAAGGAGGGGGTGATATGACAACTCATAAAGTAGTTGATGTATTATTTGATGCAAAATGTGCTAGAGTTGTTTTTGCAAAAATGATTATTATTGATAAATTGTCTTTTAGATTTGTTGCGAGTGAGGGATATAAAGATTTTATAGCTGAAATTTGTCCTAAGTTTCATGTGCCATCTCGTCAAATATTTTTTAGGGATGTGTTCCACCTTTTATTTAGATGAGAAAAAAAGTTTGAGTTTCAAATATTATATCATAATCATTTTTTAGGACAAAAGGGTGTATTCTTGATTTATTTATAATTTTTTTGAATCTTAAAATGGTAAAGGTCTTAGTATGTAGTCAAAATTGGTTCCGCTCCTCAATTAATAATGACTATACCACATTATCGAAATACAATGATGACCACGAGATTTATGAATATGTTGATTTATGTAATTACAAGACTTAAAAATTATTTCTAATTTTATTTTTTAAATATTATTATCTAATGATATATGATTTTATTTGATTATATAGTTCATTAAAGACATTACATTGGTCATTGATGATTAATAATATGTAAGTTTTAAATATTATTATCTAATGATATATGATTTTATTTGATTGTAGAGTTCATTAAAGACATTACATTGGTCATTGATGATTAATAATATGTAAATTTTAAATATTATTATCTAATGATATATTGTTGATTGTGAGTTTGGATGTTTGTATTTGTATTTATTTAAGAATTCTGTGTAAATGGAATATTAAGACTTAATTTCTTTATGTCTAATTTATTTTACTTTTGGATTTCGATAATAGACTATTAATTGGGTGAATAAGTGGTTAAAGAAGATAATAGCTTTCTCAAATGACTAAAAAACCTTATCCTTATTTAATAATGCAAACATATGAGCTTATGTATTTATTAATGTATTTAACAATAATATCTATGTATGATGATGGATGAACATCACATTTAGTCATTTGAGAAAACTAAATTTATAATAATAAAGAAATTATCAAGAAAAAAAATCTTAAAATTTATAATAATAAAAATAATACATTAATAATATTAAATAAATTTAATTACATGATATTTAATATTAAATAATTATAATTTATTTTAAATAACATTATGTAGTATGATATTTAAAAAAAATTATACATATTTATAATTATAAATTTTAAAATTTATATATCTATAAGTTTTCATACATGATACTGTGGTTATGCAAATTTTAAAAAAAAACGAGTCAAAATCAATCATATATATTCAAATTCGGTAAATAAAAATCACAACAAAAAGATTTAAAACTTTTTTCTTTTTACACAAAATCGATATCGCTATTTAGATTTAGGAGCTTTATATTCCATCACAGCATCACTTGTTTTGTAACAATTTTTACATAATTTCCACTGTTTTACACGTAAATACCAAAGAATCCAAGGCAAATGATGCAATATCCTCGTGCCCAACTTTCAATCAAAACATTTTCTCAAAATAATAATAATAATAATAATCGGCACAGAAAAGGCAAACAAGACTTTTGACCCCTTTTTTTAGGAGATCAAATCCCCTAGGATTCCCATACACATTATTCAATCTTTCAAAAGAGTATGCAAAAATAAGAAGGGTAATTATACTACCATACTAATAAAAATATATAAAATATTTATTTTATTCTTAATTTAATTAAATTTTAATATTATTATTTTAAAATAAAATTATCATTAATATATTATCTTGTTACGTTAATAATTCAAATTGTATTAAAACAATAAGGATAAAGATAATAATTTTCTGAATGTTATCTTAAAAATATCTTAATTATTATTTATTAAAATATTTTATTTTAATATCCTAATCTGAAGTATTGATATCTATTCTATTATTTTTTAACAGTATCAAATTTTATTTACCTAAAATGTCTTTTGATTTTTTAGTGAAAGATTTTTATTTTTTTTCTTCATAAAAATTAACTAGAGTTGAAAAAATAATTTTTTATTAAAAATTGAGTTGTTAACATACTACTAAAAATTATGAAATTTCCACCTTTAAAAAACAAACAATATAAAATAAAACCATAACATTAAAACAATTTTATTGGAATAGCGAGAAAATATTTTTTATGAATAATTAACTGAAAATATTTGTATTATTAATTATGTAAAAAAGAAGAGTTTTAAAAAATTAACAAATTTTTTCACCTTTTTTAACTCTAGTTAATTTTCAAAAAAAAAAAATTCTTCATTAAAATACCAAAAAAGTATTTTAGGTAAAAATAATAATTACTATTCAAAAAGAAAAAAATGATATTTATTAAAATAAAACATTTTAATAATACGAAACTTTGAAGATAACAATGTACGAACTAAAGTAACTAATGGATCCAAAAATATTTATTATAGCAATTCTATCATTCTATGTACTGACCCCTCATCTTGTGTGTAAGACAGTTGTTGCAAACATTATGTGTGAGTATCTCAAATACGTGTAACTTACAAGATTTTGCCAAGGCTGTCAAAAGTATGGACCACATTTGCCGGTTTACAACCCCACCCAACCAATTTAATAAAATTAGTCAAGTTAAAGTCAACTTATTTATGACCCAACTCATTCAAACTCGACCCAAATCGGTGAAAAAGCTTCAAAGTCAGAAGTTATGGTAAAATTTTTATTCGACCCCTTTTTGACGAGTCCCATTTAACGTTATCTCAGATTCGTTTTAAAATCTTCAAGTTCGCAGGTCATATAAAAGTTGTTGCCTTTAATTTTTTTATATGAGATGAAAATATGTAAAAACTATATTGCCGATTGAAAGCGAAAGATAAAACGTAAAAAAAACAAAACATGTATTTGAAAAAGAAGTAACTAATCTCATCTTATAAAGTAAGAAAAACAAATAATGAAAAAAAAAAATTACAAAGTTAATGACCAAGCTATCCTAGCCTGACATTTTTGTTGTTGACCCACCAACTAGTGGTTCTGGTTCAAAGATATAAAACCTATCTTTTTGAGCCAGAAATTCTAGCCAATATAAACAATGTTATGTCAATTTATGTTTTATGCATTCAAGACATAATCATCTGTTAATCAATATGCAAGGTAGAATCCAAAGCCTTATATTTTAGTTTCCACCTTATGCCAATGATGTTAATTAATCTGATTTTTCCCCTAATTCTAATAAAGAAGGAAAAATCCCTATTGTCCCCTAATACCATGCATGTATGACGATGATGTTAATGAAGCAATAGACCAATAACAGTTGTGACTTGGATTTTCTTCCTCCTCTTTTTTGAATGTCTTTCTTATTTTCACTTTTCTTCTTTACCCTTTAGCTCTTGACTCACTTTATCCATGTTAGTCTTTGTAAGAAGACGTGTTTTTGTTTCTTTCTCCGTAATCCAAAATTAAGTTGAAGATGAATTATGTTCGGAAGCTGTTCCAGAGGCTTGTGAATTAACTGTGCCTGTTGTTGTGACTCCAATTGTTGGTGTTCCACCTGTTCATTTTACATGTGAGTTTTTTCTACCTCATGTTTGACATTGTTGGAGCTCAATTAAATCCATTCTTCATTTTCACGTACGAAATACAAATGCTAAGTAACATGACATGGTCCTATGGACATGGATATATAAATACACACTCTTTTATGTAAAAACACCTAAATACACCATCAATAATATATATGATAACATGTATCCTACAATAGTTCATGTAACGTAGCTTTCAACTGATAAAATATGGTTAATAATATGCAATTTTCAGATAAGGTATCTAGAATTCTTTAAGAGTGTTTTACCTGTAGTGGTGGTCATGGTTAATGATGAAGGAAGTGAGAGTATCCCAGTGGACGAGCCATAGTGTTGAGGCAAATAAGGGTATTGTACAATTGGAGGATACTGAACGCCAAAACCATGAGCTTGATTACTCTGTGCATATTGAGCATACATTGGATAGAAATTTTGAAACATTCCAGCTGGTCCTGATCCCCCAGTTGAAGCACTTAAGTAAGGTGAAAATTGTTGGTTACCATAGACACCATAGTAGTTCTGTAACAACGATGAACAATTTCATCAACTAATTGGCTCTCAACAAAGTCCTTTCAAGATTAAACACATTATTTGTAATTCTTTCAAATATCCATGAAAGCATTTATGACACTTTTCCTGTTTGTTTCCAATTGTTTTTTAGAAATGCTAATATTACTATATTTTGAACACTATTGCACCCATAACTTTTATATTATACAATGTGTCATAATTGGTGAAAATTGAAAAATGATTCAATTTTCTAAATAATATTGACATGTGACAAAATTTAAATAATATAGGTGCAAAATTGAGTGTAAATTTATGTGATTAGCATTTGTTTTTTGTTAGAAGCACCATATTTATAAATAAATAGATCTTAAATTATATAAAACTTATCTGTGAATTCCAAGCACTAAAATAAATTTTGGTAATTTGTTTTTTTCATTTGATTCAAAAATCAAAAGTTAGAAATGCTTCTACAAAGTTTCAGAAGTAAATTCCATAAAATTTGTAACGTACATGTAAATATGTACATAAGAAGTATTTACCATGGGATACATAGAACCCTGTGAGTATCCAGTGTAGCTGTTCAAGGAAAAACAAAAAAAAAATCAGATGATATTTGAAAAAATTCAGCTGTTTATATATAAAACTAAATGCAGAGGTAAAGAGAGACGAGATTTGATGATGTATATTCTTAAAGAGACGATATGCTTAAGCTATCTCGTTGTAAATTATTGACTGGATGTAAGTGGAGGATCTCAAATAATAAAGCAATATCACTTACTAACATGATGAATTAGATTGTAACATGTTATTGTTGTATACATAAGTTGTGATAAAAAGTATTATTCATTATTAAAATCATTTTTCCTTACCCATAAGTTGAATAAGGAAATGTATATTGACCAGTGGATTGATGGAAGAATGTTGATGAAGAAGCTTGATGTACTGGTGGAGCCGCCAATCCAGATGATGGTCTAAACCTTATTGGACCTGCAAAACAAGTATTGTGTCTAAAACATCGTATCATTAGAAACCCATGAACTATAAAATCCTGTTTACTTATAAAGATGTGTTTTTTATACAGAATAAAATATCAAAAGACCAAAATAATGTTTAAATGCCTAAACAAAATCAACAAGTTTCCAATATTTACTAAAAAAACATTCACTAGTTCATCAATTTTTGTTTAGAAAGTGAACTTGAACTGACGATGAAATTCTAAACAAAAAGGTTCATAGATATAGAAAGAGACCATGTTGAGGAGTTGATTGACGATGTTTTTGAGCCCCAAGAGAAGCAAGATTGCAATTTGCTCTTCTACCATCAATAACTGGAGATGGGTTTTGACAAGCTCTCATAGCTGCTTCTGGATCCTTAAATGTAACCTAAGAACAAAGGAAGAAAAAAAAAAGACTAAAGGACCCACCTTTTCAAATCAGAAATAGGATTCAAAGAAAAAACAAGTCTCTGTAGTTTAAGAGATGATCAAAGGAAAAATAATAGTACTTACAAAGCCATAACCCTTTGATCTTGCAGAGTATTTATCTGAGATAACAACAGCTTCTAAGATCTCACCAAACTGCTCAAAATACCTTCTAAGAGAATCTCTCTGAGTCTCCCAAGCCAACCCACCAACAAAGATTTTGGTAAAAGTTGTGTCATTGTATCGAGAAGGATTGTTACTACCCATCATCTGAAATTGCCTTGGTTGAGACATTAAAGCCAGAAAACGAAAGCAATTCAAATAATCCCAAATGCAAACGAAAAGTAAAAAGAGAGAAACGCTAAAAAAATCCAAAGAACCCAAATAAAGAATACTCCTTTTTGCGTTAACAAAACTATAAGATGCCAAAAGGGGTTGTTTATTTGATAAAATCAATGAAAATTAACACTCCTGTAGTTGTTAATTTTTCTGTTTATCGCTCTTCTTCTCTATAACCTGTTGTGTTGTGTCTTGTTGTGTCTAAAGCTATAACTGCCACTTTCTTCAAAACAATAGCAACTCCTCAGATTCTTCAACAATGATACCCCTAACGAGAAAATCATTACAATTGACTATTGAGGGTGGAAAAGGAATGAGTGACAATTAGAGAGAAGGAAAAAGAAAGGAAAGATAATCTGCCTCTAAGAAAATATTTATATAGAAATCAATCCAGAGAGTAACGATATGAGTAAGAGAGAGAGAGAGATGGGTAGAAGTAAAAAGAGGTGAAGACAAAAAAGCTGCTAGTGGGTACCCACTACAATAGTAACGTTTCAATCTCCAATGAAATATCGAAGACCAAAGGTCCGGCCTTCTTGCTATATGAGCATCGCTATTTTCTCACCGTCCTATATTTCCATTACAGTATTATTAGTAACATGGCTCTTAAAGAATAGAAATGTTAAATACAGTTAAATTTATATTTATATTACTTAAAATTTTATATTTATCTACTATTCTTAAATGAATATTTTCTTCTTTTTCAAATTATTTAAACACACCTAATATTATCTAAACAAATATAATGTAATATATATATATAGTATTTATCTTTAAAAAAATCTCACTTAGGCCATTAATATTAATGAGAAAATGTTTTTAATAATAATAACTGATGTAATTAATATTAATAATAAAATTAAAATTTTATGTATTTTTATTATAAAAATATCATTATTCAAATAAATAATAAAAAAAATATAATTTTAAAATCATATCATTTTTTTACATATACATGTTACAAAACTATATATATGATTTTATATAAAAATATGTTTAAATTTTAAATAAGAGACATATATAATATGATTTTTTTTAGTTATATTTGTTAGATCAATTTAATTTTTTGTTATTTTTTTAGCATGTTAGTCACATCAAGATCACAAATAATCAAATTTTAAATTTTTTTTTAAATTTTATTTTTTTATCAACTTTATAATTATTATTCTTTATTATTAAAGACAATTTATAAAAGTAATATCTAAATAAAAATTGAAATTTTTTGAGAAATAATTTTTAAAAAATGAATATTAAAATACTCATCCTTTAAATAATAATATATCTGATCTTTATCTTTTATTTTAAATTTTATATAAAAAATATTAAATTAAAGATCATAAATGAAAAATAATTTTATATAAAACAATATATTTTTATAATAGTTATTTTCAACATATATTAATAGATTTATTTTCATAATTAACTTAAAATTTTATAATTTTTTTTATTTTAAATTATTATAAAATTAAAAAAAAAATTAACCTACGAAATACATATCTTCAACTAGTTAGAATAACATTAAGAAGGTAAATGACATTTTTAACATAATATTAAAGATTTCAACTCTATAATTTTTATAAAGTTATGTATTTAGTTTTAAAATAAAATTATGTTTTATAAAATAAAAATTATATAATTATGTAAAAATTTAACCATTAATAAGTGTGGGTATAATATTGTATTTGAAACTTTACTTAATAATCTTTAGTTCTAAAATTATTTGTCTTGATTTTTTTATTTTATATCAAATTAAAAATAATTTTAAAAATTTTAAAATTTTAAAATATAAAAAAATAAAAAATAAAATATTAATTAAATAACTTTTTACAAATAAATTATTTTAATAGATAAAAAAACTATATAAAATAAAATAAATATTATTTTATTAAAATATTTATCATTAATTTTATTGGACTATATTATACATGTTACAAATATTATAAAAAATAATTATAATAGAGATAAAATTATACTTAACATATTCAATTCAATACATCAAATATATTATAATCGTACAAATTTATCATTATAATGAGCTATGTGATAGAATATGTTATTAGTATTTTTAAAATAAAATAGGATAATAGTGTTATATACATCAAGTAATATACTAATTATTTATTATATGTAAAATTAAAGATATATGATATTGAAACAATTGTTAAACTACTTGTTCATAAAGGTGGTTAGCACAGAATAACCCACCATATTATGCACTTGGTCCGTTGGTATTTCAGTTTAATACAATATAATACGATTCGCTAAATATTTGATATTATATGTATAAAAAAAACACGACACCACATATAGGTCGTGACACATAATAAGTTAAGTCATGCCAAGTTATAACATCACGTTTTATGAAATTAAATTATAAATATATATATATATATATATTATTAAATATATACATAGTCATTAAATAAAATTAATATTGATATATGAAAAATAATATCATCAATTTTTTTCAAATAATAGGTTGAATCCATACCACAACTGGTTTGGTTCGTACACGACTAAACGAGTACCATATGATACGATAAAAACCCAAGAGTTAAATAGGAGTATGATACATCAATTAATTAATAAGTTATGAGTTGACATAATATAATAATTAACTGATTAAATTGTATCATGATAAACTTTTTTTACACTTATATTTTTTAATAAGAATAAATTATATTATATTGAATAAAATATAAAAAAATATTTTTGAATAAAATGTACAATTTGTGTCGTGGCTTGTGGGTCTGCTTGAATTATCGGCATCACTGTACTCAACCTTCGATTTTATTTTATTTTTCTCGCTTCCCTCTTGATATCGTCTAACTCAGTTTATGGCATTTGTGGGAGCTAGGGGTATCCATGGTCCGGTTCGGTTTTTACTAAAAAAAAAATTAACCGGATCAGATCGTTCATATTACTCGGATCAGATTGGATCGGACCGTTTGAAACAGTTTTAAGAAATAAAAATCGAAACAAACCGTTTGACTTATAAAACCGTTCGGTCCGATTTTATTCCCGGTTTGGTTCGATTTTTTTATAATTTAATGAATAATAATATAATTTTTTTAATATATTATTAAACCGGTCCGGTCCGGTTTAAATGATTTAAAATTAATACAAATCGGACCGGACCGTTTGATTAGTAAAATCGTTCAATTTGATTCAATCCGGTCCGGTTTTATGGTTTAGTCCGATCCGGTCCAATATAGTTTATGGACACCCTAGTGGGAGCTGTGAGATGACATCTCTCCAAAAATTCTCTCTCTACATATCTTTCTTTTGACCTCTCTCGCTCTAAATTTTGCTGCAATTATTTATATCTTAACTGGGGAACAAAATAAAAAGATGCAGAAAATTTGTTATGTTTGGTGGGCCAAAAACACTCTGGCACCAGCATCTAAATTTCCTTTAAAAAATTTGGTGTAGTTCATAATAAATTAGGACACCAATCTTAGCATCCTTGGTTTACGGCAAAGAACTATTCTTGAAATTATTGGTTGCGAATCGTGCATTAATTTATACCGATTAACGTTAATAAAATAAGAGTTAAATTATATTATTAATTCTTTAGCTTTAATTAAAATGTCTTTTATAATAATTTTAATTCATAATTTTTAATTTTTAATGTTTGATCTGATTTTTTCGATTAATTATATTTGATAATGTTTTTTATTTTAATTTTTAAAATTTTATATAATTATTTTCAAAAAATTGAATAATGCATAAATCTTTAAAAATAAGATTTTTTTTTACCAAATATTTTTTTAAAAAATAAACTAAGTCTTATAAATTTGGTATGTATAAATATAGATCAAGAATACTATGAATCTTATAGCCTTCTTTATAAAAACATAAAAATCATATAATTATCAAATGGTACACAAAATTTCTATAACTTTTAAAAAATATGCATGTTTATATTAAGTTGATAATTAACAATCGAGTTTTATTGAATTTAAAAATTAATGAATTTTTTATTCATTTTTAATTCTAAAAATGTCTCTTAAAACGTTATCATATGCCTTAGGTATGATTAATTTATAAAAATAATAAATTATTAATTTATAATCAATGTTTATCTTTATTTTAAAAAACTATAAGATTTTTTATACATTTAATAAACATATAACTTTTGTGAGACTTTATTAAAAGTTATAGTAACTCTATGTAAATAATATCAAAACTGTTCTTGATTTCTTTTTAAGTTTTTGAAGAAAAAAATAAAAAACAAAAAACATTGTACGTGATTTTTTTATTTTTTCTTTAAAATTTACTAAATGAAAATAGTTATTAAACACATTGTTTATTATTTTTACAAAAGAATCAAAAATTATAATCAAATATTTAATCATAAATTATAAATCAAAATCATTATTAAACATTACCTAAATTTAACATTTATAAAATATAAGATTTTTTTTAAATTTTAAAACTCTATGCTTAAGTTATTAAATTTTTAAATCATATGATTTAATTTTTAAATTTTTAAAATTTTGCATGTATATCTTAAAATTTTAATTCACGAATATATATTTTAATAATCAAGTTAATATATATATAAATCTTTTTAAAATTTAAAAATTAAATTATAAAATTTAATAACTGGCTACATGTTTAAGCATCAATAAAATAATTAAGTGAATATTAAGATCTTAAAAAAGATGCGCGATTTCTCTCTTTCGTATCCCCCACCGGCCATTATTTAGAGAATAATTTTTCCAGCTCTTCTTACTAATTAATCCCCAATGAAAACCCAAAACTGCCCTCATTATACATGACATGCTAACCTAGAGGATATTCGAAAGGAATTTTGGCATTTATTCATTGATGTCGTTAGATTTAAACCCCGTACAATTTTCCAAGATTCCCATATGGTAATTTTTTCTCTCTCTCTAGTTTTAGTTTTGTAGACGTGCAAAATGGTTAATCATGGTAGAGATAGATTCAAACATAAAATCCCTTATATTTCACTGTATCATTGGTATGGTATGGTATTGATTTGATACATTAATTTTAACTAAATTGTATTTTAATCAATAATTCTTAGATAGTAACTTAAAAGTTTATTAAATTTATTAACTTTAGAGTAGTTATTTCTATTAGATTTTACAATGTTTATTTTTAAGTGAAATTGATTTTTTTTTAGTAATATAAAGTATTTATCGGTGGTGTTTTATTTATAGATGCAGAAATACTCCTTACATATATTTTGCCAACTAATTTCTAATTGATTTTCTTCTTTTTTTCAACAAAAAAATGCATCGTTCACTCAATTTTCTTGTGCTATTATCTTAACAACCACTTTTTTTATGTTTTATTGTCATTTATTGCATCGTTTGATGCATGTAAGTTTGATCAGTAGCTTTTCTAGTCTTGTTACTTTAACAGACCAATTGAAATCGAACACAACTTCAATTTATCAATAGTCACTACCTTTATCAATATATTCTCTAGATTTTTGTTTCCGTGAATCTTCTCCAGTATTAACACAACATCTTTTAATAGAGATCTAATAAAGTGATAACGAAATCAAATATGTTTGTTTCTAGAATGAAATGTCAAATTCTTCGTCAAGTATATCGCAATTTGACTATTACTGTGTAGAACGTTCTTCTCTGGTTTGAATCCCAATTGAATTAACAAACCTTGAAGCCATATAATCTTTTTATTAGCTTTAGTCACTACTACATACTCAGCCTTTGTAGTTGATAGAGTGACAATCTTCTATATCTGTGACATACAACTAACAGTTGTAGTTCCAACAGTAAATATATAACTCGTGGTGCTTCTTCGATGATCAATTTCACGCCTAAAATTTGCATCTACATAGCCTTGTACTTTTAACTCGCCTTTACTAAAGTACAAACACTTTTCTACGATGCCTCGTAGATACCTCAAAATCCACTTGACTACTTCTCAATGAGTTTTCCTG
This sequence comes from Hippophae tibetana, assembly GCA_037013495.1. Lineage (NCBI taxonomy): Eukaryota > Viridiplantae > Streptophyta > Magnoliopsida > Rosales > Elaeagnaceae > Hippophae > Hippophae tibetana. The sequence goes on from CM072810.1 coordinate 97,790,994, forward strand.
GATTTGACATAAACCTGCTAACAACACTCACTCCATGGCCAATGTTTGGTCTCGTACAAACTATTGCATACATCAAACTTCCAATGGATGAGGCTTAAGAAACCTTAGTCATTTATTCTATTTCTTCCTCCATCTGAAGGGACTAATCATTGGATAAGCGAAAGTGATTGGCCAAGGATGTGCTACTTGGCTTGGCATCACCCATATTGAATCTCTACAAAACACGGTTGATGTACTCTACCTGAGATAATTGCAAGGATCCTCTTTTCTCATCTCTTGTGATTTGCAATCCAAGAATCTTCTTTGTTGGACCCAACTATTTCATGTCAAACTCCTTTAACAATTGTTATTTCAATTCTCTGATATCATCCATATTTGAACCTACTACTAACATATCATCAACATAAAGTAGTAAAATGATATAAATATACCTATATATCTTGAAGTAGCAACAGTGGTTGGCATTGCACTTCTAGAAACCTTCATTGTGTATGAAGTTTTCAAACTTTTTGTACCACTATCTCGTGCTTGTTTCAGGCCATACAAACTCTTCTTAAGTCTGCATACCATGTTCTTCTTCCCTCGTTCTAAGAAAACTACTGACTGGTACATGTATATCTCTTCAACTAAGTATGTGAAAGAATGTAGTCTTCATTTCCAAATGTTCAAGATTAAGATCTTTAATGGCTATAATACTTAACATTAATCTGATAGTATTGAGCTTCACAACGGGAGCAAAAATGTCAGTGTAGTCAACTCTTTCCTTCTGCTGAAATCCTTTGATAACAAGTCAGGCTTTGTATCTCTTAAAATCATCATGCTCATCTTTCACCCAGTACACCCATTTGTTATTAAGTGTCTTCTTTCCCATGGGTAACTCAGTTAGTTCCCATGTCTGGTTGAAGATGGGAGATTTCATATATTCTTTCATGACAAGCTCCTACTTATTGGCATCTTTAGTCTGACAAGCTTCATTATAGCATTCAGGCTCCCATCTATCTGTCAGCAACATATAGTTTGTGTATCTCATTTTAGGCACATAAGGTCGAGAAGACCTTCTCAATACAGGAGATAGAGTAGGAGGTTGTGGGGTGTCGACCTACTGTGCACTGCTCTGTCCAACGAGTTCCTTTGATTAGGACTTGTTACAATTGGTTATGTCATGGGACTATCTAGGACATCACCTGTATCTACAAATACTAACTCATTCTGCTTTGAGTCGTTGGCATCTGTTTTATGTCTGTCCTTATACATCATCATTTCATTGAAAATCACATCTCTACTACAGATCACTTTCTTATTTTCGTCATCTCAAATACCGTAGCCAAACTCATCCTCCCCATAGTCGATGAAAGTTCATTTCTTGGATTTAGGATTAAGCTTATTTCTGCCTTGATCACTAATATGCACAAATGCTACACAATCGAAAACTTTTAGATATGATAGCTTTATCTCTTTTCCACTTCATATCTCCTATGGTATTCTATGCTCCAATGGAACATATGAGCCTTGATTGATCAAGTAAGTTGTTGTGTTAACTGCTTCTACCTAGAACTACTTCGATAGACCTAACTATATCCTAATTCTTCTGGCTCTTCCTATCAATATTCGGTTCATAAGTTCAACTACACCATTGTGTTGAGACATGCCTAGCACAGTTCTCTCTATTCTGATCTCGTGCTCATAGTAAAAAAAAATTAATTTGGTGTCTTCATATTCATTACCATTGTCGGTTCTAAGTTTTTTTATTTTCAAACATATCTCATTTTCAACCAAAGGTTTCCATCTTCTGAAAGTGTCAAACACTTCAGACTTATGCTTTAGAAAGTAAACTTATACCTTCCAAGAGTTATCATCAATGAAAGCCATGATAGTTTTTCCCACTAACGGATGGGATGGTTGTTAGTCCCCAAACATTATACTGAATAAGCTCTAGCCTTTTCTTCTTTGGGGTTATATCACTTGTCTAAAAACTAACTCTCTTTTGCTTTCCAAGTATGCAATCTTCGCATATGTCTAACTGAACTGATTGTAGACCTAGAAGTTTTCCCGTTGAGTGCATAATCTTCATCCATTTCTCACTCATGTGGCCTAGTCTTTGGTGCCACAAATTTGGTATTTCATTGCCTACTGTAACTGCGATCGAATAATGTGCCCCTACTATCATATAAAGAGTGTCACTCTTCTTGCCTTGAGAAACTGTCATTACACCCTTTGAAATCTTTTCAATCATCACCTTGGAATATCGTAGTGTAGCCTTTTCTAGCTATCTACCCTACTGAGATTAAGTTCTTTCTTAGGTTAAGAATATGTCTAACATCCTTCGACTCTCAAACAGACCCATTCAACTTAATTTTCACTACACCTTTGCAAATAATAGCACACAGTTGATTATCATCAAAATATAACTTTCCAAGGTTTACGGAGACATATTTCTCTCACTAAAGTTTTTTTCTAAATTGAATTTCTTTAGTAAAACAAAGTACCTATTAAGGTGCTCTATTTATAGATGCAGAAGCATCCCTTCTACACATTTTGTCAATTAATTCTTAATTGATTTTTATTTTATTTTTCAACAAAAGGATGCATCGTCGACTCAATTTTCTTAAGTTGTTGACTTGACAACCACTTTTGTCCTTTTTTTATTTTATTGTTATTTATTGTACCATTTAGTGCGCGTAAGTTTAACCAATATTAATCTCTCTCTCATAGAATACATGCTTCCGTTATATAGAATATTACAATCTCAATTTGATATCCAAATAATAATTGTTGTGATTTAAATATAAGAATTAAAAAGGTTAACCATTTTATAATAAATCATACAAATTATTAAGTTAAATTAGTAAAGAGTGGTATATTAATTTATGTTTTGGAGATTTGACGAATGTGTTGATCTATCTAAATTGTTTTTTTTTTATCAAACCATATTTGAGAGCACTTGAGCGTGTGGAAATTTGAAGAATGCATTTTTTAACCAATAATAAAATTGATTATTAATAATTATCTTGGGATCTATTGTATATTTATACGAAATTAACTATTTTTAAAGTAATAAAGTTGTACTGTTGTAATAGAATTTTAGATATATTTAATCATGTAAATTTATTTATTTAGTTAATATTTTAATAGTATAATTATTAAAATATGTTTATTTAATATAATAATTTTAAATTCGAGTTATTTAAGGACAATATTTTCAAATATATTAAAAAAATCATTAAATCAACAATCTAACATGTCTCATATTTTAAGAGTATTATTGGAATATAATTAAGATCCCTGTACATTTTTCTATCTCTCCCTAGCCCTTGAATCCATTTGCGAAATACCTAACTAAATGTGAGATAGAGTTATTTCATAATTAAGCCCTTTACATAACTAGAGTTGGCTTTCAAATTGAGTAAGGTTTTTTGCGATTGGAAAAAGACCACAAAGAGCATACTACAAAAATGATCTGTTTTATCACTCACTTTAGTTTTGCTGATTTATTAAAAAAAAAACTAGTTAAAAAGAGTTTGTTTCTAGATTCACAAAAAATCATTAAATTTATTTATTTTTGCCAATCGACTAAACTTTATTATAAAAATATTTAAAAAATCATTTATTTTTTTCCTTGGTTTAGAATCATTTATTTATTTTTTTCAAAAAAGAAAAAAAGCCCTAGCTCACGATTTTCTTTCCCACTTCATCTTTTTTGCGCAGCTCTTGCGAAAAAAACACATAACTAGATTTCTAAAAGGGTTGGGATTATTGCCTTTCACATTATATTTAATGTCAATGTTTTAAATTGACAAAATTATCCTTTTGTCGTTATTATATTCCTCCTGTACCAATTCAATTAGGTTTAAGTGTGTTCTTAATTATCAATTTTTAAAACTTGTATTAAATACAATGCGTAATTAACAAAATACGATGCGATCTCAAGCTGGCCATACTAGAAATAGAAAATAGATTTTATATCATATTAATGACTTCTGCTATTCCTAATTTCATTTACAATATTCCGGAATTCACGATCTCTCACGCAAGTTATACCAATTCTAAATTTTATACTATATAAAATCTTTTATTATACACGGTTCCAGCATTATGACAGAATTTTATATATAAGGGAAGTAGTTATTTATTTTTAAAAACGGGATGCTTATTTAATTTCAAGGTTTGAATGAAAGAAATTTCAATTTCACGTACATTCACGTTAATTAGAGGTTTTAGAAGTCATAATTTGAAAGAGAAACAAAATATTTAATAGAAAAACAGCGTTATAGTGAACTCAATATAGAAACATCAATTATAATAACCTTTCAACGCAATAAAACAAAACATTATGAAAATACCAAAAGGTAAAACTCAAAAGGGTAACATTAATGTAAACTTTTACAAACTACAACAAGAACGGAAATTTTCATTCATTTCGAGAAATTAATACTTAAATAATATAGTTATTAAAAAAATATAATAACAATTGTTATCAAATAATGATGAAAATGGAGAATAACCATTTCTAAATGACACAATGAGATTGAGAACATAGGGATATACATATATAAAGTGACACTAATAAAAATGATTTTTATATTTTTATATTTAATTTAAATAATATCATAAATATATATTCCTTTTACACCCATTTAAGAATATATTAGAATTATTTTTATTTTTATTTTTACAAATTTAAATAAATATTTTGCCCTATTTAAAAAATATATGTTTTAATTTTAATTCATTTATAATTTTACAATTTTATAATTTTTTTATTATATTTTAATTTTATTGTTTAAATGAATATAATAATAATAATGTTTTTATTAAATTTAATTCTTATTGTGATTTTTACTCTGTTGACAGATTAGCCTAAATTCAATTTTTTGAATTTGTACGAGATTGTAAGCTCGCATGTATTTGCGACAGCATTGGTGTCTCCAAGAGATTTGGTCAAACCTGTCTTTTCTCTCTCCTTTTCAGTGTTAGTATAAAAATATATAGTTTTAGTTTTTTAAATAGAATGAGTGAGTATATAATATCACAGTGATTCGTCTCTATCATGTTGTACTTGTAGTTAAGAGACTCACTCAGTGTTTCATGCTCACTTGACGGCTAATCAGCTGCTAGGATTGGTGGTCAGGCTTCAGCTAAGTCCACCAACGATTGCGCCACACGGTTTGCACACGAAGCGCAACTCAGTTTGAGACGTTTGGTTGGTCAACTTTACAAGGAAAATATCTCTAATATCCTTAATTTTAATATATCTTCTTAATTCTTATAAAAAAAAGTTTTAATATATTTGATTTTTGAGTTGACATCATTAATATTTCTAAATATTTAATGTATGATGTATTTTTTATTTCTTTAATATTAAATTAAGCTATCGATTTTATAATGCAAATTTTTATTTACTATAGATTATTATTTTAAAATATTTTTTTAAATTTCTTATTAAAATATTATTTTAACTATATAATTTTCTTATATTTATTTTCATATACACTTAAGTTAGTTTCTTTATCTTCATTTTCTTATTTATTAATTTTATAAATGTTATAAAAAATATTTAATCATTTAATATATTTAGCTAATTTAGAATTATAATTATTATACTTGAATTTAATGTGTTAATTATGGTCTTTTTTTCTGTTATTCGTATTCTTTTGTTACACATTATATGTCTTAACTTGTTCAAACATTAATATTCTTATAGTAATGATGAAGTTATTACATCCGTATATAATATCGTGTTCAATTTGGATTTACTAGATAATAGAAAAATAATGATTATACTCAATTTCATTCATAATATTAGTAATTATTACAATTTTAAAAGTCATATAAGAACGTTGAAGAGATTTTTAGTCACTCATAGTTTCTAGATACATAGTTACTAGATGAATAATTTTTAAAATAATAAGTTTGCTATTATATATCCAACTAATGAAAATAAAAATGTATTTCATAGTAGAAGAAAAAATCTCTACTTATGTGAGTGAAAAATCACTATTATACCCATTCTTTAATAGTTTATATTTTTGGTTTTTTAGTTTAAGCAGTGTGATTTGCCAACTGAATATGTGGATTCAATATTTTTATTCTTTTTTGTCATTTTCTATCAATAATTATTTTAATGACATAAATGATTACATATATTTATCTTCTCGATCTCTAATGCATTAAATATATTAGTGATTCTTAATGATTTTATTGGCATAAAAACAAAACATATTTATTATTTTTTAACAAATTTCTAAATTATTATTGTTAAAATTTATTAATTTTCTCACCATCTTCATCAGTCAAGGTCATATTACTATGAGAAGTATTTATAACCTTGTTAGCTAAGTAATTTACTTTGACTTCAGAAGAATTATTAATTTGATAAAATAGTAAGGACTAACATAACCGTTTTCATTCCAATGCATAAGTGAAGTGAAAAATATGAAATATACAAGCATATCATTTGCTTTTTTACACAATCTAATCTTTTTCTTGAAGTTCTTAATAGCCTTCTTACAATAACAAAAATAGTTAAAGGTGTTCATCGCCACACACGAAGTGTGTGCAATAAATACGTAAGTATACGTATCGTAATAAGTAATATAATGATAAGAAAATATCGTTCTCACATAGATTATTTTATTAGGAATTAATTTTTAAAACAAAAAAAATAAAAACATTTTTTTGTGTTTTATATTTTAAGGAAACAAGATTAAAATAACTAATAGTAAATAACAATAATTAATTAAATTAGATTTGATAACTAAGAAAATATCTAAGAATACTTAATACCCCAATTTTCTAAACATGCGAATCATTAAAATCTTTCAATATAATTATCAATTAATCACATGATCAATTGAATCTAACTTAGTATGTATTTCTCTCTCAAGTAAACTACACACCATATAGTAATTAATTTAATTACACTATCATATTAATTAAATTGCATACTACTCATTAAGTTTATCAATTATTGATCACATATATAAGAATAATACATCTCTACTTATAAACTATGCATGAAATTCAATCAATACAAACAATTAAATAATTTTTTCAAATTACTTTTATAGATAAATTGTTAGCCAAACAATTAATAGCATAAAAATCAGGTTAAATAATATAATTAAATTAAAATCATAATTGAGGTAAAATATTAAATCATCTCATGGTAAAAATTGGTTTATAAGATCCCTAGATTAATAAATTAACTAGATATAATTTTGTTCATAAAACTCATATTTTTTAGAAAGAAATACATAAAATTTGATAAAAAAAGGATTAAAATAAGAAATACAATCAATCTATTGAATTGTAGTACAAATCTCCTCTAAAATCTATACTAAAATTATATCTCGTTTTGAATTTTTTCTATGTTTTTATCTCTTATTAGCTCCAAAACTGATCAAAATTATGCTAATGATGGCTCATTAGGATTTATGGAATGATTAGGGCTTAAATATAACTCATGTGAAATTTGGACAATCATATCAGCTTTAGATCAAAACAAGCAAAATTAAAATGTTAGGCAATGACAACATGACATATGGTACACATAATTCACTACTGAATGAGAGCGCGATGCGTGACAAGGGAGACATGCCCGAGTCAATGCTTGCTAAGTTAGTGCCGCATGATGCAACACGATTAGCTGAAATAGATAGGGTGGTGCACTCGTAGATACCAATAACCAATCACATGACAAGTTTTTTTTTTATATATAAGTGAGATGTTCATTCTTGATAAGAACTAATAATAAAATTAATTTCATATAATTTTTTGGATTATATTTTCTAGTTAAGAATTAGTTTCATTGATTATTGTGATAACATATTTCTCTTTGTTTATACAAAGTGTTTAATCATAATGTCTCCTTATCACTTCATCTATTAGGGTTAATAGATAAACTAATTTTTTTTATGTTCCTATTCTTAGGATTCATAAATTGTTATTCAAATTCTTTTGTATATAAATAATTAAATTATAATTATAGTTTTTTCTTTATCTTTGAGTTTTTTTCTCATTTTTTCTTTGTTTATTCCTAGATATCAATTCATCTAATTTCTTAGGTAATTTTTATTTTAATCCTATAAATATACCAAACTTATAACCTGTGATTTCATTATCCGTAGGTATGTTATTTATATCATTTCTTAATTTTGTAAATTTTTTATATATGTTTTGTCATAATTTTTTATTAAAACCATATTTTTTATTTCTTTTAGTTTAGTGTTTTAATTTTGTCTTGTAAGAATTTAATGTTTGATTTTTGTACTATATCTATTTCTTCTGCTAAAAAATCAAAATTTTCGTTATTATTATTTAATTTTTTGATATGCCTACTAGAATTCCATCAAAATCTAATTATATATTATATAGTTTGTTTTTGAATATTAGTGGAATAGCAATGGTATTATTTTCTTCCTAATTTTATGTCATAGACTAATACTTTTATTATTTTAACATCTTATTTTATATCTATAACCTTTTTTTTTGTTAAAGATTTCTCCTTTAAGATCTATAAATATAAGTATCGATACATTACTATTTCTTGCTATATTAACTTTTCTTTTTGGTATCAAATATTTTTCTTCAACATCAAAGTTTCATTCTTCTAATATTTCAAAGTGTATTAATATTTCTTATTTTATTATTTTTCTAATTTCTTGATTTTTTTTATCTATTTTATGAATTTATTTTATTCATATATTGAACTATTATAGATGTTTGTTAATAAATATTATACTATATAGTGTACTAAAAATAAATGACTATTTTATTTCATTAAATCTCATTTTTCAAATTCATAGGCTAAACTTAATACTTACTTTTAAGTTTTTATCATTAATATTAATAGAAAATCTATATGCTGTTAATTTTAATTTATGGTATACTAGGTTTCCACGAATCATTCTTAATAAAAAATCTTTTTTATTTATTATTCTATTATTTAATTTTTTTTAATTTTATTGGTATATCTATTTCTTATCTAAAATGTATTTTTATTAATATTTATGTCCCTCCAAAATGGATGTATTTAATTTTTTTTATTCTTTTGTTGGATTTTTGATAATTTATTCATAATGATTTATTTATTAATTAATGGTATGTTATACATTCTTTTTTATATTTGTAATATTAATGATTATTTCTTTATTACTTATTCCATAATAATATATATTTTCTTAAAAATATTTTTCTTATTCTTAAGAATGATGAATTTTTGAATCAATCTTATTTTTTATATTTCTTTAAATTTATTTTTACGAATTACCATTTCTTGTTAGAAATATAATGAGATATATTGTGTTTCTATTTATATTATTTATTAGTTTGCTATTATTTCTTGATTTTCTATTATTTTTGTCATTTTTATTTATAAAAATTTATTATTCACTTCCGTTAATTTTAAATTCCATTAAATTTAAAAATATTTGTGATATTTTGATATTTTTAAAACATTAATAGAGATTTATGATATTTTTAAAACTTTGAGAATATTTATGGTATAATTTCACAATTTAAAGATATTATTGATATTATCTTTCACTATACAATAAGATTGTTGAGTTTTCCTAGATGAAGAATTATTTATTAGTCCAAAGATTTAAAAATAACTCTTGTTTTTTTATCGTTTAAATTTATAACAATAATTTTATTAATATGAACCACCATATCAATAATTATTATGATAAATGAATAATTTTTCTAAAAAGATAAAATCAAAAGTGTTAATTCTATTTGTTTAAGTTTCAATGATTGTTTAATACTATTTGTAAGGACCATGAGTGTTGGCTATTTTCGTGAACAAAATATTTATTTGTAAATTTGTTTTTAGGCCTGCTATCAAGTTTATCAAGAACAGCCGAACAAATGTTCAAGTTCTAAATATCCGTACTTCAGGTATGTCTTTTATAATTACGACACATAGAATTTCATTTATATATTTAATAATACATGTTCATAAATCTAAAATTATTTTTGGTGTTTAAATATTTTTTATGTGTCTTAATATTTTTTAAGATATGATTTAAAAAATATTTTTTTAAGGCTTTTAATGGGCTTTGAAAAATTAAGCCCAAAATGCATTTAAACCTAATACTATTAGGTATCAATATTATCTATAAATAGAGAGACATTTAGGGTTGATTAGTGTGCTGAGAGAATAAAATAATAAAACTGCCGAAAAAAAAACAAAGAAGTTGCTGAAGAAGAACGGCTATACTGCCAAAAAAAAAAAAAAAAACAAATTGAAGTTGAAAGCAGTGAGCATATGAAGTTGATATATAATAACATATATAATTGTGAGCAAAGGTACGCAGCAGTAAAGGTAATCAATATATAGGTAATCAATATATATTGTTTTGCATTCTTCTAATAACATATATAATTTTCAGCAAAGTTACCCAGTAAGAATGTAGACACACTAAAAATTGATGAACTTGTCGGGTCAATCCAAACCTATGAGCTTTCTCTTGATCCACCCAAGAAAAATAAGGATGTGGCATTCAAAAGCTCCAAAAAGGACATCTCTGATAGTGATGATGATATGAATGATGAGTCACTAGTCTTGTTAGCACGAAAATTTAAGAAGTTCATGAAGAAGAAGGGTCAACAGAATAATCATTTCAACAAGGGACAATCCAGTCGTTCGAATGACCGAAAGTCAAGGGAAATCAAGTCTCCTAGCCTTGATGGTAAGAAAAGTAAGCCCACTAATCCTCAATGCTTTACTTGTGGGGGATTTGGTCATATTTCTACAGATTGTGCTAACAATAAAAAGAAATTTGGAAAAGCCTTTAATGCTACACTCAGTGACACAGAAAGTGAGCAGGACAATGCTAGTAACTCAGAGGATGATGACACTAATTATTGTGCCTTCACCGCAACTGCCAATGCACATCACAATGACTCCGACCTTAGCTCAGATGAAGAAAATGAGGAAGTAAACTCTTCTATCTTACTGTCTAAGTTTAATGTATCGAATTATTAGGAACTATTCGTGGATTGTCTAGGTGCCAGGGAAGAGAGAGATAAATTGCTTATGGAAGTAACTAAACTTAACGATATCATCAATGTTCACAAAACAAATTCCTCTAACCTAGAGAAAGATAAAAAGGAATTGTCTGATCATATTAATGCTTTGAATTTGAGACTTGCAGAAACCATTGAGGAAAACAAAAATCTCAAGCAAGAACTTAGTATTGCTAAAGAAACGATGAAGAATTTGACCATTGGTGCTGAAAAATTAACCAAAGTACTAGACTATGGAAAGCCATATGGAGATAAGAGAGGTCTTGGATACATAGATGAACAATCAACACCTTCATCATCCAAAACTCAATTTGTAAAACCCACTATTGCTCAGGCAGGAAAGTTAGTTTTTGCACCTTATCATTCTAAGAAAATTCAGTTTGTTCCCATCTGTCATCATTGTGGTAGGAAAGGACATATAAGACCTAGGTGTAGATTTTTTTATGCTTATGATTCTATCATGAATACAAATGTTTCTAAAATACCTCAAAAAAATTTCAAATGTAAAGTTTTTACTACAAGAACTACACAAAAAGAGGAATATAAGAAACCAGTAACTCAAATGTCCAAAATTAAAAAAGGATGGGTTAAGAAATCTGAGTTGCACTGCTTTGTGGCCCATATAGCATTTAAAGTTAAATCAAATACCGCTTGGTATTTTGATAGTGGATGCTCTAGACACATGACAGGGAATCGTTCTTTGTTTAAAACCTTTAAGGAATACAATGAAGGGACAGTTACCTTTGGTGATGGTAAAACATCTAGAATTATTGGAAAAGGCTCTGTTTAAATAGAGGGTATCCCTAAACTTGATGAAGTTTTATATGTGGAAGGACTTAAGGCAAACTTGATTAGCATAAGTCAAATATGTGATAGTGATTTTAATGTGCAATTTACAAACAATCACTGTATTGTAACAGATCAAAATGGTGAATGTGTGATTAAGGGAATCAGATCACATGACAATTGTTATTGTATTGATACATCACCCACAGTAACATGTAACCTAGCTAGCAATGACTCAACTATCTTGTGGCACGAAAAGCTAGGTCATATGAATTTTAAAGATCTGGTTAGATTAAGCAAAATTGAGACTGTGCGTGGTTTACCTATTTTTTCAAAAATTGAAACACCTGTATGTGGACCATGTCAATTGGGTAAACAAACTAGGATTGCTCATAAGAAGATCAAGAGTATAAATACAAATAGAGTATTGGAATTGGTACATATTGACCTTATGGGTCCTATGAGAACAGAAAGTATTGGAGGTAAGAAATATATCATAGTTGTAGTAGATGACTTTTCTCGCTACACGTGGGTAGACTTTCTTAGAGACAAGTGAGATGCTTTTGAGTTTTTCATCTCATATTGTACAAGAGCGCAGGTTGAAGCAGGTGACAAAATAGTAACCATCAAGAGACTGAGAACAGACCATGGAAAAGAGTTTGAAAATACCAAGTATGCTGACTTCTGTAAAGAACATGGTATCTTTCATGAATTCTCTGCTCCTATCACACCTCAACAAAATGGGGTAGTTGAAAGGAAAAATAGGATACTTCAAGAAATGGCAAGAGTAATGATGCATGCCAAGGGAGTCTCCAAAAGGTTTTGGGCTGAAGCTATAAACACTGCATGTCACATTATAAATCGTGTATATCTTCGCCCAGGTACAAACCAAACTCCCTATGAGATATGGAGAGGTAAAAAACCCAATCTGAAATTTATGCATGTTTTTGGAAGTAAATGCTACATACTTAGAGATCGTGAACAATTGGGTAAGTTTGATTCAAGAAGTGATGAAGGTATATTTCTTGGGTATTCTCTAAATAGTAGAGCTTATAGAGTCTTCAACTGTAGAACTAATGTAGTTATGGAATCCATAAATGTCGTTATAGATGATGGAGGTAAGAAAATTACAAGTGAAGAAGTTGGAAATGAAGAAAATTTCACAACACCTCAATTAACAACGACCAGTGACACAATTGGAATAAAAGAAGAAGAGTTAGAGGAAAGAAAAGAAAAGAAAGAAGAAGCATCAACCTCATCAATGATAAATCCAACTCGAACTTCAAAAAATCATCCTATTAAGAATATAATTGGAGATCCTAATGCAAGCATGGTAACAAGAAGAAGACAAATAAGTGAGGTAACCCATTTATGCTATATTTCTCAATTTGAACCAAAAAATGTGAATGAAGCCCTTAGGGATGAATTTTGGATAAATGCCATGCAGGATGAGTTAGCTCAATTTGAAAGAAATCATGTGTGGGTATTAGTACCTAAGCCTAAAAACAAAAATGTTATTGGAACAAAATGGGTGTTCAAAAATAAATCCGATGAGCATGACATTGTTGTTAGAAATAAGGCAAGGTTAGTAGCTCAAGGCTATACGCAAGTAGAAGGAGTTGACTTTGATGAAACATTTGCACCCGTAGCTAGACTAGAGTCAATTAGGATTTTACTTGCCATTTCTTGTCATATGAAGTTCAAATTATATCAAATGGATGTTAAGTCTGCCTTTTTGAATGGTTTTTTGAATGAGGAGGTGTACGTGGAACAACCAAAAGGATTTGTTGATCCGAAATTTCCAAATCATGTTTACAAACTCAAAAAGGCTCTTTATGGTTTAAAACAAGCTCCACGAGCATGGTATGAGAGACTTACCAACTATCTTTTGAACAAGGGATTTATTCGAGGGGGAGTTGATAAGACTTTATTCATTAAAAGGAGTAGTGACGAGATCTTTATTGCTCAAATTTATGTGGATGACATAGTTTTTGGATCCACATCTAGTACACTAGTGGATGATTTTGTGCATGTTATGACAAATGAATTTGAAATGTCCATGGTAGGTGAAATGAATTTCTTCCTTGGTTTACAAATCAAACAATCTCATGATAATATATTTATTTCTCAAACCAAGTACGCTTGTAACCTTGTTAAAAGATTTGGTCTTGAAACTAGCAAGCCATTACGAACTCCTTTAGGCACCAGCACAAAAATTACAAAGGACACTCAAGGTAAAAGTGTTGATCAAACCCTTTATAGGAGTATGATAGGTAGTTTACTTTACCTCACTGCAAGTAGACCTGACATATGTTTTAGTGTTGGTGTGTGTGCCCGTTATCAAGCTGACCCTAAGGAATCACACTTAGAGAATGTAAAGAGAATCATTAGGTATATCTCAGGAACAAGTAATTATGGTTTATATTTTACTACTGACACTACTTGTGAAGTAAGTGGTTTTACAGATGCCGACTGGGCAGGCAACCAGGATGATAGGAAGAGCACATCAGGTGGTTGTTTCTACATTGGAAACAACCTAGTATCATGGCACAGTAAAAAGCAGAACTCTATTTCACTCTCTACAGCTGAAGCAGAATACATTGCTGCAGGAAGCTCTTGCACGCAAATGCTTTGGATGAAAAACATGCTCAAGGACTACGGTCAACCACAAGGTATGATGCCCTTATATTGTGATAACACTAGTGCTATATGTATTTCTAAGAACCCAGTTCAACATTCTAGAACTAAGCACATTGACATAAGGCATCACTTTATTCGAGAACTAGTTGAAGAGAAAATAGTAACACTTGAGTTTGTACCTACTGAGAGACAACTAGCTGATATATTCACTAAAGCCATAGACACTCAAAGATTTGAGTATCTCAGAAGTGCCTTGGGAATTTCTCCCTCAAATTGAATTTCAAATTTTATTACCCAAAAAAAAAAAAAAAAAAAATCCTTGTTTGGCCAATAGAGTATTCAACTTATTTAATATTTCCATACACATAATCTCATTTTTAGTGACTCAACTCATTTTGATATTTATTGTATAAATTATTCTACAATTTTGGATTGTGCATACATATATATTCTTATACATGTGATGATCGATGTTGACATAAACTTCTTCACACACTCACTAACACACATATATGTTATGCTTGAAGTTTATGAATTTTCTTGAAAGACTCTAGGACTTTAACTAATCTTGATTGTAAAATTGTGTTGAGTTCTATTTTTGCTTACTAAAATTTTACCGTATGGAGGCACCTAGTATTGAGAGGGCTACCTACTGTGATGTGTGAAGCTACCGCAATGAACGGAGAGGGTTACCTCACAACTAGTGTGAAAGTCATCGTGCTAGGTTTATGGCTCGTGCAAAAAAAAAAAAAAAAAAAAAAAGATTATGCAAAAACTGATTGCTTATAAATCTTGTACTTGGAATGCACAAAAAGAAAGAGCTAATAGAGGTTAAAAATTATATATATATATATCATTTACCTCATTTATAAAAAAAAAAATTAAGTCCTCTTTTAGTAAATATATTTTATTCTGTAAGATTGAAGACTCGGTTATATTTTTATATGATAGGTGATATTTTTTCTTTTGAGTCCTTCTTGATAGATCATAAATGAATTAATTGACATATTTATGGAGTTTAAACATGTATACTATTTTAAGTAAATGTCAATATGTCATTATATGTGCGAAGTGTGCATGTGCACCTATTTTATTCTACTTATTTATTTATATGATAAATAATCAAAATTGGAGTTAAAAAAAATGATGAGTTATCAATTGGTTGTGTGCTTGTTTGTAATTAAATGAGTTTAATACCTTATGTGGCTATGTATGCAAATTTAAAAAAAAAGGTCTTTTTTATTTATTACTTTTTTTAATTGGTTTCTAAGTTAGAGAGTCATAGAACTTAGGGGGAGTTTAAATCACATTGTACTTTTGTATTACTCTGATTTTACACTGTTATATCTTTAGGAGGAGTTTAACTTCAATTCTTTGTCTAATGATTTGTCCTTCTCGTATGTCAAAAAGGGGGAGAGAATATTTACTTCCATGTTTTTATATTGTTATGCATATAAGGGGAGAACATATTTTTATTAAGCTTAATTGATATGAATGCAAACTACATGAATATTCTTTACACTTCGCTTATTTTTATGTAAACTGAACTAATATACAATGAGGCTTTCATGCCAAGTTGTTCTATGCTTTGTCAATGTTATTTCAGTTACTTACAAGCTTGTCAAGTTGCAGCGAAGATGGATCTACCGGACCATAGGATAGTTCCACTATGGAGTCTGGGATATCATTGTATTTTTATCTTATTTTTATAAGCGTCATGTAGTGAGAGAAAGGTTTTGCCACACGAAAATGCCAAAGGGGGAGTTTGTAAGGACCATGAGTGTTGGCTATTTTCGTGGACAAAATATTTATTTGTAAATTTGTTTTTAGGCCTGCTATCAAGTTTATCAAGAACAGCCGAACAAATGTTCAAGTTCTAAATATCCGTACTTCAGGTATGTCTTTTATAATTACGACACATAGAATTTCATTTATATATTTAATAATACATGTTCATAAATCTAAAATTATTTTTGGTGTTTAAATATTTTTTATGTGTCTTAATATTTTTTAAGATATGATTTAAAAAATATTTTTTTAAGGCTTTTAATGGGCTTTGAAAAATTAAGCTCAAAATGCATTTAAACCTAATACTATTAGGTATCAATATTATCTATAAATAGAGAGACATTTAGGGTTGATTAGTGTGCTGAGAGAATAAAATAATAAAACTGCCGAAAAAAAAAACAAAGAAGTTGCTGAAGAAGAACGGCTATACTGCCAAAAAAAAAAAAAAAAAAAAAAACAAATTGAAGTTGAAAGCAGTGAGCATATGAAGTTGATATATAATAACATATATAATTGTGAGCAAAGGTACGCAGCAGTAAAGGTAATCAATATATAGGTAATCAATATATATTGTTTTGCATTCTTCTAATAACATATATAATTTTCAGCAAAGTTATCCAGTAAAGGTAATCAATATATATTGTTTTGCATTAGTTAATTTAATTCTTCTTAATTAAATTTTTAGATATTTAGATTAAATAATTTTACGAACGATCATAATTATTTGATTTAATTATTAAATTTTAAAAAAATTATTTTTACTGAAATTATGCGTAATCTTTTTGCTCTAGAATATTCTAGTTGATTTGGTTTAAATGACATTTATTTTAAATCATCTAGTTAGGATTATTCATTGTTAAATCTGTTCTAGAACACACACGGGTACTTGTGTTTTTGTGCTAACTATTTTGCAGTTGATCTGTGAACGATCTGATTGACGAGGAGCTTATTGGAACGTTGGTTTGGAAACCGCTCACGCTAATTTTGGAAACTGTGAAAACAGAGCAGGGGCTCGTAAGTAAAGTACATTGGGGTAGTATCCTAGGGAGGGTAGCATAAGACCGAGTTTGTACTTGAACATTTGATTTTCATAGTGGAAAGTTAGGTGGTCCGGTGGACCGGTGGTTTTCCTCTTAGGTCATTGTTGTGGCCTAGGTTGTTTCCACCTAAAAATATCGTGTGTTATAATTTCCGCACTTTACTCTTACACACGATTGCATGTTTGGCCGCTCTGTTTAGGTTAGTAAATTATAAATTAATAAAAATTAAAAATAACCTATTCACCCCCTCTAGGTTAATCAGGTCCATATCTTATAAACTTTCACTATTGTATAAAAATGTATTTTTAGTTATTTTATTTGTGAAAAATATGATAAAGGAATAGGTTAACTTCTTATGAAATATAAGATAATAAGAGAAATAATATATATATATATATATATTTATATTTTTCAATATATATAATATGATGTAATTTATAATTAAAAAGAATTTCTTAAATTAAAAAAACTCTTAAAATTTTGTTTAAAGTTGAAATAAAAAAATTCATAATTTTTTTAGTAATTTTTTAATTAAATATTGATTTTTTATATGTATATACATATTAAAAGTATAAACATGTACATGATACATATATTATTTTATTATATTTAACAAAAAATGGATAAAAATTTAAATTTATCTTAATCTAATACATTTTTTACAAAAAATAAACTTAAAAATATATTTTTTAATTAATTAAAATACTAAATAACACATTTTATCTAAACCATAAATCATCTCGAAACTTCATCCAAAAATAAACTTCTAAAAACATACTATATTAATATGATGACAATTGTTAACAATATATATTTTATTACTATTATTAGTTACATATTAATATTAATAATATTAAAAAAAATTATGAATGAATTATTATCATGATAATATAATCACCAGGATATATAATAAAATATGACCCAACATATTCCATTAACCTCTAAATTAGGAGAGATAGAAAAAACTTCCTTCTCGTTAAAAAAAATAAGAATGATGAAATGTTGTTATGGTTTGGATAAATTATCCATTCTATTTTTTAAAATATAATTATTGAATTACTTTAGTAATCTGTAGAAACAATTATAAGTACAATTTTTTTTAAATAATAATTTTAAAACTTATAAGTATATATTTTTTAATAATGCCGTTGGCATAATATGGATAAATTAAGTACGGTAAATTTTTTATGGGGAAAAAGGTTGGAGTGTCTCTTGAGCTAAATATGAGGATTTATGAAATTGAATTTGGCTGTTGCAACCATTTTTTTAGTTGGCTAGTTATCTAATTTTCTTTATTTATATTACTTTGATTTTTTATAAAGATATAAATCATTTTGTGTTAAATATTTAAATATTTTAATTACATAATTTTGATAAAAAATATGATTTAAATGTTAATTTTTTACGATAAATAAAGATGTCTAAATATCTCAAATAAAATGATTTTTAGAAAGTAAGACACCGGACTTGAAAGTTTGATAATTACGAAGCCAACTTTATTCCCATGCTTGTGTGCATTCTCTAGGAGCAATATGCCAATAAACATATGGAATTGATCTTATTTATTAAATCAGAAACAGAGCACACAAGTGGTCCAAAAAGACCAATTAGATCCAAAATCCATACCACGTCATTCGAGAAGATAAAGGTTTTAGGTTTATATTTTAATTTGATTTCATAATTTATAAATAAGTTAATTTAATTTGTTATGTTACGAAAAAAAAATATTTTAATGTAAAAATTATATTTTAATAATATGATTTTAAATAATGATGAGATTAAATATATTATTTTGAAATTTATAATAACTTATTTAAGAATAATAAAACTAAATTGAATAATTTTATATAAAATTATTTCATTACTATGATTGTGCACTCATTTCTTTGTTAAGGCTTTTTAGTAAAAAATAAATAAATAAATAAATAAACTTGTTATCAGAACTTGTATACATTAATATATCATTAATTAATATCAAAATTTCTTTATTATTTCACATTTTTAATTTTAAATTGATATATTATTTTATATATATAATAAATTTATAATATAACGTTTTTTAATAATATTTTTTATTCTCAAAAATACTTTTTCTTATTTTGATTTTTAGAAAATTGAGTTACACATCGTTTTTTCCGTCATATTTATACAAAATTAATCAATTTTTTTTTAAAAGAAACAACCGATTAGTGCTTCTTGTGTAACTCATGATCACATATTTAACTGTATGTAACCACCACATGGGCACGTACGATACGAAAACAGAAAAATATAATTAAAATAAATTCGAGTCAAAGGACCTGAAGAGCTATTGTCTGAATCACGTGAGGTTAAGGACAAGCTAGCCACGCTGCTGACTCCAATAAAAAAAAAAGCTAAGAAAAGAAAAAGCTGATTATATATATATATATATATATATATTAAAATTGTATGTTTTTTATCACATTATTTAATATTATAATGATTCATGAAAATTTATATAAATAAAATATTTAAAATTCAACCATTATTTAATTGTGAAAGCACCAATAAAATTACATTAAAATAAGATAAATTTTAAGTGTAACACAAATACTGAAAGTTTGATATTTATTTAGAATGTTATTTATTTTTAAGAATCAAATATTAAATAAAATAAATAAATAATATTTTATCCTCTATAATCATTACTAAAATGCAATACTGATTTAAATTTAATATTTTAAAGAAGATAGGTCACATTAATCTCTTTATTTACATAAAAAGTATTATTATATCCTTTAATTTTGAGAATATAATATTTAATTTTTATTTATTTATAAAAATTGTATCAAAAAGAGAAATTTAATAATTTTAAATTTACTTAAAAATAAATAAAAATTATCAGAGATATTTTAGTTATAAATTAGAGATACAAGATGATAATATACTCACAAGTTATGTTTATAATTTTTTTAATTTAATAAAATAGGAATAAATAATTAAAATACACTCGAAATATCAGTTTAAAATGTTTTAATCAACAAAAGTTTTTCTATAGTTATTTTTTATAAGTAAAAATACTAATAAACACATTTTTTATAAGTAAAAAAATTAATAATTAAACATCTTTCCAAACTTAGAAAATTAAACATGCAATACTTTTACTTCACAAAATTCTTATGATATTTTTCTTTATTTTAAAATAATTTGCATCATATTTACTCACCAATGACTATTTTGGAAAAATATATGTATTGTTTAGATATTTGTACATTACCTATTATTGTTGATCAGTATGTAGAATGACGGGTCTAGTTAAATGTCAAACAACCACTTATATGCAAGTATAAAAGCCAATATATAAGATTATGGTTCTTTCTGGTTATATTTGTACGTATAATGATAAGTGTATCATATTAATGTTATATTTACAATAAAAAATATATTGCTCACAAAACAATCATTACTTACCTTGGATTAACTACGTGTATTTAGCTTGGTTTTTCAGACAAATATTTAATTTAATGGAATTTTTAAGTTAGAATTATTTAACTAATTGAATTAGACATTTAATTATCAAAATATCAATATAAGAAAAAATATATGATCTTAATATTTAATTGTGATAATATGTCTATGAATACAATTATAAGAATTATGGTCTAAGTGAAAAAGGTCATAAATTATTACTTATAATTTCGGTTATTTAAATGTTTGAGATCATAAGGTACGTATATGGTCTCGATTATGTAAAAAATTGAGGTAATAAACATACTTTATGACCATAAATTTAAATAAAAATATAATTATTAATTATAATATTAAAAATCAATATAAATTTATTAATTATAATATTAAAAATTATATTATATTAAAATTAAAAGTGAGATTATATCTGAGAGTTTATACACTAAAATATAATAAAATTTTATTACTTAATTCTAATATTTATAATGACTATGAAGAATAATCTTACTATTACAAAATGATTTTTTGCTATTACAATCATTTACAAGTGTACTTCTTCAAAACATTTATAAGTGTATTTTTTTAAAACATTTATAAGTGTACTTCAAATCAACATAATTAAGTTTACAATGACTTAAATAGAAATGTAAAGAATAGATAAATCAACATAATTAAGTTCATAATGACTTTAGCAGAAGTTTGAAGAGTAGGCAAATACCCTGGTACCTGTCATGTGTGTTTCCAATGATAAAACAATGGCTCAAAAACTTTCTCAAGTTCTTGAACCTTGACCTTGGTCATAAAGATTCTTACCAAAGAGATTTGATTAGGTGTTCCTCCAAGCCAGCCCTATTTAAGTTTTTTTAATTCATAAATCACCATGAATTGACGCTACTTTATTCCAAGAAGGATGGGTAAGAGTAGCACAAGAGAATTGCCTCATAATTATTAGGCCCATCTCTAACCAGTCCAAGTTCAATCATGTATGGTCAAACACAACTATTTGTATAGCCAATTATCCTTATTATAACCACATATTAACTGTACGTCAGACCCATCTAAAATAAAAAAATTATATTATAATGATACAAAATCCTGCGTATACATATGATAGTTGACACTTTTGTTCTAAGCCATCCAATTGAATTACAATGGGCTTGCAATGTTACCTTTTCAAATACAATTCAGCATACTTAAGAACGTCGGGTATTCCATGCTCAAATTCGGTTATTGCACGTAAGCAAGTGGGAAGGCCAGATATGCCATTATTATTAAATTGAGGGGATCTACATACCTAGGAAACTGCATAATACCATAAAGAATAATGCCGTTATTCTTGACTACATAACCTCTCATTTCATCTCTATTAATGTGCTTATAAACACCTGATTTATATTGAGCAAAATTCTACAAAATCATAGAGAATAATGTAATTATTTTTTGTTTAAATAAAGTTCCTAATTCCATAAATATGTACTAGTACTTAACGGTGTACTGGTGTGCCACATATTTATTTTTCACGTGGTCAGTAATATTGTTAATCTGAGGATACAAGTATATAGATAATGTTTCGAAGGCAGGAGCAATTTGGTGTGTTTATTTGTAAGCTAAGTTTTGACTAGGATTTTTTTACATTATTTAAATAACAAGTAACCTAAGAATTTTAGGAACGTCTTACCTCACCAACAAGTTGGACTAGTTCCCTTTACTATATATATTATTCTAACAAATACAACAAATTTTATTTTTAAAAAAACTTAGTCTTTAATGAAAACATATCTATTTGCATTGTTTAGCATTTTTTAGTGTGGTCAAATGCCAATTTTCCACCAAATTTATAAGTTGTCAAGGAAAATTGAAGTGTTGTTTAAACAAAAGTATCAAATCCATCAATTAATTAATTTAACATTGGTTAATATTAATCCAAACATATGTAAGAACTAAACGACAAATAACAATCAAACCAATCCTTTTAGCATAAAGGGAAAACAAAATAATTAAAAATAAAACAACGGTAATAAAAATAAACCAGTTAGGCCTTCCTTTCATTCCCATCTCAAGTGTTATAAATATGATGAGATAGTGTTCTTATTGAAAGTTGAAAACCACATGAACTAGCATTTGTTCAATTGATTAGCAAGAAGCTACCATAGATTTATATGAAATGAAATGTCAATACATACAATTTCAGAACAACTTTTCTAAAAAAACTGAGACAAATAGTTGGGAGAAGATGATAAACCCAATAGCTCTCTCTAAAATCAGTAGTTCCCCATCCAATTAGCTGGACTGCATAACCTCCCATTTCATCTCCAGTAATGTGCTTATAAACACCTGATTTATAGTGAGCCAAATCCTACACAATCACAAAAAAAAAAAATGATCCTTCAAAATTCATTTACAATTAACTTTCTAGAAATGAAACAAATTACTGAGACCAAAATGTTCTTGAAATACACACAAAAGTTATACCCTCTTGTGGTCAAAAGTAAGCAATATTTTCACAAGGGCAACTACAACTATCAAGTTTTTGTGTTAATAGTATAAAAAGCAAACCATATTGTGACAAAATCCAATACTGCATTTCAGTTGAGATTAAAAACAACTCCAGTATTATACTTACCTACCTCTTCAAAATAAAGGTAATCCCATATGCCAAATCTCCAATGGGACACTTGCCCAAGGTCTTAGAGTAAGTAAACCTTAAAGTCTTCGTCAAGGTGGAAATGGTCTAAACCACGTTGCCATTATTAGCTCACCCTTAATGAACAATTCAAAATCAAAACATCAATAAAGAAATGATAGTGATCAAGTTCTTCCTTAAAATTTTCATATGATATTGAATTTCCACCATCAACGTATCTTTAAAAAATTTCAACTTCAATTCAATCATTCTAAAAACCATAAAATATAAATTCTATATTAATAAATGAAATACTTTATTTCAATTGGAGGACAAACTCCATATCCAACCAATTAAATTATTTAAAAAAATCCCCAATTGTTATTGTCTCTTATATTTTTTCCTCACAAAAAAATTCCAGTCAAAGATTTCACCAAAAAAATGAAAAGTTGGTTAAAAAATTCATGAAAGCAAAATACATCAAAACGAATTGGAATTTACATGAAAAATTTAATAAAATGGGTAAAGAGACAAACCCTAAAAATCTCAAATTTGTGAGACATTATCGAGAACAAAAAAGGAAAAAAGGAGAAAGAGATAACGTACATTAACAAACTTGATTAATAGTTTGAAAAGGATGCGTAATTAAGAGATATAAATATTCTATTTTAAGAAAATCAGAAGAATTATAATCCAACAAGAACTGAAAATCTTGATCTTTAAGTTAGTTTTCATTTGTTCGGAATCTTATTTCGGGAAGTGAAAGATCGATGCCATTTTCGTTGACGGTGACACATGTAGAGTGGTAGAAAGGGTGAGAGGTACAGTAGGAGTTGAGTCACGAAAAAGAATAGCGTGCATTGGAGAAAATAGAAAAGAAAAGGAAGGAATGGTTCACGCTAGGAAAAGAAAATAAAAGAAAAGGAGAGATAGAGGGAAAATTAAAAGAAAGGAAAAGAAAAAGAGACTAGGGATTGAAAAAGAAAAGAAAAAAAGAGGGAAAACAAAAAAGAAGAGGGGGGAAAACAAAAAATAATAATAATAAAATTTGGTATGTGGTGTAAAACATTGATAGAATATGTTTATAACCTCGATTTTTAAATAACCGACGTTATATGATATGTCTATGGCCACAGTTATTTAATAACCGATGTCATATGATATGTTTATGGTCTCAGGTTTTAAATAACCGAGGCCTTAAAAATCAAAGCTAAATTTTCGAAACCATATGTATGTGTTCTTGTAGTGAACTCCATCTATTTAACTTGATTTTTTAGGCAAACATTTAATTTAATGGAAATTTTAAGTTGGAAATAATTAACTAATGGATTTAGATATTTAGCTATCAAAATATAATATAATAAAAAACATAAAGAAATAGAGATTTGATACTAAATATTAGAAAGTAATTTTATGTATTCCATCTTCTAATATCTTCAACTCCTTATTTTTGTCTATAACCTGCATCAAACCATACCCATTTAATTTCTCATTCAATACGATAACTAAAAGTAGATCTATATATCATTTACTCATCTATTCCAATGTATTTGTCACTTGAAATAACTCTCTCATTTGCAAGGATGAAAGAACTACATTTGTTGTGATTATTAAGTTCATATACCACAAGTTTTATTATTAAATACTTTTATATATTATAACTATATCATTAAAGAGAATGAAATTGTGGTTATTCACAAAATTTATACTATTTAGAATAATTCGATTAAATTTTATTTTATTTACTTTAATATTTTTTTAATTTACTTAAAAACACGTGTTAAATAGTTAAAAAAATGATAATCAATATCAATATTTTAGATAATATAAGAGAGTAATAATTATCTTAACATCTAATTTTTTATACTAAATATATTTAAAAAAATTAGAAATGTGTTTAAACCATAGAAAATTGCTACCTGTTCATAAATAAATGACAATTATTACTTGAATATACTCGAAATTAACACTAATCCTTAAGCTCATTCCTATGTATCACAATAATTAATATGATAATTTTTCATTAGATATAATTATATATGTCTAATTGAATTAACCAATAATATTATAAAACATCACTTATAATATATAATTTATGATAAATAAAGTTTTCTTATATATTATAAGCTTTTGCTATGATTAATATATTTCATATTTTATCTTTATTTAAAAAATCATTCTAATAATCAAGTTAATGAATACTATGTATTATTATAAATAATTTTTTAAAATAAAGCATTGAAGACAACATGTAAAAATAGAATAAATTCAACAGAGTAAAATAATAGTACCGATAATTTAACGTGATTCACCCTTTAATTTAGGTTAAGTTTACAAGATAAATTCCGAAAAATATTTCTTTCACTAATAAAATTAATGGGTACAAAGTAAGAGGTAATATAAAAAATTGAGATAAACCCAAAATAGTGTCACATAAGTGTTTCCCGAACTCACTATTTTGTCACTTCCTTTTTAAAAAAATATATTCTCTTCCACTTTCTTACACATACAACAATATTTTTCTTCAAAGAAAATTGTTACTTTGATTTTGTTTTTCTTTTCTTCTTATTTTGGTTTATTGATGTATCTCTAAGGTAAAAAAATGTCTTATTTATATGCAAAATTATCTATCAATATTAGATGCATTTATCAAATGTAATTGTACCTAATATTTTTTATTTTCTTTCTTTTCTACTAGAAGGAACTTACACAAAAAAAAAAATATAAATTGAAAATCTAGAATGTCATTTCTTACTTTCTCGAATCCAAGACGAAGTATACACAGCATAAAAAGAAAAGAAAAGAAAATTTTTGCATTTTTAAAATCAAAACAAATCAGTTAAGAAGGAAAGAAAGAAAAATTTGAAGACAATTAACAAAAAGTTTAATTATGTTCATGACCCCGTAAATGGGGATTCTCCCTTCTTCAAATTAATTTCAATAATAAAAAGGCTTGACATGTTAAAAAAATTACATTATATACTAAATTACAAAAATGATCATTATCTTTTTTTTTTATATTCTCCAATTTGATTCCCTTATTATTATTTTTATTTTCATTTGGTCTTTTTTTATTTTCACATATCCCCTTACTTTTATTTTTTATAATTTGATCACTTTATTTTTTAATTTTCACACATTTAAACTAAATTTAAGATTAACTTAAAATTTAATTTCAAAAGTATAAAAAAATAAGGGTTGAAATTGTAAAAAATAAAAATATAGGGAATAATTTGTAAGAAAAATAATTAAGAGGATAAAAGTGAATAAATGGACATAACCATAAAAAAATATAAAGGAACCAAAGTTTAAAACATTTTAAAACATAGAGATCATTTATGTAATTCACCCCCACGTTATATTTGTAATCAATTGAATTAAGAAATTACATGAAGCATAGTTAAAAAAAAAACTATTCAAAGAATATATTAAGCAAGGTGCGTGAATATTAAGTAAAGCAAATGTGTAATCAAATGAATTATCTAGATTTTTTTAATAAAAATAAATATATAAATAAATTTTCTAGATTTCTAGAAAACTCTTGATATAAATTTAGAAAGTGCACAATACTCAAATATTTAGTAATCACATACCTTGTCCTGTAGACTCATGATGCTAAAATTATCACCTTCCCAATAAACACAACATGGTGGTTTTGATGCGTATAAATTGTTTTCAAAGTAGCCCCTCCATACTATACTTAAATGTTGCATTAAATCACACTGTAAGTGGTAGTTTCGTTTAACATGAAGATAAATTATCTCAATATATGGAGTAACACTTTTTAGTGAGAAAGCAAAACCAATGCAAATCTAATCATCAATTAAATTTTATTAAATTATTAGATATATGACATATAGGTAACATTGTATAATTGAATTGTGCTCTCAAACATTAATTTTCCAATATATATAACGACTTAAAAATACATGTATAATATAAAGAAAATTTCCTAACCTAAAAGCAATCCATTCATAACTAAATAAAACCAATATAAAAATTAATTTACATAAAAATTGAAAGAAGCCTAGAATTTCCATTCGACTCCAAAAATGTTCAATCAATACTAAAAATAGTGGTGATATAAAAGTAGCGTGGATAATGTAAACTTGAAAGATACATCATGAATAATTAAGATAATATATTTTTATAATAAATTTATTAGTGTAGTATTGGAAGATGTTGGCACTTACCTATCATAGGTTGTTAGCCCGTGGGCATGCTATAACATAAAGCACCTTGGGATGTAATATATACCATGTATTCACAACAATGCAATGTAATCGTTTACACATGATTTACATATTTTATTTTTTCTCTTTCTCTTTCTTTTCATACTTCTTCATTTATCATGGTATTATAAGACAAATTATCCAGATTTGGTTGGATTAGGTGGTACTAGTTCATATGTGATCAATTCTACGTAGCCTCTTTCTCAATCCATGTCAGAGTTTTTCATTGTTTTCTACTAATTTTTTTTCACTTCTAACTTATCCTATCAATCCTAGTGTATCTGTAAAACTTGATGAATCAAACTATCTTGTTTGAAAATAGAAATTATAGTAGGTAATTACGATATACAGCTTGCGTTCCTTGATTCTTGATGATTTTCTACAACTTTCATAGCATGTCAAACGTGTTGTTGTTTCTACTGATGGTTAAGTTCTTCTCGATCTTAAGAAATTATTAAAGAGAACATTGAGTTATTGCTTTGGGAGAGACAAAATAATGCTATCAAGAATTGGATTTATTCTTCCATTTTTTCTACTTATCTTAAGTATCTGATTGGAAAGAAAACTGCTCTAGAATATTGGC
Organism: Hippophae tibetana; assembly: GCA_037013495.1. Classification (NCBI taxonomy): domain Eukaryota; kingdom Viridiplantae; phylum Streptophyta; class Magnoliopsida; order Rosales; family Elaeagnaceae; genus Hippophae; species Hippophae tibetana. The sequence continues at coordinate 97,819,143 of CM072810.1, forward strand.
ATTCATTTGCTAAAGCTTTTAATGATAATTCACAAGGAAGATTGATGGACCTTTGATGACAATTACAAACTCTAAGAAAAGTTAGTTTGTCCGTTGAACAATATCTTGTAGCTGTAAAAGAATTGATTGATCATTTGTGTGCTATTGGAGACTCAATCAGTGATTGAGAACCTATTTGTATGTGCTTAGAGGTTGGATAATAATTTTTCTTCACTTGTGATTAATACTATTACCAAGAAAAGAATTATTGGCCTTGATGAGTTATTTACTAGAATAAGAAAAAATGATTGACAACAAGAAATAATGAGTTCCAATAATACTTAATTTGTTCAGGCTAATTACAATAAAACATATTCTAAACATTCACAATACTCACATTTTGGTAATGGTGTATCTAAAACACAATCTACTGGTCCTTCTGGTAACATCATATCGACCACCTTCTAATGTAGATAAACTCAATAACCCTAAGTTTGATGAAATTCAATGGTATGTTTGTAAGAAGTATGGTCATACGGTAGCTAGATGTCATTTTAGATACACTCAGTTATGAAATAGTGGTTCTAATAACAATATGTCTAATTAGAATCAAACATCTCAACCTCATGGATCTACTCCTCAAGCAAATATTTCTCAAACCTAAGTATCATCACCTAGTAATACTACCTTTTTCTTAAGATGTTTTATCAAATTTTACACCATAACCTTTGCTTATTAGAACCACATCAATTGCAACCAATGCACCTTAGTGGTTCATGGACACAAGTGCTACACATCACCTAACTGCTGATGCAAATTGTCTTTACCAATCCAATCCTTATTCAGATAATACCTCTACATTTCTTGGCAATGGTGCAACTATTTCTATCACATATCTAGGTAGTTTATGCTTAGTTTTTGATTCTTATGGATTTTGATTAAAGAATCTATTATATGTCCCTTAATTGAAAAACTATTTAGTTTATGTTAAAAACTATGTGAGGATAATCTTAGATCAATTGAATTCTTTTTTAACACTTTATGTGTTAAGGATTTGGATACAAATATTACATTTTTAACAGGAAAAACTAAGGGTGATTTATATCAATTACCAAACTCTTTTGGCCAAGAACTCATGGTTATCAAGTTTCTTGCAATAAGGGTGTTCTTGATGGTGTTTTGGTGCATAACATGTTTGAACTTCCTTACATAGATATGATAAAACATTTAGCCTATACTATGAATAAAGATCTTATAAATTCTAATGTTTATGATCTATGTAATTTGTGTTAATTAGCTAAAATATAAGGTATTTTTTTTACTTGTTTATGACTACAAAAGGTTTATGTGGATTTATATGCTTAATAATAAAACTCAAGCTACTTTGTTTTGTTGCATTTTGAATCCTTTGTGGAAAGACAGTTACAAACCAAAATTAAAATGTTGCAAATTGATGGAGGTACTAAACTAAAAAGGTTAGAAACTCATTGATTCCAAAATAGTATTTTGTATAGAGTGTGTTATCCATATACACCATCTCAAAATGGTGTTGTTAAGAAGCATAATAGACTGGTGGTAGAAGCAAGTTTGGCTATGCTTATAAGGTCCAATATACTAATGATTTATTGGGATTATTATTTTCAAGCTGCTATGTATTAAATAAATTGTTTACCCTTCAAAACATTTAACTATACCAGTCTTTTTGAGTTGCCTTCTCATTCTAAATCTGATTGTTAATACCTTAAAACCTTTGGTTACTTGTGTTATCCTTTTTTCAGACCTTATAATCAAAATAAGTTACAACCTCGTTCTTTATTAGTCCTCAACAAATCTATAACTTTTATCAATCTACTCTTATTTTTGCTTCTACACGTACTTGTCCTAACAACTTACACAACACTTGTCATGCACTTTCACAATCGAGTGTACCTTCTACACCAATTATATCTTTACCTGTATTTAGTGTACTCAAAACCTCTTGTCACACTTTTTCTCTAACTTTAAATACTTATGTTGACTTTTTTTATATCTTCTTTACCGAGTTACAATTACCTTTATCATCTATATATTTATCTTCTTCAAACACATGTTCTTCTTCATCTTCCCCTATTGTCTTTGATACTATCGATCAACCTTAGTACTTTGATTCTTCTCTTATTTCTTTAACTATGGATTTACCTTCTTTATTTGGTGTTCACCATCCACCTACTTATACAAACACTCATTTTATGAGTTCTTAAGCTTAAATGGATTTTTTCAAACCTAAAACCTTATTATTTGTCACAATTCTCCTTGAACATGATTTTGTTTCCAAAGCATTACAAATTTCTTAGTGGAAAGCCTTTATGTAGTTAGAATATGATTCACTCATGCAAAATACTTGAAAGTTAGTTCTTAAGCCAAAAGGGGGCAAAATTATTGAGCATAAATGAGTTTTTAGAACAAAACTCTAAGTTGATATGACTCTTGATAAATACAAATCAAGAGTAGCCAAGGGATTTTAATAAATAGAAGGTGTAGACCATATTAAGACATTTAGTCTAGTAGTGAAGCCTACCACCATTCAACTTGTGCTCAATTTAGCCATTATATAGAGGTAGTTTGTGAGGCAACTCAATGTTAACACTACTTTCCTGAATTGGAATACTGAAGAAAATATCAACATAAGCCAACCTCAAGAATTTCTTAGCATTAAATTTCCTTATCATAATTGTAAACTAAATAATGTCATTTACGGCTTGAAACAAGCTCCCAGAGCTTGGTTTGTGAAGTTTGGTAGGTGTTTAGTTTCCTTAGATTTTCAAGGTTCTAACAATGATGTTTCTTTGATGTTTTATGATAACCATGGTGTTTTTGTAGCCTTTTTTTTTATCTATGTCAATGAAATTTTGATAATTGAAAGCAATAATGATTTCATCAAGCAAGTGATTACTCAACTCAACATGTGTTTTTCTTTAAAGGGTTTAAGAAAATTAAGCTTTTTTTAGGTGTTAAGGTTACTATGATTGCTGATGGTATGCACTTAAGGCAAACTATGTACATTAAAGATCTTCTTGATAAGGTACAACTCACTGACTCTAAACCCACTCCAAGTCCAATAATAACATGTCATATTTTGTCCAAAATTGATGGTGTTACTTTACTCAATGCTACTCAATACAAAACTATCATTGGTGCTTGAAAATACTATACCCTTCCCAAACGAGAGACTAGTTTCTCTGTCAATAAACTATGTTAATTTTTACAAAACCTTACAGATGCTTATTATATAGCTCACGAACATTTCTTGAGATACTTAAAAGGATCTAGTGATCAAGGTTTGCTCTTCCAACAATATGATAGTTTGGCTCTCATATCATATATTGATGTAGGTTGGGCCTCTTGTAGTGATGATCGACATTCAATAGGTGGCTATTGTATCTACCAAGGACACTCTCTAATTTCATAGGGATTAAATAAGCAAAAAGTAGTCTTTAGATCAAGTAATGAGGTTGAGTTTTGATCTTTAGCTCACGCAGTGGCTGAAGTAGCTTGGATACTTAAAGTTTTGAAAGAATTGAAAAGGCTTTTGCTTTCTTCTTTTGTGATCTATTATGATAACATCAATGTTGGTTTTTAACTAAACATTCAATGTATCATGCAAAAGTTGAAGCTATTGAAATTGATTTTCATTTTGTGAGGAAAAAAGACGGTGGTTTGGTAGGTGAGTTATATCCCAACTAAAGAACAAATAGATGATATAAAGACAAAATTTCTTATAGGTTCACAGTTTGTAGAGTTGAAGACAAAATTAATAGTTCTTCAAATAGCTTAGGACTAAGGCTATTTTTTTGTTCTAATTGTTATAAAACTCCTTAATTTAAAGAGCAAATTAAGGAGAAAAATAAGGAGCAAAACATGGAACTTAATTCAAGGAACCATTAATTTAACGAGTAATTCAAGGAGTGAATTTTCCTATAAATAGATGTGTAATTGTAATGAATTAATCAACCAAGTGTCCATTTCAATTGAGAGAAAAACTTAGAGAAAAAAACTTTTGTGAGAGAAAATTGAGAGTAATTTTCTTGGGTGTAATTGAGTTATAGGTTGTGAGTGTTGTAAACATCATTTATAATTTCTCTCCTTTTAGTAAAAAGATCTACAGTAGGTTCGGGAGACATAAACAAGATTGGTCGAACTCCGTTATCAAATTTGTGTGTTATTATCAATTTTGTTTTCTCATAAATCTAGTTTATTGGAAATTTGTGTAATTTCTCAACAACTGGTATCAGAGCTTTTGGTGGTGATTTCTATCATTTTCTTACAAGAACACTATTTACGTGAATAGTAAAATTTTGTCGACGATATTTTTTCATTGACAGAGGTATTCTAATACACAGTGATTATAGAAATAGTCAGAAACAATCCGAAGGAGGTCAGATTTGAGTAGGAGCAATGACAGTAGATGAAAGAAAGGTAAAACTCGAGAAATTTGATGGCACAGATTTCAAATTTTGGAAAATGCAGATAGAGGATTATCTGTATCAAAGAAATATATATCAACCTCTATCATGGAAGAAGCTAGAGGTTATGAAGGAAGAAGATGAGAATATTCTAGACAGACAAGCCCTCAGAGTTATATGATTGATGTTATCTCGTAATGTTGCTTTCAACATAGCAAAGGAAAAGACCACGGTGGGTCTTATTTCAACTCTTTTCAATATGTATGAGAAGCCATCAACCTCAAACAAAGTGCACTGATGAGACGTTTGTTCCATTTGTGGATGAAGGAAGGTGCATTGGTAGCTCAACATCTCAATGAACTCAACACAGTCACAACCCAGTCGAGTTCAGTGGAAATTGAATTCGATGAAGAAGTACGAGCATTGATAATTTTGTCTTCTTTACCAGAAAGTTGGAATGTTATTATCACAGTTATAAGTAGCTCGTCAGAAAGCAATAAGTTGAAATTTGACGATATTCGTGATCTAGTTCTTAGTGAAGAGATCCGATGTAGAGAGTCGAGTGAATCATCAACCTCTTCAAATTTGCATACAAATTCAAGAGGAAGAAATTCAACTAGAGGGAATGGATGTGGCAGAACAAACTACCGAGGTAGAATAAAGAACATGAGGCCCAAATCCAAGAATCCTAATAATTTTCATAGCTCGAAAACTATCGAGTGTTGGAATCATGGGAGAACCAGGAACTACAAAAACTATTGCATGAATGTACGTAAGGACAAACAAGTGAAGGTAGAGGCAAATGTTACTTACACCTTAGGAAGAGATGATGCATTGATATGCTTTTTGGAGAGTAAGGAAGAATCTTGGGTGTTAGATTCTAGAGCATCGTTCTATGCAACTTCATAGAAAGAATTCTTCAAGAAATATGTCCCCGGCAACCTTGGAAAGGTATATCTTGGTGATGACCAACTATGTGCTATTATTGGCAAAAGTGTAGTGAAGATTAATTTGAACGGATCTCTTTGGGAACTGAAATATGTCAGATATATTCCCGACCTAAGAAAGAATTTAATCTCAGTAGGGAAATTGGCTAGTGAAGGCTATACACGATCTTACATGGTGATGATTGGAAGATTTAAAAAGGTAAAATGACGGTTGCTCGAGGCAAGAAGAGTGACACTCTTTACATGACAGTAGGAACACGTTGTTCGATCGTAGTTGCAGCAAGCAATGAAATACCAAAATTGTGGCACCAAAGACTAGGTCACATAAGTGAGAAGGGGATGAAGATTATGCACTCAAATGGAAAACTTTTAGGCCTACAGTCTGGAGAGATAGACATGAGCAAAGATTGCATACTTGGAAAGCAAAAGAGAGTAAACTTTTAGACAAGTGGCACAACCCCAAAGAAGGAAAGGTTAGAGTTTTATCCACTATGATGTTTAGGGACCAACAACTGTCTCATCCATTGATGGGAAACACTACTTCGTGACTTTCATCGATGATCATTCTCGGAAGGTATCAGTTTACTTTCTAAAGCATAAGTTTGAAGTATTTGAAGCTTTCATAAGATGGAAAGCTATGGTTTAAAATGAGATAGGTTTGAAGATAAAAAAGATTAAAACTGACAATGGTGGTGAATATAAAGACACCATATTCAAAAATTTCTACTATAAGCACGAGATCAGTATGAAAAGAATTGTGTCAGACATGCCTCCACACAATAGTGTAGCTAAGCATATGAACCGAACATTGATAGAAATAGCCAAAAATATTCGTATACAATCAGGTTTACCAAAGAAGTTATGGGCATACATAATCAACACGACAACTTACTTGATCAATCGAGGCTTATATGTTCCATTGGAGCACTTAATACCAGAGGAGGTATAAAGCAAAAAAGAGGTAAAACTATCACATCTAAAAGTTTTCGACTGTGTAGCATTTGTGCGTATCAGTGATCAAGGCAGGAATAAGCTTGATACCAAATCTAAGAAATACACCTTCATCGGCTATGGTGAGAATGAGTTTGGCTACCGCATTTGGGATGACAAAAACAAGAAAGTGATCCATATGAGAGATGTGATTTTCAATGAAAGAGTGATGTATAAGGACATGCATAAAACAAACACCAACGACTCAAAGCAGAATGAGTTAGTATTTGTAAATGCAAATGATGTCCCAAATAGTTCCATAAAGGAACCAATTGTAAGAAGTCCTCAACCAGAGGAACTCGTTGGACAGAGTAGTGTGTAACAGTCCAACACACCACAACCTCCTACTTCATCTCCTGCATTGAGAAGGTGGTCTTAACCTCATGTACCTAACATGAGATACATGAACTATATGTTGCTGACTAATGAAGAGGAACCTGAATGCTATGATGAACTTTGTCAGACTTGAGATGCGAGCAAGTGAGAGCTTGCCATGAAACTGAAGTTGTGCTCAACTTCAGTTGGTCTGCTAAAGTAACAAGACTAGAAAAGTTGCTTCATTGATCAAGGTGTGAAGACATATTGAAATTAGTCTTCAAGTGGGAGATTGTTATAAAACTCCTTAATTTAAGGAGCAAATTAAGGAGAAAAACAAGGAGGAAAACATAAAACTTAATTTAAGGAACCGTTAATTTAAGGAGTAATTCAAGGAGTAATTCAAGGAGTAAATTTTTTTATAAATAGATGTGTAATTGTAATGAATTAATCAACCAAGTGTTCATTCCAATTGAGAGAAAAACTTTTATAAGAAAAAATTGAGAGTAATTTTCTTGGGTGTAATTGAATTATGGGTTGTGAGTGTTGTAAACACCTTGTGTAATTCAACACTTTTAGTACAAAGATATGCAGTAGGTTCGAGAAACGTAAATAAGATTGACCAAACTACGTTATCAAATTTGTGTTATTATCTATTTTGGTTTAGCATAAATGTGATTTATCAAAAAATTGTCTAATTTTTAAACACTAATGATGACTATTTTGTTGATTGTTTGTACACAAATTGTTAGCTTTGCATGCTTAGGATTAAGAGGGAATGTTAGTTTAGTAGTGTTAGCTGTTAGCACTTAGTTGTTAGTCCATATGCATACTTTAACAAACAAAAAAAAAAAGCATCTTGTCATACTATATATAACGTGTACTCACAATAATGCAATGTAATAGTTTACGCAAAATTAAGATATTTCTTTCTTTTTCTGCTCTCTCTCCACCCTTTTTCGTTTATCAAAATTTGGTAAAATAAAAAAGAGACCAGAGCATGAGAGAATCACAACTCTATGAAGAATACTAATGTAAAAGTTCATCATAGTTAATAAAAAGTATGAAATCTAAAAGAGAGTTTAAATAATATTAAGAGTCGATGTTGATCTTCAAATCCGCATAAAGAGAATAATTGATTTTCTTCAATAATAATAATTATTATCTTTTATGTTTATCTCTTCCGCATTCCTAATATTTCGTTAAATGCATCTCAACGTGAAAGTGGAATACAACAATTGCCTTTTACAAATGTAATAATCTTTTTGTTGGTATTTGATTAACTTATAAATATTAATAAAAGTTTGCAAAAAGGTGATTAGGTAACATAAGATGAAGTAATTTGTGTGAATTAAATGGTATAAGAAAACAACAATAAATAAAAATTTGCAAAAGTATTATTAGATAACAATAATGTTATTTATATAAATTAATATCAGCTTAAAAAAATATTTATTTAGATCGCATTAAAAAATCAAATTATAATTTACATAGAAAAATAATTATGTAAATCTATCTAGTAAGATGATAATATGATTTATTAGTGAACAAATGGATTTAATCGTCAAAAATATATATTATTACAGATAAAATTATCTAAAACAAAAATAGTGAATCAGGTATAATGTTACAAATGAAGGTTACTGTGTCAATCCCTTAGCCGTCTTCTTCACTTTCTCATATTTTGGGGCCCAGAATAGTCATTAAATCGTGACAAGTATCATGCATCATGTTGTGGGCTAGACCATATGGTGTGATGGGCCCAAAATCGAATCACATTTGAACCAATATTTCACCCTTCTTTTCCTCTAGAAGAACCTTACATATTTAAAAAAAAAAAAGTAAACAAGCGCAATCTGACTAAAAATAAATAAACAAATAAACAAGAGCTGTTGTCTAGGTTTTTTTTTATAGCTTACTATGTAGAAGAAAATTTAGTACCCTTATTTATAATAGGGATCTTTTATATCCATTTGTTTATAAAATAAATTCATTGAAGGATAATTTAATTTTATGGCATAATATTTTACTAGATAAAATATAGTAAAAACTATTTTGAGAACACATAGATTATTTAAAGAAATTCTCTTAATTTCAAGTCATTTTCTCTTTATTATTCTATTTTTTGTCACTCAATTCTATTATATTATATCATTTGGTCTCTCTTGCCTCTAAATGTTATACTAATGAATAAATTTGAATTAGTTTTATTAATTTTTTTGACATATTCAATACTAACAATAATAAAAATATGAATACTAAAAATAATATTTATTACCAAAATATATTAAACTTATATTACATTTTAATTGAATAAAAATTTATACAACTGTAATCTTCTTTTTGGGTTCTTGTTTAGTGATGTTGTATTTTGATTTAGTTTCTTACTTTTGATTTCTTAAATTACGTTCTAGGTTATTTCGTAAGTTATATATAAATTATATATAATTTTATAAGTTTTATAGAAGTTTTATACTATTTTTTTCAAAAATACATAATAAAAGGAAATTTATATTAGAATTAGAGGCAAAATTTAAACTACCATATTAAACTTAAAAATGAGTCTTAGTATAAACAAGTTTTAAATTAAAAAATATTATTTATTATGAACATTTTGATATTCTAAGTTATTTTGTTTACATAAACATGTGAGCTTTATAGAAAGTTTATTCTATAGATCGTGCATAATTTACATAATTTTGTAAGATATATAAAAAAATTATATTGATTTATAATCAATATCATTTTATACCTATATTTGTATATCGATTTCCACATATATATATATATATATATATATATATATATAATGAATTGTTGTTTTTATATGTTTTATGTGTTTATTTTGTGTTATATATATATATATATATTAGCAAACCAAATAAGAAAAAAAAAGGCAAAAATTGAACATTAGGGCAAGAATGACCAACAAGGTTCGATTAAAAAGGGACTCGAACAATAGAGCACCCATTCGATCAATCGAGCTTCGATCTAATGCTCTCAGATTGAAATCACATAGGTTAGATTGATCGAGACTTCTAGTCATCGCTTAAATCTTACGTTTTTCAACATCAATTTTTAATCTTGGTTATTATATCAAGCAAATGCTAATTCACTTAGTATTAGGCTAAAAAATATCTTATATAAATAACTTAAGGAGTCACCTAAACATAAAAATTGCTACCAAGAACAAGGGAGATCAAATAGCACATTTAGTGCAACTTTTTGAAGAGATTTAAAAAAAATTGGAAATTTTCATAAGATTTTCTTAATCTTTATCTATTTACTTTTTCATAATTATAATGACGATTCTCTTAAAATTCATGTCTAACTAAACTAATAATATGATCGTGGGTAGTTTTAAGTTTTAAACTATTATTTAATTAATTTAATATTGTGATAATTTAAGTTTTAATTATTATTTTTTATTTGTTCAATTTTATGTTTAAATATCAAAACTATGTATGTTATGAATTATGATGTATAACTAATTTATTTCATAAATATGTTCATTTCTAGTTTAAGATAGTACACAATCAATAATATTTTCATTCAAAGTGATATCTTATGATTGATATTACAAGTATTGTTGAATACCTATGTTAAAGGTTAAGCAATGGTTTTAATCTTTTCTAATTTGGTTATTATTTTTTTAGATATTAATGAATTGAATTAATTAAATCAAGTAAGCATATCTTTAGATTGTTTAGAATTTACGTTGATTAATAATCGCATCATTACTTCAATATATGATAATAAAAGATGAAAAATCTTAAACGAACTTACATTTCTAAAGATAAAGTTAAAATCCAAGGATGATTTTAAATTATGAAAATATTTTAGAACTTAAGAAATTAATTTTTATTCACGACATATTTAATTAGATTATAAACTAGTGGTAATGATAATATATAATAACATCTATCTTGATATTCTTGTACAATCTACTTTATTATTTTATATTCTTTTCTTTATAATTAATTAAAATCCCATTATCTTCTAATTTTAATTAACTTATTGGTAAATTAATAATTAAAAGTAAATATTGTTATCAATGATTTCATAAGTATCACGACCGTGGTGGTTGTTGGATCTCCCGTATGGATGTTGATGAAGGGTTGCCTCTTATAGTTGTCGAATCTTTAATGAGGTCATTGACATGATATTACTAGATATTACTAGCATGATGTCGTGTGTTTTTGTTTTTTTTCCTATTATTTTTATCCCTTTTTATAATATTAATCATTTCGATGTTATTAAATTCCATGTTACATATTTTATCCTAACTTATTTCAAATTATATTTTTTGAATTATACAAAAATCAATTATAGATATAATTTTAAAATATATTTTTATTATTATTTTTTCTTAATATATACATGTACACATACTACAAGTAAAAACTAAAAACTAAAAACTAAATAGAGATTGTTTATCATTAAGGTTGTCAATTTTTCTTCACAGGGTAAAAATATATAAGGATTATCCAGTTGGAGGTAACGATGGAAACAATAAAATGGAGAATAAAATATTTGTATTTTATAATATAAGACGGGGTAAGAACAAAGATCATATTCTCTATCTTTATTTCTTGAAATTATATATCATATTTTAATAAATATATACAAATTTAATATGTTTATTTTTTATAAATTTAATTACATTTAAACTCAAACTAATAATAAATAATGCATTATATATATATTTTTTTCTTTCTATTAAAACATTAATAACTTTTTTTTATAAAAATTATTGAAAATATTTATTTAAATTCTAAATATTTAAAATCATATAATCATTTTATAATTTATTGTTATTATTTTAAATTAATTTATAACAAGATACTATTAATATTGTTTGATATAAAATGATTATTTATTTGTTGTTACATATATTTTATTTTTCTCTATTTCGTATAAATTTCATTTGTTTTTTTTTATTTATTGACTCAAAATTTTAATTTTTTTAATATAAAATATTGAGAATAATGTTTAAATATTACTTGGATCTTTATCCTCCATTTAGAGTTCCTTTTCTCTATTAAGGATTCACAATATATCTTCGTAAGAATTTGAAGTAGTGATGATAGTTAAATTCTAAATTATAGGTAGAAAAAGAAAAACTTGTTTACTTGTTTCCAACACCATCCATCTTATTGACAACCTTAATTGCAATTGAATTCTAAATTCACTTGACTTTGAAAAGGTAATAATGCATTGAGATATAGTTTCAAAATCTTTAAAAAATCAAATAATCAATCAAATTTTATTAAAACAAAAATCACCTCACATAACAAATTAATTATTAAAAATTACACTTAGTTATTCTAAAACATTTTAAAATTTAAAACAGATCATAATCACATGAATCTCATGCCATGTTGTTGAAATAATTACATTATTCATATATTATTAGAACTTGAATCTTAACCCTTCTACATACTTAAGTGAGTTACATGTTATGGAGAGGCACAAACTAGTGAACAAACAAATCAAAATTGAATATTATTAATCACAAGAATTCGCAAACCTACTCTAGCTATCTTGTTCCCAAACGGTGCTTAAATGCTTTGCAGGACCACGGCCATAAGAAACAACACGAGCATGAAATCTACCTTCGATGCATTGATTGAATATCAATTGAGCAAGCTCTGAACTACCTTTGCTCAAATCAACCTTACCCATCAGTTCTTGTAGTTGGTCTTTGGTCATTCGCACCTTAACTCTCATACAAGTGCTACTTGGTTTTGATGATCTGAGTAATCCGATTCCTTCTTCTTCTTCATAAATGGGTTGTACTCCTTTCCTTCTCCAACTACCAAACCAATTTCCCATTCCTTGATCGATGTGGTTTATATATAATAATTCAAAGCATACACTTGATGTAATATCGGATTGCACACAACTAAATTAAAGTCTCCTTATGTGTATATATATACTAGTGAAGGCTAGCTAATCCATTATTTTAAATATATATTATAATTTAGATTAAATTATTTATTTAATCTAATTCCTTATATTATAAATAGTATTATTTATTCTTTCAATTATAATAGAAAAACTTGACGTATACGTAGGTAGAGGGATATACTAAGTTGACTGGTCTATTATAGTCTTTTGCAAATTTAATCAGCTGCTAGCTCATCAACTTGGACATGTGGCTGCGTTTCTGCTCAAATATTTTCAATTAAAAAAGAAATTTAGTTTACAATTAGGCTTCCTTTCTATTTTTGGGTACAATTTCGAGGATATATTAGCAAATAGGAAATTCTCAAATGTATATTTAGCATTTTAATTATTATTTAAATAATATTAAATTACGATAATAAAATACCATTGCATAAATAATTTGAAGATATCTACCGTGTTAACACCAAAATGATCAAAAAGAGTGTTTTTTGTTATAGTATCTTTTTGACAATCTTAATTGATTCAATTTCATTAAATATTTTATTTTTTTAAAGAAAATTCTTAATTTTATTATAATATATACCTTACCTCCTGGTTGGATGGTGGCTTTTGAAGAATTTTAATATTCTAATCATGGTAAATTAACTTTTAAATTGTGTAGTTTTCTTTAAATAAAGTGTTTATTCTCTCACAAACTTGTTTACATTATAACAATGAACACACATCGTTAATAGTTAATTATTTAGAATATATGTCACTGCCTCCCAAAAATCAAATTTGTAATTATTAGATAATAATCCACGAGAGCGGCCAAGCACACCAGTTTGGAGTAATTTAATTGACATTAATTTTCTTTTTTTTTCTTCTTCTTCTAAATAACTATATTATTTATATATTTATATATTTGGGTTTAAATCTCAAAAAATTTGTATACCTAAATAATTATATTTCATTTAGTAACAAACCCATTGAATGGAATTTCAATGGTCAAGATTCAAGAATTCATGAAAAAAGATTAAGAATTTAGAATAACGGAACAAAAATAAATTTTGACCAAAAAAATGTCAGCATTTTATTTTCTTTAGATTTGATCGTAGATATAATTTCAGTCACTGTAGAAATTATATTTTCTTTTCCGGCGGTGCACGTTTTAAAAGTGAGATATATACATTTATTGACATTATCTAACTTAAATATTCACTTTAAATCTCTGTTTTATTAATATGATATGATAGTTTATTTAAATTTTTATAAATCTTATATTAAAAGTAATATGTTAAATAATATAACATAATATTATTAATAAAAAATATTAAAATAAGATTTAAAATAAATGATTACAAATATATATATATAAAATGTGCATGATCCTACCGTCTAGACTCGAGCACTATTTTGATTCTAGAGTTCGCCTCACGCAATTTTATATTCTTACTACATATCTGAAAACAAATTAACATGCTTAAAGTCAAGCCGTCAGTTTCGTGGATTTGGATGGTATTGAAGCTCACGGAGTTAAATATGAGAGTTTTAATTTGTATTATAGTTAAATCGTTAGAATAATAGAATTCAAATTACATACGAATTAAATTTGAAACAATTTAAAGAATAAAAAAAATTGAACTAAGTTTAACTGCCAGATCATTAGCTCAATTTAAAAAAAAAATGATAACACATAAACATTACAACTTACAAATTATATTAAAAATTTAAAATTAAAGAAATATATTTTTTCTCAATTTCTAACCGATCCGATCTTATTCTCTTCTCTCTGTTTTTCACCAATTAACGACAACCGTTTTTCCTACAACAACGTTACATTCATCACTATTTCACTTTTATCTAGTAATAATTCTATTTCCATTGAATCATGTTAAAAAATAATTTTTGTGTCATCTTAAAAATATTATTATTTTTTGTATAATCACAATATAATCTACATGAATATACTAATAAAGTTATATATATATTCTTTATTTAATCTTATTCATATATATTTTTGTTTAATTTTCGTAGAAAATTCTATTGAGATTTGAAATTTTTTATTCAAATTATGAGTTTATATGAAAACTTGATGGAATTTGGCTTTTGTACGAGAACAATTTTGATAGTGTTCACATTTATTGAATTTATTTATAAATGAACTTTTTGTTTTATGAAATAGTTTTCTTTAACTTATGTTTACTAATATTTTTGTTTTGTAATTAAATAATTATTGTAATATAACATGTGTGTAGGAAAAGTTGTATTATATTTATAAACTTTATTTTGAGCTTGAATTATTCATTCAATGTTAAGTTATTATTTATTTGAAAGACTAATTTTTGTCATATTATTTTCTCATTTTTGGTGTTTCATGTAATATTATTTGAGTTAATGAGTTTTAATTATTAAATATATTTTTTAATTAATAAAAATGTATTTAATTAACTAAATAATATTCAATTAATAATTCGAATTAATTTAAACCAATTTTTTTGTGTTTGGTTTGAGTTTAATTCATCTTTACTAGTTTATGATAAAAATATTTTTAATTTAAACTGAAATGGTTTTGAAAATAAGCACATATAATATGTTTTTGTAGGCATACACTTAATGCGCTTTTTTAATCCTAACAGTGATATGTTGTATGAAGTGACTCATAACATAATTTGAGTCGATAAAATCCTTTAAGTAATATACGTTGTTAATATTATTATTAAATAACGTGGGATGCTCATGCTTTTATTTCTATAGCAATATATGTTAAAAGGAAGAATAATTATTTTTATTACGATATAATTATTTATATGCTATAATTTAATTATCCATTATTAATAAGTATTCATGTAATTATTTGGAAAAAATATCTTGAAATTTTCTTATTATTTATATTGTTTAATACATTTGATTAGAAATCATTTAGTCTAATATCTTTCTAAAATAAATAATTAAAGATCAATTAAATTATTTTAATAATTTTTTTAATAAAATATTATTATTTTTTGATACAGTGATTAAACAAGAATAAAACATGAGTATTTAATCATAATAAATTTATAAATAATATAAAAAAATCCATAAAATATTTTTTAATTTTATTATGTTATTTTAATATTTTAATATTTTTTAATTTTTACTAAATATTAAAATATATATTACATTTCACTTTTATCTTTATTACAAACTCATATTTTAATCACGTTTTAATTACTTGATAATAATAATAAAAATAATATTTTAAATAAAAAATCATCAAAATAATATAATTTATCATTAATTAATAATTTTTATAAAGTTAAGAGACTAAATAATATTATTTTTAATCTAAAGGATTAAATAGTATAAATAATCTAATATAAGAGACTTCTATAACATATCACTGTTATATTATTATTAAATATTTTAAATTTTATATTTAATTAATAAATTAACACAATATTTAATCTAAAAATAAAAATTTAAAAATTAAATTGTACTTATAATTTACATCATGATAAATGGTTTTGAAAATAATCAAGAAATTTAATGAATATTATTTTAAGTAATTTTTTAAAAACTCATATGAAACGAAGTCATTATAATTAAGTATAACATCAATTTTAATGTTATTTCTAACACATAAATAGAATGATAATGTCTCAAATAATATAATAGGATGACATAAAAAACATAATATAGATATTATATATAATTGAATAGTGATTATATCATGATAAATGTAAAAATAGGTTAATGCGAACATTAGAGCATAATTGAGGAAAATATTCTTTGTAGAGGTTGGTATGTAATTTACATCCAATAGAAAATTTTATTTTTTCAACACTTGTTTTAAAAATATGAAACATACTACGTATTAGTCCCTTGAAATAGCGGGTACTAATAACATACTACTAATCGAAAAAACAAACATCCTTCCATAGTAAAATGTTTGGGGGATCATTGAATTATTCAATGTGTGTCAATGATTTTATATAATTGTTTATAATCTAATTAATAGTTTAATTAATCCGATACATTGTATATATAAATTAGTTTAGATTATTTCACATTATTCGTTTAATGAGATTTTTCATTATCATGTAACTTTTATTTAATAAGAAGTTATACAAACTAAAAAATTACACAACTTAAAATTTAAAATTAAATTTTTAATTAATATTTAAAAAAAATAAATTCAACAAAAATAATAATGAATTAATTAATTTCATTATACTTATAAAAAACAATTAATTGAAAGTAAAATATTCAATTAGTTATTAACTTATATACTCAATTAACTTATCCATTATCTAATTCACATTTTTAGGATTTTAAATTTTTTCATATTTTAAATTTTATCATTAAATAAAAATAATCTATAACTATTTAAATTCAGATCTATTTTATGGATCGATGGAATAAATGGATAGGTTATACACTTATAGTTGTGGTTTATTTGTGATACGTGATAATCTTTTTTTAAGCTCAGTTGGTCCAAAAGCCCAGAGTCCAAACGAAACTCTTTATGAGAGAAGGGAGAACCCCAAACTAGGATTGTCCAATAAACCGTGAAGCCCACACAATGACACAAACACGCCCACCCGAATTCGTATGTACCCCACGCTCTTTCGGATCGGCTCTTCTTTGCAGCAGGTTGACAGACTAACCCGATAGCAATACACACTCGATAGCCAAAACCCACATCTCTATTCCCGAAATCGAACCACTGGTACGCAAACTCTCTCTCTCTCTCTCAACTCCTTTTCATCTCTATTTTGTGCCCAAATTGCGTTGTTTGATTCAACTCTTAGCTTTTCCGTAGCTTGATTCGTCCAGATATTTCGTTTACTATTTTTTTTTGCGAACCTCTGGCTTCATTTAAGTCATTCCCTCCTTATTTTCTGTGATAATTGATGGTTTTTATCACATAGGTGTATTTCCATAACAGGGTTTTGGGATTAATTTCTGTGGATCTTGTTTGGTTTTTTTTTTAAAATTTGTTTTTCTCGATCGGTGATAATGGGCAAGAAACCCCTTGCACCGGGTTTGTGTCTGTTAAAATTGGGGCTTGTCTATTTAACCTAAAGGAATATACTTCAGGCTTTACACTTCGCAGAATATTGCTTTGTCAGAAAAACAAGTTTTTAATTTTGTTTTGTAAATTAGTTATCTACGCATTGGAATAAACAAATTTGCTTCATAAATGTTATTTCACTGTCAATGTTTGTACAATTTTTTTTTGTTTTTTTGAGATGTGGGCATCTTTAATTGCTAAAGACCTTCTCAATTCAGTTACTATATGATTAATTTTGGTCCAATTACATGAACACGAATACTATATATGAGGTCTTGAAATGGACCAGTCCAGTTCGATTCGATTTATATTTGGACGGACACGAATAGCGTGCACTTCATCCCCTATCTAAAGCCCATGCAGTGCCTTTTCACGTGGCTTCTCGGTTTTAGATAAACATTAAGTATCCTTAATGGCTTAATGAACCTTGGTGAACCTCAAACCTTTTATTTTTGGAAAATGCTTATACAGTTTTCCTTGTTAGAAATTGTATCTACTAGTATCTTAGCTAGACGTAAATTGAGTAATTGGATGACAAAGGCTAGGACTTGAAGCAATCATGGCAGAAGGTGCTGAAGTTGACGAGAGGGTGGATCTTGATGAGGACAATTACATGGAGGAGATTGATGATGATGTGGAAGAACAAGTAGATGAAGATGGAGATGAAGGTTCTGATGAAAACGTCGAAGAAAATGTGGAAGAAGTAGATGAAGATTCTACGGATGGAGTTAGTGGGAAAGAGCAATCTCATTCGCCAGATGCAGAAAGAAGTGATGCTGCCCCTATAGCTTTGGAAGATGAAGAGAAGGCTGTTTCTTCAATCGATGAAGATGAAAGAGAGAGGCATGCTCAACTTCTTGCCCTTCCTCCCCATGGATCTGAAATTTTCATTGGTGGACTTCCCAGAGATGTCTCAGAAGTAGATTTGAGGGACTTATGTGATACGATGGGTGAAATCCTTGAGGTTTGAACTGTGGCTTTTTATGGTTGTGCCTTTGTCTTTTGCTTTACATGGTGATGGAGTTTTTGTTTCTCAATGAAGATTTGATTCTGTGACTATTTTGCAGGTAAGGTTAATGAAAGACAGGGACACAGGCGATTGCAAGGGGTACGCATTTATAGCATTTAAGACAAAAGAGGTTGCACAAAAGGCGATTGAAGAATTACACAGTAAAGAATTCAAGGTACGTTTAGTACTATCTAAAGCAAATCTACCCTTTGTGTTTTAGAATTCTGGATTTCATACTTTGTAGTGTTATTCAGCTTTACATTGACATCTACACTTGATGGAGGCTGGCCTTGGTTAGGTTTCATTTTTTAACAATTTCTTGTCTTTCACAGAGTAAAACTTTAAGATGTTCACTTTCTGAAACCAAACACAGACTGTTCATTGGTAATGTTCCAAAGAACTGGACAGATGATGAATTTCGGAAAGTGATTGAGGAGGTTGGTCCTGGAGTTGAGAACATTGAACTCATAAAGGTGTGATTTTATTTTTCTTTTCTCCCTCCTCCTGCAACTTTTAGCTTCTGTAGAGGTTAATAGTTAAAATACTAATCTATCATTTGCCCCAATACACAGGATCCTCAAAATCCAGGCAGAAATCGTGGTTTTTCCTTTGTCTTGTATTATAATAATGCTTGTGCTGATTATGCAAGACAGAAAATGTCAAATTCAAATTTTAAGCTGGATGGAAACTCGCCAACTGTCACCTGGGCGGATCCAAAGAGTACACCTGACCATTCATCTGCAGCTCAGGTAGATTCATTTAAAATTAGAGAAACTTTAGCCCTCAATGATATATATTGGTGTTTTAGTTTAATTCTTATTTAGCTTGCTTCCTGACAGATTTATTTGCATTACCAATTTTACCGTGTCATTGTTGACAAATTATAGTCTGATTTAGAATTAGTTATAAAGATCAGGGTTTGGTACTTTAATAGGGGATGAACTAGAGATCAAGGGATTAAAAGGCTGTGTATAAGGCAGGAATTCATGACATTTTTAAAAATCTTTCTGTGGACTTTTTGAGACAGCAGGTGTATTTGGGTTTCATATTTGGTTGAATTAAAGTTTGATATTTGGGACTAGAATAGGGGAAATATCTGTCTTAATTGATTGAAGCAATAAATGAGAAATTGGTCTGTTTTTTACATGTATTCATAGAATTCCACCAATGAGGATAATCGTGTAAATTTAACGGTAAAGGTTTTTCATGCTAAATCTCGGGGAAGATAAATGTATGTTTGATTGGATGGAGATGTGGAGTGCAATCAAATTAATGTAACCCTGAGTCTATTATACATTTTTGAACTTGACAAAACATTTTAAATGTTTCCCTACGTGTAGGTGGAATGTCTAAAAGAATTACTATATTACTCATCTATTTGTGTGGAAATTGTTCAAATATGCACAAGTTAGAATTTGATAAGAAACCTGATGTCTGGTTCTTTCACAAGAAACTAGTTGCCAACTTTTCAACATTTCTCTATTATCTGGCTGTAGGTCGTAGAAGAATTTAATTTAATTTTGTTTTTAGGTGAAGGCTCTCTATGTGAAAAACATACCTGAGAATACCACCACTGATCAACTGAAGGAATTATTCCTGCGCCATGGGGAAGTGACAAAAGTGGTCATGCCACCTGGCAGAGGTGGGCAAAGCAAACGGGACTTTGGATTTGTCCACTATGCTGAAAGATCAAGTGCTTTGAAGGCAGTTAAAGATACTGAGAAATATGAAATTGATGGTACACATTTCATACATCCTTGTGAACTGTTTGGAATTTAAAGACAGGCCATTGAGACATTATGTTAAATACTGGGAAATTTTCTTGCCTTTTTGCGTGCATATTGCTTCATCCCAATGTTTGCTATATGAGGTTTATAGAAATTATTTTCTCTTGTAAATAGAGAAAATGGTCAAATCACCCAGATTAAACCTTCGTGTGCTTTTAATCTTTTAGATTGTAAAATGTGTTTCTTAGTCTCCCAACTTAATGACAAATAATATTATTTTAATAATTTTTTTATTAAATTTTTTTTCCTGGAAAGTGATTAAAACGCGATTTAAAAAAAATGGTATAGTGAGTTAATATGAAATTTTTTCCACAAAATATTTCTTTTAAAATTTAATGATTTTTACAATTTATTGATTTTTTTGGTTTGAAAAACAAAAATAATGTATTCATAGAATTTTATGTTATAATATTATTATTTTTATTATCGTTTTAAATAATTTCATATGAAAATTTTCTTTTACCCATATTAACAGCTCAGCTTGTATTTTATTTTATTTTAATCCCTTGAAAAGAAAGAAATTATATTTTAATAGAAAATTATTAAAATAATATAATTTGTCCTTAAAGTTGGTGGATTTATAAACACATTTTATAATATGGGTACGGAATGACACAAACTTTGAAATTTGTTCTATGGCCACTCTCCCTTCTAAATATTGTCTCAAGGTATTTATATTACAGGTCAAGCCCTGGAGGTTGTGCTTGCCAAGCCTCAGACAGATAAAAAATCTGATGCACCTTATTCATATAATGGTGGGCATCCTCCTAACCATCTTAGAAATCCTGGATATGGTGCTTATGCTGGAAACCCTTATGGCAATGTTGGTGCTGGATATGGTACTGCTTCAGGATATCAGCAGGTACTCTAATTGTGTTGGCTCTCGATTGGTTTGCTGTCTTTTTCGAAGCTTGATCATATGTTCTAACTTATTTCCTGGGATTCTCATTTAAAACAAACAGCCAATGATATACGGAAGAGGTCCGATGCCAACAGGAATGCAAATGGTACCAATGGTTCTTCCAGATGGTCAAATTGGTTATGTTCTGTAAGTAGTCAGTCACTATTATCTCAGTTGTTATGTTCCTCGTGTAAGATTACTTTCTCATAATGGTTATGATGGTGCAGCCAGCAGCCAGGTGTACAAATGGCACCGCCACCTCCTCGGCCGCGGAGGAATGATAGGAGCAATGGTGCAAGTGGACATTCGGGACGAGCCGGAGGTAGTGGTAGTAGTGATGAAGGCAACCGTAGCAGGAGATACCGACCTTTTTAGTAGTAGGGAGAAGGAAGTCTACGTTGTGGTTAAAGGATGAATTTGCGGAAAACACAACCACCTCCCAAGTCTCCCACTCCAAGGGAAGAAAGAGGGTGATTAGAATTAGGAAAGCTAGTTAATATAACTGATGTTGCCTTATATCTCCATGCTGTTAGAGGGGATCGACAGTTAAGAAGTATCTTTTATGTTACAACTTATCTGCTTGTACTGCGAATATATTGGCATAAAAATTTGTTTTATTTTTTCATTAATACCTAGCGGTAGGAGACTGTTGTTGCTTTTGATTTACGATGACTTTGTGGTTAAACTCCTTTCAATTTGAACTAGTTTTATTTTATACTTCTATGTATAAAAGACTTTAGTTATTTAATGTGTTCATTTTTAATATTTTCATTAAAAAAATAAAATATAAATTTATTTTCGTAAAATGTTAAAAAATATAATTTTATTTATTAAAAAAATAATATATATTTTTATTTAAAGTGAAGTTAAAAATAAAATTATATGGATAAATGAATATTATCTAATATAATTAAATCTTTATTTTAATATATAGTTGGGAGAAGGGTGTTAGCAGGGGATAGCTTTATTTTTTAACAGGAACTATTTAGTCATACATTTTTGGTGCGCTTTAACAGGGTGTATTTAATTAGAGTTTTAATAAACTTTTAGGGAGCTATAATTTTAAAATTTTTATAAACATTTTAGACCAGAAGATTTTTTAAGAAAAAAAAGTACACTTCACACATATAAATTTATAAATTTGATAAGTTAATTTTATAAATTTAATATAATAATTATTTTATTTTAAATTAATGTATTTTAATTATCTTACGTGTATAGATTTTATGTTTGAGACATTCGAAGCACAAAATTAACCAAATGTAACAAAAACGAAAAAAATCAACAAGAAACAAAAAACAAGAAATTTTAAATGATTTGATAAATTAAGTTAATCTACACCTAAATTCACAAATTAATACACTAATATCACTTCTAGATATAATATTCTTAACTCAATACTAAATATATTCTATATCTCAACAATAATCTTAATATCTCAAAATAAAACTCAAATTCAAAGTCTCATTACATTTAAAAATCTTAGATAAAGATTCAAAACAGAATCCAAAAACACCCATATTGTTGTTTGTGTTTTGGATACTTACAAAAAAAAAAAAAAAAACTCTCACAATACAAACATCACAATTTCACCCAAATACATGCTTGTTATCGTGCTCTAAAATAAAAAAAAACTTTGAATATGACCAACACTATGTAAGTGGTTGATGACAACCTTGGACAGGGAATATATTTAACTACCATGTACTTTATCATCCTTTCATGGTAGTTAACTTAAACTACTTAATCACAAATGAGGAGAGGTATAATTAGTGCAAAGTAACATACACCTCTCTTGGTATACCATAAAATTATTACACTAGTTAAGCACATTTTTACTTCATCTTTCAAAAATATCAAAAATAATTAATATATATGACCTATCTTCAACTTTAAAAAAAAATCTTTTTTTAATATGATTTTTGAGCTAATTTATTAACATTTTAATAATTTTAGATCAATTTTGATAGTCTTAATCACTTTATTTTTCATTTGTTTAAACTCTTTGAGATATTTTTCTCTTCAAATACTTATCAACTTACTATTAATTAGGTTCAATTCGATCCAATTTAAATTTTTGTATAAAAAAATCTAAAATCTCAAAATTAAAAATAAATGACTTTAGTGTCCAAAAATATAACATAAAAATGACTAAAGTGTACAAATTTTAAAAAATGTGATTAATTTGTCTAAATTTATGAAAGTAAAGTAATCAAAATATTATATTATCCTTTTATAAGATTCATATGGATTGTATTGGATTTTATTTCATGACTTCTATGAAATTATATTGTTAATAATTTAAACTAGAGAGAATGTTGAAGATATAATTTATAAAACAAAAATCTTTATAAAATTTTAAAAATCTTTAGTGTTTAGGAAACAATGAGTTGAGATTTTTTTTTAACATAATTTTAACTAAATTATTTATTAAAATACTTAAAAATTCATAAGCTTTTAAAATATTTTAAAATCAATAAATTTTGAATACATCCATATTTTTAAAGAATTGTATAAAATCTTAATTGAATATACCTAAATTTTTATATATCTTTTAAAAACTCTAATTGAATAACCTTAAATTTTAAAACTTAAATAAAATTATTGAAATTCTCAATTAATACACCTATTTTGAACGTAAAAAGTACATTTTAATTTTTAGTTTTTTGAGCTAAAGTGCAAGTAAAAAAGGTATAAGTGATTTTTCTTGTTCCCACCAACCATGAGCTGTATCCTTATCAATCCAGATCATCACCATAGAAGCTTCCACGAGCTGGACTTCAAATGGGCTAGAATATTTCAAAGTTTGTTTTTGATTTCTTTGAACTTGTAAACAAGTTTACAAACCAACATAACCAAGGTGCATGGCAAGGCAAGGCATGTGTGACTGCACAACAACCTAGCTACACCAGCCATCATATGTGTATATGTGCAAAGCCAAGCACAATGAGTGAAGCCAATCCAAACGTGAATGTGAAACACCTTATGACCAAGGAGCATGGCAAGCCAAGTGTGCCTATGTAGCAGACCATGTGCGTGGGTGTGCAAGGCCAAGATCAATTAATGCATATAACAGCAAAACAATAACGATTGTTATTCATTGATTTGTAATGGAATCAGTTAGAATGAGCTGTCATTTAGTTGTGTTTTTTCATTCATTAAACTTTTCTTTATAAATACAATGTAAGTAGTCAATGTGTAATTCACTTAACTTCAATACAAAGTATATATCTCAACATTCTTCACTTTCTCTCAATACTATGTGTGTTCTTCAAGCTTTGCATGTGCTTGCATCAATGACAATCTTGTCAAATTATTCTGAGTTTATTTCTGTAATTTCTGTTCTCATCTCTTCTGTACAAAAAAACTCCTCCTATGTATACTAATGAAAAGGAATACAAACTCTAACCCTAACAGCTGTTTTACTTCCCTAATTTCTGATTCACTAACCACATTGTCTGCCATTTCCTAACTCCATTAACTTTGTTGTTTGCCACTTTCACTGCACACGCCAACACTCCTCCTCAAGTTGGTGCATATATGTCTCTTATGCCCAACTTGTCAAGTGTGTTGTAAAAGTTCCTTGCAGACACAGATTTTGTGAGTATATCAGCCAATTGATCTTCTGATTTAACAAATGGAAGCTTAATAATCTTTTCTTCAAGATTCTGTTTGATGAAGTTCCGATCCACTTCAACGTGCTTCGTGCGATCATGTTGAACTGGATTGTGAGAGATGGCAATGGCTGCTTTGTTATCACAAAATAAATTCATTTCAAAGTTAGAAACAAGACCAATCTCAGTTAGAATTTTTTTCAACCAAAAGAGCTCACATATTCCCTTGACCATTCCTCGAAATTCAGCTTCAGCACTGGATAAGGCAACTACCTTTTGCTTCTTGCTCCTCCATGTAACAAGATTGCCCCCACAAAAGTAAAGTACCCAGCAGTAGATTTCCTATCCTTCATATTTCCTGCCCAGTCTGAATCTGTATATCCAAGGACTTCTAATTGACCATTCTTTGAAAACATAAGTCCTTTGCTAGGGGAGGATTTTAAGTAACGAAGTATTCACATGACCGCATCCATATGGTCTTCACTTGGGCAGTGCATGAACTGACTCACGATACTCACAGCATAAGCAATATCAGGTCGAGTATGAGATAAATATATAAGTTTACCTACTAACCGTTGATATCTCTGTTTATCTACTGGTACTTGGTCCACATATTCTTCGAGTTTATGATTTTGAACCATTGGAATATCGACAGGTTTACAATCTAGTAGTCCTACCTCTGCCAGTAGGTCCAGAGTATATTTCCCTTGGGAAAGACATATGCCTTGTTTTGATCTTGTTACCTCAATACCTAAGAAGTACTTGAGCCCTCCCAAATTCTTCATTTCAAACTCATTTGATAGTTGTTCTTGAAGCTTAGAGATTTCTTCTTTATCATCCCCTGTAATGATCATGTCGTCTACATAGACTATAAGGGCTGTTATCTTCCCTAATCGATGTTTTAGGAAAAGAGTATGATCAGAGTTGCTTTGTTGGAACCCATATTTCTTCATTGCTGAACTCAACATACCAAACCATGCTTTAGTTGATTGTTTTAGTCCATACAATGCTCGTTGTAATCTACATGCAGTTGCTTTTCCTGATGTAATAGTATATTCTGGTGGGATATCCATGTAAATCTCTTCCTCAAGATCACCATGAAGGAAGGCATTTTTTACATCAAGTTGGTGCAATGACCAATCTAAATTTTCCGCAAGAGATAACAAGACTCTAACGGTTTTTAGTTTAGCCACAGGTGAGAAGGTTTCTTGATAATCTATCCCGTGTTTCTGTGTATATCCTTTTGCTACAAGTCTCGCCTTGTATCGATCAACTAACCAATCTGCTTTATACTTAATGGAGAAAATCCACTTGCATCCTACCATCTTCCTCCCTTGAGGCAACTCGCTTAACACCCATGTGTTATTCTTCTGCAATGCCTCAAATTCCTCTTTTATAGCTTGAGCCCATTTTGGATCAGATAAGGATTCTTCAATGCTACTTGGAATTTGACACGAGGAGAGTGTTTGTGCAAATGCCCTGGTAGGTTCTGCTAACCTTTGAGTAGATACATAATTTGCTATTGGATACTTGGATTGTCGTTCTTCTCTTTCTGGGGAGTATCGATTTGGAGGTTTGCCTCGATTGTGTCTGAAAGGTAAAACATAACCAACATATGTATCTATAGCATTAGTTTGTAAAGGTGTGATAGGATAGCTTACCTCAGGAGTATTCTCAGCAGGAGGATCATTGGGTACTAGGGAGTGGAGGGGTACATCAACCACTTCATCTTCTGGAGATTCAATTACTACTTCAGCTTCAGTTCTTGGAAGTTCAAGCTCGGGTCTAGATATTGGCTCCTCCATATGATTGGCATGATCCGAGTATGTTGGACTAGTGTCTAATATATAAACATCAAGCCAATTTCGTTCTTCACCATAACTCTTCTCCTGAAGAGTGGAATTGGATACCAGTGATGGGAAAAAACATTCTGATTCGAGGAAAGTGACATCCATGGTAATATAGGTTCTTTTAGTAATTAGATCATAGCATTGATACCCTTTTTTTTACGCCATACCCCAAGAACACACAGCGGACAACACATGGATCCAATTTAGTTCGTTGATTTTAATGGAGGTGGACAAAAGAAACACATCCAAAAATTCGGGGTGGAAACATCAAAATAGTAGGCAAGGGAAGATGATCAGATAACACCTTTAATGGAGTCTGAAATTATAAGGTTTTTATGGGCATACGATTCAGTAGATACACCGCTGTAGTAATAGCATCACTCCAGTATTTATTAGGCATATGTGCACCGATTAGTAAGGCCCGAGCCGTTTCTAAAATATGCCGATTCTTCCTCTCCGCAGTCCCATTCTGTTGTGGGGTTTGTGAACACGAGGTTTCATGGAGAATACCATGGTTGTCCAAGTATGTCCGAAATTGTTGATTAACATACTCCCCTCCATTATCAGACCTAAGTATCTTAATTTTTTCAGAAAATTGTGTCTGAACCATGGTGTGAAACAAGTGAAATGTAGCAAATACTTCATCTTTATGTTTGAGAAGGTAAAGCCATGTCATTCGTGTACAATCATCAACAAAATAACATATCAACGATGACCCGATGGCGTAATGACCGGGGAAGGTCCCCAAACATCAGAATGTACTAAAGCAAAATGAGTCACACTTTTATTCATGCTCATACGATAAGACGTCCTATGACTTTTTGCTAGGATACAAATATCACATTTGAAATATAAATGTGTGATATTTGAAAATAAACTGGGGAGTAGGTGCTTTAAATACCCGAATGATGGATGCCCAAATCTACGATGACATAGCCAAATCTGTCGTTCCTTGTTACCAACAATGTTTTGCATATGATTGGCTCTTCTTGAACTGAGGTCATCCACATAATATAGCCCTTCTTTCCTAGTACCACGCCCAATGATCTCCTTGGTGAGAATATCCTGTAGAAGGCAAAAAGTAGAATACATCAGTACTAAGTTAAGATCTGAAGTGACTTGACTTACAGACATTAGTCGGTTTGACAGAGAGGGTACAAGTAAAGTATTAGATAATGATAATGAAGGAGATAAGGTCACTGTTCCAGCTCCTGTAACTGGATAAGTGACCCCATTTGCATTGGCAACACGACTCCGTCTTGGCTGGGTTGTTTTGGAGAGATCATTTGGGTCAAATGTCATATGATCTGTAGCTCCAGAGTTCAGAATCCAATCCTCCTTATCACTACGAGTAGAGATGTGAAATGATTTACTTGAAATACCTGGATCCTGGGAAGATTCGGCCTGAGAATTAAGGGATAGTGAGGCATTATTGGTAGCCACATCGGCTTGCCCAATGGTGTCCTGTTTCTTCCGTTATTGAAGATCATTCCACCATTCTAGATACCCATGTAGTTTGAAGCAGTTTTCACGGGTGTGTTTGGAGTTTCCGCAATGGCCACATTTCATGTCAAGAGATGGTGGATTTCCCGTGGATTTCTTGCTACCCAAGGAAGTTCCTGTTTTTGGTGGCATTAGATTATGGTGTCCCTTGACCCCTTTAAAAGCCATAACTGCTCCGAGTGTCGTATCTACACATGTGATCATCACGGTCTGCCTAACCTCTTCCCTATGGACGAATCCATAGGCTTGTTCCACCGTAGGGAATGGTTTGATCTGAAGCACATCACTTCGAGTTTTATCCAATCTATCATCAAGTCCATCGAGGAAGGTATACACTCGATCTTCCTGTACGATGGAGTTGTATTTTTGTATATCAATCGCACACTCCATTGGATTAGGACGACGGAAATCAATTTCACGCCACAACCCTTGAAGGTCATTGTAGTATTTTTCAATGGATCCACCCGCTTGCTTCGTACGAGTAACTTGACGGTGAAGATCATACACTTGAGACGTGTCTGTCCCATCATAGTAAGTGGTAGCCACTAAATCCCAAACCTGTTTTGCAGTTGGGAATCAGATAAAATTTGCAATTAAGGAGGGGTCCATCGAATTGATCAACCATCCTTTGACAATGGCATTTTCAGTACGCTATCTCCTAAATGAGGGGTCGGTTTCAACAGGTTGAGGAAAGTCCCCATTAATATATCCCAGTTTATCTTTGCCAGAGATATACATCTCCACCACCTGGGACCATAAGGCATAGTTGGATCCTCCCAACTTGATACTAATGGGAGCAGTCGACACTTCAATTGGCAGAGTTTGTAAGCTGATCTGAGCTCTAGTTAAAACTTCCGTCATTTTTGCCGTCAAATCTTCCAATATGAAATTGGTAGTTAAATCTCTAGATTCCGCCATGAAATCTAAATTTTTTTCCTTTTTTTACAAAAATGCCACTATATAAATGAAAAAAAACAACTCGTAACCCTAACCCTAATTTCTCTTCTCGCAAGCGACGCCTTTTCTCTCCTTGCGTGTTGAGCAGTTTCCTCGCGCAGCCCTGGAACGGTGTCCTTCTGCAACCGAGCGCGACTTTCTTCTACATGTGAGCGGTGCCCGTCTTCTGCAAGCTAGCGGCGCCCTTCTTCTGTGACCAAGAAGCGCCCTTCCTCTGCAGGCGAGCATTACCCTTCTTTTGCACCGAGCAACTAGGTCAAGATGGTCGAACCTTATCCGGCTACAAATCCAGAAAAAGTTAACCTTCCACTTGGTCCTCCGTCTCTGAAAAAACCCTCACTGACCAGCGAGGAGTTAGCAACTCCAGTGAAGTTGATTCATTTTTTGTTGTTGTTGTTGTTCGAGCTATATCTTGCACTATCTGATTTGTTGTTGTTCGAGCTATATCTTGCACTGTCTGATTTGTTGTTGTTCGAGCTATATCTTGCACCGTCTGATCTGTTATTGTTCGAGCTATATCTTGCACTGTCTGATTTGTTGTTGTTCGAGCTATATCTTGCACTGTCTGATTTTTCCCTTCCTGTTTTTTTTTTGGTTTCAAATGTTGTAGAGAAACAGACACCTAATTTAGGTCAGCAATCGTTTCCATCTTTTCTTGGTTTCTTCTTCTTCTTTTTTCCAGGGGGGAGGTAGATTGAAGATGGTCGCAATCGCACCCTTGTTGATTATAATATTCAACAGGATAAACTCCAAAAGGATATGGAGAATCTGCAGAGACAGTTTCGTAAAGTGTTGACACATAAACACCCATATGCTTGGGCTAGTGGATGGAAGAAGCTGAGCAAATTGATCAAGATGACAGTTCTTGAAAAAAATGGATATGGGGTATTATTGATCTGATCTCTGGATTTAATAGATCAAACCAATGTTGAGGAGAACAGGTAGCAACGTAGGATTTTTATTTCTTTAGTGTCATAATCTGCTCTAATACCATGTCAAATTATTCTGAGTTTATTTCTGTAATTTATGTTCTCATCTCTTCTGTACAAAAAACTCCTCCTATGTATACTAATGAAAAGGAATACAAACTCTAACCCTAACAGCTGTTTTACTTCCCTAATTTCTGATTCACTAACCACATTGTCTGCCATTTCCTAACTCCATTAACTTTGTTGTTTGCCTATTTCACTGCACACGCCAACAAATCTGTCTTTATTTTCTTGCTTTCTTGTCTCACTTCATTTTGTGAGTTTCTTCAATAAGTATTACTAACTACACTTATTTTGGTTATTATTGTTATTATTTTTTATTTTAAAATAATATTTTTCTCTAAAAGGAGGATTTGTACCCAACGTAACTGATATACCTTTTTACTCGTGTTTTAGAAGAATTTCAATTTAGTACCTATATTTTGTAAATAATTTTAATATTTACAAAAAATAATAGTAAACAAGTTTTATTTAAGATTTCTCATTTATGTTCCTCATGTAACCTTTGAAGAAGTAATAATTTCGTCATTTCTTGTCAAGAACTCCTCTTCGTAGCTATTTCGTCAAGACTCTTTTTATGAGCATCTTCATTGTTATTAGATTTGTAAAATGAAATCTAAACATATGGTTCATACTTGACTCATTCGGTTTAATATATATATATATTAAAATAATTATATTATTTATTTAAATTTTCTATATGTTTAAATTAATAATATGTGGTTGAGTCACGTATTCCTAAACTAAAATTACATTATTGATAATGTGAGAATTATACACACAACTCTAAAGTTCCTTCAACGTTAGCCATCATGCAATGGTAGATATCATTGTTTACATGGACAACTGCTTTCTAGAGGCAATAATTGCTTGCATATAGAGCTGCTTCCTAGAAGCTAACAATATCAACATTATTGCACATCTAAATTATTTAAAACCCAAACGGCTAGTCTAATACTACCTTTTGTTGATGCAAGTTTATAAAAACAGTGTAGGAACAATATTACTGATAACTTGAAAGTAACTGCTTGGGTTGAGTCGCGGATTAGGTCGCTCTCTTTAAGACGTTTCGCAGCTCTGTCCAATTTATGCAAGCAAAAACAGCCTCGTCGTCCCAAGGATAAAACAACCCAGAATCTTAATCTCTGTCTCAGAACTTCACTGCACTGATGAAGACTGGAATGCTACACCTGAAAATTTTTTGCTCGGAAAACTAAAAAGAAAACTTAGAAATTGTAGAGAGAATTGTTTTTTTTTCATAGGGAGATGAGATTACAGATTGTTGTGTCTAAACTGAGAGCTGAAGCCCTCTTTTTATAGGTTTTAGAAATCGTGTGGCAATTATGGTAAAAACGGTAATGTTTGGGAATTAAGAGTGTAACAGCCATTCTGAGTAATGAATAGTAACGACCATTTTCAGATTAAACACGAGTAACAAACATTTTTGTGAGTAAATACGAGCAATGACTCTTTTTCTGAATAAAATAGACAAACAGCCATATTCTTAATAAAATAAAAAATAAAGGTCATTTTTCTGAAAAATATATATATATACATAACAACCATTTTTGTAAGTGGAAATTTTTTCCTTAAAAAGAATAATTTACCAAAAAATAAAATACCACCTCATCTCACACACACGCACTCGGACTCGGCTCGGCACGGTCGGCCGATCGGTCGGACGGATGGTAGCGGCGGCGCGCGTGCGCGTGGTATCACATTTGCCTAGGTCCTCTCCCCTTCCACAAAAGTGGGTGCCCCTTGGGGCCCAATCCCAATAGCCAACTCTTCACTATTTATACCTCTTTAAAATAATGTAAAAAAGCAATGTGGGACAAGGCTTTATAATTTTTTATTAACTTCACAATTTCCAACAATCAATTTTTTATAAATTTCATCTTTTTCCAACAATCCCCCACTTGAATTTTATATAAAAATAATTTTCATCGAGCAACCGATCAATTAAAATTATAAGATTGTGCATAAGCGAAAAGGTGTCTATCGACTTGAACCTTTGCATAGTGTTGATGCTTTAGAATATACTAGAGTAACTCGTAGTTTTGAACTCTATCTCTAACAATCATCACACACACAACCTTTCCAAGGTGTAGTTCGAAAAAGCCCGTGCTTTACGGCCATGCACGTGTATCCCAGTATAGTGAACGCTCTAGTAAATTTTGCCTAAAAAATTTTCATAGGAAGCGGCCACACTTCCACATTCACATAGATCAGTCTATCAAGAGTTCTCCTGTAGCTATGTACTCCACTCCACATTGAGTATAGAACTCATTAAGAGTTTAACAATTAACTCATCCTTTTCTATCCCTTCAGGACTTCATGCTTCTAACAATATAGAATGGGATTTGATAAATAGCATGATACATCTCATATCACTTCATGACTTGTTATTACCCTTTGAACTTATTTCTTGGGATCTCCAGTCTATAAGTTAGATTACCATCATAAGTGACTCTTCATTCTAAGGGCATTAATCCCATTCCTTTTGAGGTTTTGAAAACCTTCTCTCTTGGTAATTCTTTCGTCAAAGGATTTGTCAAATTTTCATCAGAACGTACATGATCCACTCTTATAGCTCCCGTAGAGAGAAATTCTCTAATAGTGCTATGCTTACGACGTATTTGTCGTCTCTTGCCATTGTAGTAACAGTTTTGAATCTTTGCAATAGCCGCGATACTATCGTTGTGGATCAAGACAGCTGGTATCGGTCTTTCCCACAAAGGGATCTCAGCTAACAGACTTCTTAGCCAGCCTGCTTCTTTACTAGCAGTGGCTAGTGCTATCATTTCAGACTCCATTGTAGATTGAGCCAATATTGTCTGTTTCTTAGACTTCCAAGAAACAGCTCCACTAGCTATGTTAAATATATAGCCACTAGTTTCTTTGGAGTCTTCTGATAAAGTGTTCCAATATGCATCGTTGTATCCTTCTAAAACAGCGGGAAACTTTTTATAATGTAATCCAAGGTTCATAGTTCTCTTAAGGTATCTCATAACCCTTTCAATAGCATTTCAATGCTCTACATTAGGTCTACTGGTAAACCTACATAGTAGTCCTACAACATAAGCTATGTCTGGTCTAGTGCAATCAGTAGCGTAACATAAGCTACCAATGATGCTCGCATACTCAGTTTATCTAACACCGTCTCCGGTGTTCTTGAACAACTTTACACTAGGATCGTAAGGAGTACATGCAGGTTTACAGTTAAAGTAATTATATTTCTTTAAGATCTTCTCAATGTAGTGAGATTGATCTAGAGAAATTCCCTTTTCAGACCTAGTTATTTTTATACCAAGGATTACACTCGCTTCTCCGAGATCTTTCATATCAAAATTAGCTCTTAACAATGTTTTCACTTTATTCACAACATAAATATTTGATCCAAAAATAAGCATGTCATCCACATATAAACATATAATAGTGAAAATATTATCTTCTAATTTATAATAAATGCATTTGTCACTTTCATTTATTTTGAATCCATGTGAGATAACTAGATTATCAAATTTTTCATGCCATTGCTTAGGTGCTTGGTTTAGACCATACAGAGATTTATCTAACTTACAAACTTTATTTTCTTGACCTGGGATAACAAAACCTTCAGGTTGATGCATATAAATTTCTTCTTCTAAATCACCATTTAAGAAAGCAGTTTTAACATCCATTTGATGTACTACTAAATCATGGATAGCAGCGAGAGAGAAAAGTACACCTATGGAAGTTATTCGTGTAACTGGTGAAAAGGTATCAAAGAAATCTACATTTTCCCTTTGCCTATATCCTTTAACTACAAGACGAGCTTTGTATTTTTCAATAGTACCATCGGGTTTTAATTTCTTTTTTAGTATCCATTTACATCCAATGGTTTTGCATCTAGGAGGTAAGTCAACTAAATGTCAAGTCTTATTATACTCAAGTGAG
This sequence comes from Hippophae tibetana, assembly GCA_037013495.1. Taxonomy (NCBI): domain Eukaryota; kingdom Viridiplantae; phylum Streptophyta; class Magnoliopsida; order Rosales; family Elaeagnaceae; genus Hippophae; species Hippophae tibetana. Next base: position 97,853,310 of record CM072810.1, read on the forward strand.
TCCATTTCATCATTTATGGCTTATTCCCATAAGTTGGCATCTAAAGAAGATAATGCTTCTTTAAGAGTTTGGGGATCTTCCTCTAAGGTATAAGCATAAAAATCAGACCCAAAATCCTTAAGGGTTCGATTTCGTTTACTTCTTCTAATTTCAGTCTTTAATCCTTCAGTTTGTTCCCTAGTTCTAGTTATAGGTAAACTACTAGAAGACGAGCCCCCATTATTTTTTAATTTAAAGGAAAACCTATGTTCATAGAAGTGAGCATCATTTGATTCTATAACTACCTGATCTTTTAAATCATAGAATTTATAAGCTTTACTATTCACAGTGTATCCTATGAATACACATTCATATGCTCTACAAGAAAGTTTATTTCTTTTAGGATCATGGATCCTAACATAGGCTAAACAACCCCAAGTTTTAAAATAAGTTAAATTAGGTTTCTTATTTTTCAAAATTTCATATGGTGAAATTTTATTTGTAGATTTAGGCACTCTATTTAGCACATAGCAAACAGTTAATAAAATTTCTCCCCACCAATGGGAAGCAGCACCAGAGTGTAATAAAATTTCAACAACTGATTCAGTAAAATTTCTATTTTTTCTTTCAGCTTTGCCATTCATTTCAGGAGAATAAGGTGCAGTTTTTTCATGAATGATTCCATGAGTTTTATAAAAATCATTGAAGATATTGGAATCATATTCGGTGCCTCTATCACTTCGAAACCTTTTTATTTTTCTATTAAGTTGATTTTCAATCTCAGTCATAAATATTTTAAACATGTCAAACGCTTCATTTTTATTTTTCATTAGATATACATAAGTGTAATCTGAACAGTCATATATAAAAGTTATAAAATAGCATTTTCCATTTCTTGTTAAATTTCCATCAAGTTCACATATATCAGAATGAATTAATTCTAAAGGTTTGGATTCTCTAACTACTGATTTATGTGAAGTTTTGGTTATTTTAGCTTGACTACAAAAATCACATTTTTCAAAATCATTTAAAGATAGTTTAGGAATTAGTTCTAAACTACTCATATTCTTGATTATGCGTTTATTAACATGACATAGTCTAGCATGCCAAATATTAAAAGAACTCAACATGTAAGCAGAAGAAGAAGTTTTATTGATTTCAACATTTAATTTAAACTTGCCATCAGTGGCGTACCCTTTCCCTACAAATATATTATTTTTAGTTATAGTATATAAGTCAGCCCCTATAGTTTGAGTAAACCCAACTTTGTTAAGATGATAGCCTGAAACTAAGTTCTTTATCATCTCTAGAGTATGCAGGACATCCTTCAAGATGACAGTCTTTCTAGAGGTAAACTTCAAAACCACTTCACCATTACTAGTAACTTTAGTGGAGTAGGAGTCGCCCAACAACACTTTCTTGTCCTCAGAATCAGAATAGGACTTGAACATGTCTCAATCATAGCAGACATGGTGAGAAGCACCGATGTCCACCCACCATCCCTCGGATCCACCAACAAAATTGACTTCAGATATCATAACAATAAGTTGATCTTCGGTAAGGTTCGCCTGTGGGGTAGGACGATTCCTATTCCGGCAGTTCCTAGCCAAGTGGCCAGGTCTGTTACAACTATAACACATGAATGTGTTATTCCTTAAGGGGGGTTGAGGTCCATTCTGAGGAGGATAATTTCTATTTCTATTTTGGTGGTTGTGGTTTTGATTATTACTACGATTATGAGTTTTCATATTTCTACCTTTAGGTTTCATAATTGAAGAAGAAGGTTTCTTATTGGTACTGTTATTTGAGACTACGAGTACTTCATCTCTTTGGTCTTGCTTTCGAGCTTCTTCTTCTATTCTTAAACGGGTTATAAGACTTTCTAAAGAAAATTCCTTAGTTTTATGCCTAAGTGTATTCTTAAAAGCTTTCCAAGCAGGGGGTAATTTATCTATTATAACAACTACTTGAAATTGTTCATCTAAAGTCATACCTTCAGAAGTTATTTCGTGTGCTATTTTCTGCAGTTCGTGTGATTGAGCTTCCACTGATTTGCCATCAATCATTTGAAACTTCATGTATCTACTGACAACATACTTCTTAGTTCCAGCTTCCTCAGTGTCGTATTTCTTTTGAAGTGCTTCCCAAATTTCCTTAGCAGACTTATCACAGTTATAATAATCATACAAGTCATCAGCTAAATCATTAAGAATATAATTTTTGCATAGAAAATCATTTTCCATTTTTTCATGGTTAAGAAAAATAACATTTTTTGTCTCCATCTTTTAAAGTGTAGTACCTCAAAATGGAATGGTTTGTTTAGATCAACAGTTAGCATTTCAGTAGACATGGCAGATTGAATACGTCTTAAAATTGTTGAAACAAGTTTATAAAAACAGTGTAGGAACAATATTACCGATAACTTGAAAGTAACTGCTTGGGTTGAGTCGCAGATTAGGTCGCTCTCTTAAAGACGTTTCACGGCTCTACCCAATTTGTGCAAGCAAACACAGCCTCATCGTCCCCAGGATAAAACATCCCAGAATCTTAATCTCTGTCTCAGAACTTCATTGCACTGATGAAGACTGGAATGCTACACCTGAAAATTTGTTGCTGGGAAAACTAAAAAGAAAACTTAGAAATTGTAGAGAGAATTGTTTTTTTTTCGTAGGGAGATGAGATTGCAGATTGTTGTGTCTAAACTGAGAGGTGAAGCCCTCTTTTTATAGGTTTTAGAAATTGTGTGGCAATTATGGTAAAAACGGTAATGTTTGGGAATTAAGAGCGTAACGGCCATTCTGAGTAATGAATAGTAACGAATATTTTTAGATTAAAGACGAGTAATAAACATTTTTATGAGTAAATACGAGCAACAACTCTTTTTTTGAATAAAAAAAACAAACGGCCATATTCTTAATAAAAGAAAAAATAACGGTCATATTTTTGATATATATATATATAACAACCATTTTTGTAAGTGGAAAAATTTTCCTTTAAAAAAATATTTTACCAAAAAATAAAATACCACCTCACGTCACGCACTCGGACCGGCACGGCCGGTCGGTCGGACGGACGGCGGCGCCGTGCGCGCATGTGTGGTATCACATTTGCCTAAATCCTCTCCCCTTACACAAAAGTTGGTACCCCTTGGGACCAATCCCAATAGCCAACTCTTCACTATTTATACATATTTAAAATAATGTAAAAAAACAACGTGGGACAAGACTTTATAATTTTTTATTAAAATCACATTTTCGAACAATCAATTTTTTATAAATTTCATCTTTTTCCAACACATTTACTACACGAAACCATAAGCTTTGAACATTTCCATTGCACATTGTTCACCATTTTCATTGCACATTGTTCACCATTTTCATTGCACTTTGTTCTATAATAATATAAATAAAAATTTTCATGAAATCTTAATGATTGAATGTAAACGTCAATAATCTAAGCTACACATTAGAAACACAACATTTTCACAGACCATATAGTATAAGTAATGATAATAATAATAATAATATATAAGTGAATTGGTTCGATTTTAAAATAAAATTCAAAAATAAAATAAAATCAATTAATGAAAAAATAAAAAATAAAATATAATTAATTATAGAAAAAAATAAAATAAAAATAAAATAAAATAATTATAATATACGTTAATTGGTTTTTAACACTTTAAAATCAAACAAATCCTTATTTAAGTGGGTTCTCAAAAATTAAAACAAAATCATACCAATAATCCTTCATATACTAAAACATTTAGCCTGAAGTTTATTCGGGAAAAAAGATATATCACCGTTAAAATTTGTAAGTCATAAAAATAACATTTTTTATATTCACTCCATATATTTTACTATCATTTTTATTTTAAAAGTTATCTAATTGAATATTATTTAGATTGAGTTAGTATCATTTAAATTTATTAAATATTGTTTAATATTATTTTTATTATCATAAATGTTAAGAACGTTAATTTTTTAATTTTTCCGCACCTGCACCAACGTCAATATTTTTAATATCTGCAATCTTTCACTCCTTTATTAATAATCACTTTCAAATCAACGTAGTAAGCAAATGCAAATAAAGAGAAATACTCTCCTCCGATAATTATACGCAGCAGTAGGTGAAAAAAGAGAGGGAAATGTACTTACCAAGTTTCATAGCACAAGACAACATCAACTTCTCAAACTATATTGCAGATGAATTACACATTATTCTTGGTATGCATTAGATTAACTACTTTTGTAATGTGTGATGTAAATATATTAGAATGCTTGAAAACTTTTGGATGACCAGGTATCAAAAGTTAGACTAAGAATATTGTATATGAAGATTGAAATGGGTTATAAGTATCTTGATCGACCGAACATGTTAGATTGATCAAAAATTGATTGTGCATCGATTGAAGATTTTTTACCCAAATTTTGAATTCTCAGTTGTGAATGGTCGATCGATTGAACGAGGGGTTGATCGGTTGAGCTTGTAAGTTTTCTCAGAGAATGACGAATATGGGCACATGAATTTACACATAGAAGCTTAGAACTTAGGGTTTTTTTTGGTAAAAGACCATGGAGCTATGTATAAGCACCCTTGATGCCCTATAATTCATTTTGTGAGAGCAAATGAGATCTTGAGAGCTTGAGAGAAAGAGAAGCAAGTGAGGATTTAAGGCTTTTCTCCATTGAAGGCGGGGAAAGAAGCTTGGTATTCTTTGGACAAATCTTTGGGTGTAAGCTTATCTAAGATATTATTCTCTTCTATTCAATCCATTGAAATCATTATAATCTAAGTATATCTCCATTGTATGAATGTAAAATTTAGGGGTATTCTTGGGGCTTGAATGATTTGGGTAATGCTTGTATGATAATAAGAATAGGTGATTGTAATGCTATTGAGTAGCATATGTTGTAATAATCTTTGATTCAAAGTGAAATATGACTTTGGTGCTTGAGTTGTAAATATAAGCTCTATTATTTGGAGAAAAATAACATTAAATCTTGTATGTTGATTTATCACTTTCTTTGCTCTTATTCATTATTTTTGTTATTGGTATGGTTACGTTTGTGGAGATTTGTTGTTTATCGGTTGGTTTCCATTTGGTTCTTCTTATACTCATTGCTTGATTGGATAACGACTAGTTTGCAAGATAACTCTTTTATTTATCATAGGCCTCAACAAGACTTAGTAAAATCACAACAGAGTAGTATTAGAGCTCAAGGTTTTGGCTTTAGATTGGTTTGTGTATTGTTAAATTCTGTGGCTTATTGGTGCGAGTTTTGTGAAGATTGTTAGAAATTTGTTTGAAGACAATTTTGGTGTAATCAAGTATGAGTAAAGTTGAGATAGAGAAATGAGACTGTTTCAGAGATTTTCACATATGGAAGGCAAAGATGAAGAGCATTTTGGTTCAACAAAAAGTAGTGCAAGCCTTAAAAAGTGATCAGGGGTTTCCAAATGAGTTCACCAATTTTCAAAAGAACAAATTGGAAGCAATCTCTTATGCCTTAATTTATTTACACTTGCATGATGATGTGATTCGTGAGGTGTAAGGTGAAGTGACTACAAAAGGTATATGGAAGAAGTTGGATAAGATATACATGCAGAAGGCGATGTATCAGAGGTTCCATATGAAAGAATAGTTGTTTGGGTTTGATTGGATATATCAAAGGGCTTGGAATCTAACTTGATAGAGTTTTGAAGAATATCCAATGACTTGTCAAACATTGGAAAAGGTTTTAATGATGAGAATCTAGCCCATTTTCTATTACATAATCTACCAGAGTTGTATCGTGAAGCAAAGGCGGGGCTCAACTATGGAATAAAATATCTTTGGAGGAAGTGGTCTCTCACTTGAGAACACAAGATTTAGAGTTGAAGATAGATGGTTTCATCTCAGAAAAAATGGTAGAGGTGATGTATTGTTTACCCATAGGTAGGGAGGTGATAAAAGCGAAGATTTAAATGATAAGATTCATTCTCAGTCTAAGTCGCAAGGAGCAAAGAGGAATGTGATGTTTTATCATTATCAACAAGGTTACATTAGAAGAGATTTCCCAAAAAGGGTAGGATCCAAGATTGAAGTGTCAAGCAATGAAAGAACTTTAGTGGTGGATGAGGAGACAAGTTGTGAATATGTCTAAACACTTGCAATTTCGATAAATGGTGAAAATTTTGGTACATGAGTTTTGGACTCGGGGAGCATATACCATTTTACATCTAATAGGAGTTGGGTTGTTGAGTAAAAATCACTAAAGGGTGGTGTTACAATTTTTTTGGATAATAATCAATATGAAACTATGGGAATTGGTATAGTACATCTTTGATTGGATGATGGTTCGATGTTCATTCATAGGAATGTGTTACATGAAGTTGAAGAATAACTTTATCTCTTTGGGTATGTTGGATAACATGGGCTTTAATTTCAAAAGCGAACTTGTTTAAATTAAGGTGTGTAATGACTTATTAATGCTTTTTTGTGATAAGTAAAGAAACAGATTGTATATTCTTAATAGTGTTATGAAGATTGAAAATGCTATGGGTACCCACACTGAAATGGATGTGAATGGGTGGTAGAAGAGGTTAGGCCACATTAGTGCTAGAGGGTTGAAGGAACTAGATAAGAGAAAATCTCTTGGTGATAAATTGGTTATTGGGATGACTTTTTGTGATTATTGTAAAATTAGCAATGACAAGAAAGTGTAATTCTTTTTGGCAAGCCACAAGGGAGATATCATATTAAAGTATGTGCATATACACTTATATGGGCCAGAGAAGATATCATCAATAGGTGGTGCTAGGTATACTCTTTCTATTGTTGATGACTACTATAGAAATATTTGGGGTATATTTACTTAAAAGTAGAGATGAAGCTTTAGAGAAGTTTAAATAATGGAGGTTTCTTTTTAAGAATCAAATTGGGATGAAGGTAAAGAACCTTTTGATAGAATATGGTTGAAGTTTTGTTGTGAAGCTTCTACCAATTTGTGTAGAAAGAATGGTATTATTAAGCATAAGATTTTTCCTAAATTCCTTAGCAGTTTGGGTTGGCAAGAAGGTTAACGATGACTCTATGGAAGAGAGTTGAGTGTATGCTTTCTGGTGCCACCTTACCTCTAATATTTTTGGGTAAGGTTGTTTCAATAACTTGGTAGATATTAATAGGTACCTATCAATGCCTCTTAACTTCAAAGCATCTGAAGAAGTATGGATTTGACGTCTAATGAAATACGACCATTTAAGAGTGTTTGGTTATATTACTTATGCATGGGTTGGGTGTGGAAAGTTGAAGAAGAAGGTATCAAAATGTTTTCTCATTGGTTATCGAAGTGGTGTTGATGGTTATAGGATCTGGTGTGATAATAGTAAAAAAGTGCATCATTAGTAGGGATGTAACATTTGAAAAGGATGTGATGTTTTCACAAGTCTATTTTGAGGACTCCATTTACTTACCAAGTCTGGCCAGACGAGTTTGTAATGAGGTGGACCAAGTGCGTAAAGAAATCCAATGGAGATTCATAGGTAATTAGAAGAGAAACTTAGTGATGATAAAGAACATTCTCAAAAGAATATAGAGATAATAATCGACATTGCACTATAGTTGGTGATTGCTCTATAGTAAGAAACCAAGTTCATCATGACAAAGTGGCTCCTGAGAGGTTATACCTTGCCTATGTATTGTGTGTACATTCAATGATTTCTAGAGATGCTATGAGTAGAGAGGATACCAACGTATGGAATGAGACCATATATGACAAAATGAGTTCTTCGTATGATTACGAAGCATAAGTACTTGTTCCTAGACATACAAGTAATAATGAAGATTATTTGGAGAGCATGTTTTAAGATGGTGCACTTAAACTTGATTTGGCGAGGCATAAGGCCAATGTTAGTGCAACAAAGTTTGTAAAACAAAAAAGTATCACGATTCAACACTTTGACTTATTTATTGCATTATCTCCTATTATTGTTGATGTGGATATGGAGATGGTAAATTTTTTGGTTTCACTTGTTGTGCGAGACTTAGGTTATGTAATGAGTATAATATCGATGTACCTAGGAAGTACAAATGGAGTTGGTCATGTGTGTAGTCAAATTTTTTGTTTGAAGTTTGATATGTTGGGTTGGTGGGTTTTAAAATTCATGGGCGTATTTGTTTCAATAAGCTATGAGATTATGGTACAACCAGTTGATGCTTGGTACTCTATTGTGGTAAGATAAGTTACCGGGTTGGTGGATATGAATGAAACTTTATGGTTGATGTGGTTGATTTGGGAGGCTATTGAAGAATACTTTGAGTTAGAATTGGTGATAAATCATAGGGTTAAAGACTCAATGGATATTGAACTTGTTATCTTGGTCTAGTTGTGTTACTTGGTAGTTTAAAGGTGGTAAAGAACCTGAGTAGATTATTTCCTAAGGATTGGAATCAATGTGAATAATTGTAATATGTGATGCAAATATATGGGAGATGCTTGAAAACTAATGTGTGTGATCAAGCATTAAAGGTTGAACTAGGAGCATTGCACATGATGATTGGAATGGATTTTGGGTGTCTTGATAGATCGATTAAGAATTTGATCGAGAGGAGGCGTGTATTAGTACCCTTGATTCCCTAGAATTCATTTTATGAGATCTTGAGAGCTTGAGAGAAAGAGAGACAAGTGAGGATTTAGGGCTTTTTTCTCCATTGAAAGTGGGGATGGAAGGTTGGTGTTATTTAAACAACTCTTTAGGTGTAAGATTCTCTAAGTTATTATTCTATCTTATTTAATCCATTGAAAACATTAAAATATAAGTATATTTCCATTAGATGAATGCCAAGCTTAACGGTACTCTTGGCTTGAATAGGTTTAAAACAATGAATAACTTCTCCTTTATTGAAATGATTAATATTTATGCATTAATTCATGTATCATTATTAAATTTAGATATTAAAATAAAATATAATACAAAAACATTTTTCAAGATAATTCCTCAACAATATCAACTTATATTTTTATTTTTTCTGTAAAATATATGCTATATCACTCTTTATAACAAAATTTTTCTTCTAAAATTATGGTAATAAAAATGTCTATATGGTCAATTGTGTGTGAAATTTGTTCCTTATGACTCATTAGCATTTAAATGGTAAGAGTTCAAGCTAATCAATAACCAAGTTTACGTGAAGTAGGGGTTGTAATTTTTTATATGATTCGATAACATGATACGAAACAATCCGACACAATATGACACGTCTCATTTTGATACATTTATTTAATAGGTTAAACACGACATGACACAATAACTTAAAAATAACCCGTGAATATGATAAAAAAAAATTATTAATGGATTGACTCAACACGACCCATTTATCAAATGGGTCGACACAATTGCCACAATTTGTCATCTTGTATGAAGGTTGCCTTACTTTGGGCATACCTTAGTGTGGGCTGTATAAACTGGATATTTGGGTTTGGAACCAATATGATGATGGCTGCTTCTCGGTAAAATCTGTTATTTTCCTGGCTGATGGGTTAATTGCTCGGTACTAGCTGAGTTTTTTGCTGTTCTAGATGACTTTTTCTTTTTGTGAAAAGATATTGACTATAACAAGGTTATTTTAGGTTGTGAGCTTTGATAAATAAGAGATGTATGAATTTCTCTGCGTATTGAAATATTTGTATTGAGATTCAGTAATTTTGTCAAGGGAGAAATTGGAGAGTTGAATTTAAGCCACGGGAATATAATTGTGCTTCCCATGAGAAAGCTGTTTATGGGATAAGAACTGGTATTAGTGATGTTTGGAGGGATGTTTGCCCAACCTGGCTTGTGCCTCATGCAGTTCTTTTTGATATATAAATATATTTTATTTTGCAGAAAAAAAAGTAAAAAACTAATTTTGTGTACCGTTTAACTTACAGTTCAGATGATATTTATTATTAAAGTAGTTTTAAAATGGTAGTATCTTTATCAAATAATAAGGAACAAAAAACGAAGTTTGTGTGAATTAGTTTATTTTAGAAGAAAAGCAATGTTCACAGGGCAGCGAATTTTTTTCACCAATTTCTCAGCAATGAAAGAACATATACTGTGCCGATTAAGCAGTTTATTTTGAGACTGCCCACATATTTTGGTTTTGGTCATTTGGTCAACTAACATTCAAGTCTATTATTTTGCCTTCGGGCCTCCTTTATGTTAATTTGGAGATATTTTAAATAAAAAAAATTAATAAAAAATGAATTCACGAAAGTATTATTATTTTGATTATATTAATTTAAATAGTTTAATTAAAATAATGATAAATATTAAAAAAATTATAAAATTATAAATAAATTGTTTAATTTTTAAAGAAGTTATAAAATGATAAAAAGTAATAATAAATACTTATACCAATAAATAAGGAGAATTGAGCATTTTGATGTATTTATGAGAGATGTGTGAGGAACGATGATTTTTACTATTGTTTAAATGCTTTATATTTTATTTTAAATTAATAATTAAATTAAATATAAAAATATCATTAATCATTTTCATATCATCAATAACACTGTTATATAAATATAAACTTAACTTATAATGAACATAAAATTGTAAAAATTATAACGAAGAATGATTGTTTGGATGAAAATTATGCCAACAAAAGTAGTTAAAAAAAATCGAATGTCTTCGATTATAATTTCAAATGATTTTTAAGAAAATAACAACAAAATAATATTCTTTGAATTTATAATTATAAAAATATTACTTTTTATATTCATCTCATATACTTTTAACGATTAAAAAAAATATAACACATTATTTTATTTTATATGTCATTTAATTAGACGTTATTCAAATTAAACTACGATCATTTAGATTAGTTTAATGTTATTATGGTACTATTTTTATTAATATAAATTTTAAGTGATGATGGGTTAATTTGTATATCCCACGTGACGGTCAAAGTGGTCCTAATTAACAAATAATCATATAAGCCAAACCCAATAAGTGTCTAATCGTCGTATAAATGTGAATACAATATAATTATTTTAAGAGAATAGTGGTCCAATAATTATCCTTTAACTATTTTAAAGAGTTAAAGGTCCAAATATTATTTTTTATTTATCTTATATGATAATCTAGTAGATAACGAAGAACATATGTCTACAACATATAATTATATATAAAGTCATAATAACTCAATTCTAATTTGACATTAATAAGTAATTAGGTTTATGTTTTCCTCTATATATACTTATACATGCATAACATAGTATTTGATATCTTATATTATTTTGAAATTATTAGATCTTATAACAGAGAATCACAGGTAATCACTTTTTTTTCCATATAATTACTAAAACGAGAACAAGATCTTCTCTACCCTTCATCTTATATTTATTGACTTAAGAATCATAAGGTTGAAGATCACCGCCCATAAGGTGGTCCAAGGTCTTAATATCTTGTTCATCTTATAGATTCTGTAAAGAACAGTCCTATCTGGTGTTAAAAAAATAAGTATCAATATCCAACGTCGTATGTGCCGAAAAATATGTTCTATTTGGTTGAAAAATTTCAAAATTGTAGGATTCTTAAAAATGTTCTCCAAGTTATTGATCTATTAAGAAAGAAAAAAAAGATCATAGACCTTAGCAAAACAATGTTTTCTGAAAAGAAAACTTCATAATCTTCTAAGTTATTATTTTAATATATTTTTTTGGACTTGTAAAAAGATCCATGGATCAAACTACTTGCTCCATCTCTCAGACCCCGACAATTAGTCAATAGGTCTAACTTGCTAACCAACAAGTCATCATTCTAGCTAGGGGTGTCCAAAAATCGGCCCGGATCGGACTAGACTGAATGGTTTTACAAATCAAATGGTCCGGTCCTGTTTGTATTTATTAAAACCGTTTTTCAAACGGTCTGATCCTGTTTAAATCGTTCGAACTAAACCAGACCGATTTAATAAATATATTAGAATTTTCACATTATTTTCATTAAAGATGTAAAAAAAACCGAACCAAATTGAAAACCGAATCAGACGGAATGGTTTTATAAATCAAATGGTCCAGTCCAGTTTATAATAATAAAAACCATTTCAAACGGTCTGGTCCGATATTTTTTCCCAAAACCGGACCGGACCGTTGGACACCCCTAATTCTAGCTCTACCATAGCCTACTAGAAATATGAGTTATGCACTTGGATTTTCCCACCCACAACGGACCATGTAAGCCAAAAAGATAAGGTGAGATCAAACCCAAGCCCATCTAGAGATGGTGGAGATTGCACTCTCGGCCATTCTGGAGCACCTACTGAAGCCATTAGATCTTGGACCAATAATCATCCCAAAGAACGTCCTTGTGGCATCCTATAATGCTCAAGTTCCTAAGGCTACACCCATAGCCATCCAGGGCTTGGCTGGGAAGATGACTATCTAACACAAGACTCGATTCCCTAGCCAAGTACTTCTAGTCAAGAGGTGGCTGACCAAGATGATATAAGATATCAAAATTTTGGGTTCGAGTTCAATTCTAGATGTGGGGAAATCCGACATTGATATCCAAAATTATAAATTTATATTTTATTAAATATTATCTTCAACCTTATAATAACCACAAATTTGATTTCAAAAATCAGCCTAGCATTTTTATTGGTTATAGTCATGTTCATAAAGATTATGAATGCTTAACCCTTATTCGAAAAGAAGTTATTTTCATACATGTTATCTTAAATGAAAACTATTTTTCTTATGATGCACAAAAAGATAAGTTAGCAAAACCTGTCTCTACTTCTTACAAAATGGTATTGAAAATTCTCAGAAAGGAAACTCTTAAACCATAACAAGTTGAACTCAATACATTTAATTATTTTTGCCCATGACCCTGATATCACTGATATTGTTGATAATGTGATGCTAGGAAATGAAACAAATAGTAAAGAAGCAACATAACTTCCTTATTTAGTAACACATCTTGTCACACAACAAAATGCTATATCTAATGAAGAAATTATATAGACACATACTCTGAGAACTCCAATGAATTATCACAAAATGAAACTCAATCAAAGTCTCGAATGTTAAACTCAAAGGCATTTGCTGTAGCTTATCAATTGAAAGTACCTAAAACAGTGAGAGGGGCACTTAAGGATGAGGGTTGGTATTAAGCAATGAAATGAGAATGTGATGCCTTTATGAGAAAAAATACATGGTATATGGTTCTAGTACCTCATAGAAGGAAAATAATCGATAATAAATGTCTCTTTAGAGTGAAAGAATGGGTTGATGGATAACTTAACAAACTTAAAGTATGGGTTGTAGCAAACAAATTTTTACAAGTGGCTAGCTTCGATTATGTTGATACATTTGACTTTGTCTTAAAATTTGGAATAGTAAGAATCATGCATTCTCATAATTGCTATTGCATTTAAGTGGCCTTTAAAAAAATTGATGTCAATAATGTATTTCTTAATGGAACAATCATTGAAGAGGTTTACATGTGTCAAGTAGCTGGTTTTGTTGACAACAATCATCCTACATATGTGTGCAAATTAAAAAAAAATCTTGTATGGATTAAACAAGCACCACGTGCTTGACTTGACAAAACTAGTGGCACATTGATCAAGTTTGGCTTCGTCAAATCCAAAATCAATTATTCGTTATTTATTCTTGTATGAGGGTCTCATATAATTTACACATTAGTGTATGTGGATGATATAATTGTTATTGGATCGAGTGAGACTAGAATTCAAAAATTCATTATCATGCTTGATGTTGAGTTCTCATTAAAAGACATTAGTAACTTGCACTTTTTTCTTGGTATTGAAGTCAATCGACTCACCAATGACTTTATTCTTCTAAAGAAATCTAAATACATCAAGAGTCTCTTAGCTAAGTGATGAGCAGAACCAGTATCGTCGATCCTACCAATACTTTGGTTTTATATTTATAAAACTCTCGCAAGTGCACGAATCATTTCGTAGAAAATGATATGTATACTACCAAGGTCAATCTAAGGAAGGTGTTCAAATTAAATCTAATAATTTAATTATCCGAGTACTAACTTTCAAGTTTTAAAACCACTACTGAAAACATGTTGTCAATACATTTTCAGATAATAATTCTTATATTTATTTTTTGAAATAGAGCTTCACTCTAACTACCGGGCGATTATACTAACAAATAAAAGAGCACTACTCTAAATCAGACCGGATAACTAAACCTTAAAATCTAATTTTCAGACTTAAGTTTGTAATGAAAAATAATATATTTCTCTCTAACATTCTTAATATAAAATCTTGAATAAAAATAAAATCAATTTATTTTAGAGATTTTTACCTATTTAATATTTTGCAAGCATAACAATGTTATTATTATATCATGTTAACAAACAGCTAACAAAGTTAAATTTAATCACAGACAAATTAAATATAATATGTAAGAATAAAGCATAAAAAATAACTGTAAAGAAAATAAAATCCTTACAGTACTTTGTTGCTATTTCCGTTGCTGAAAAAACTCCAAACGGAATTTACACTCTCATTTATTGAATCGAAAAACAAATAAATTACTAAAACATAACTAGTTCTTCTCTTTTTGAGAAGAACTCTAAAACTAAGAAAAACTTAAAAACTAAGAAATGAGAGAAAAAACGAGAAGAGAAGATGTGTTTTGAAGTGAAGAGAATGAAGGTATTTATAGGTGAGGAAATGAATAAAAAGTGGGTGAAAAAATGATTAAAAATGGGGGAAATGCGTAGTAGGTGAATATGATGTCAGCGGGTAGATGGCGTGTGCGAATTGGAGCACAGATGGGCAGCGACGCGTGCAGGATCGGGCACTGATGGGCACCAAAGCGCGCTACGCGCGGATGCTCGGCGCGACTGGGCATGCTGCGCGTGTTGGCCGGCGCTGCTTGGCGGTTGCGTACGCGATTTCTCCTTTTTGACATTTTGGACCCATTTTGTTCAATTTTTCCATATTTGTTGACTTTTCCTCATTTATTTTATAAATATATTTGTGATGTATTGCCTCCAGTATTCCTCTTTGAGTCTTTAAGTTACGTTTTGAAGCGAAAATACCTGAAAAATAATAAAAATACTTGTGATTCCGAAAATACAAATTTATATAAATATATGATAAAATCATATAAATATATATATTTTTAATCAATTAATGTGCATAAAATCATGGTAATTTTAGTGCTTTTTGAGCACTCATCACAACCCCCAACCAGCTTCTTGCTAGTTCCTTAGCAAGAGAAGCGATAAAAACTAAAAATTAAACTATCCTAAATCACTTTCGTGGATTGACACGGTTGCATTTAACCTATGTAACAAACCTTTAAACCCCTAGGTTGCCCTAGTGGACGAGTTTGAGTCTCATGAGGGTTTTCACTAATGATACCCACAAACATTGAATTAAATGTAAAAATTAAAAAAAAAACAATCAACTTAAAAACTAAAATTACAACAAAATCAAAAATTAACTTTTAAGAATAAAAGAAAACTACATATGACAAAAATGTCTCATACTTTTTAATCTCTTTAAACAATCATGATTTATTATAATAATTAGTCGAAAAATTATTTTCATATTTCATATAAAAAATGTATCAATTTAATTTCACCCAATTTTAGTGTCATGAATCCGAATTCGCTTCGATTCTATTCCTCACAAGTCAATACTCTCAAAAAACTGAATCCTATGAGTTCAAAAACTCTTACTAATTTATATGCGAAAGAGTTGATGTATAGAAATGAACTAATATTTTCGCATATGTATAAAGAATAAAGACTCAAAGTGTTATTTTGACGTTGATCTCATGGAAGGAATCAAATGTATAAATTATAAAGATATCATATATTAAAATTATTTTCATGCATAAATCAAAATCATAAAGCAAAAATTTCAAGATATATGTCTTTAATAAATGAAGAAAGTGCAATGAATTTTTAGGGAATTACTTCCTATATCTTTCTTTTGTAATTAGCCTTTACTCATAACTTTGTAGTCAATGTGGGTTATAGTATGTAGATTATACTATATATTCTTTATCTCTCTATATTTTTCTGAAAATACTTTTCAATATATATTATTTTTTTAGAGAGTCAACCCATGTACAGATTGTACATTTTTTAGGAGTTTGGTGAGTGCTTAATTTTATGGCTTTTCTGTTTGATTTTGGTTTAGGTCACCCCATATATGTCTTTTTTTTGTAACAGTCATGCACGAATGAGATAAAAGAATTTACTATCAATTTCAACTTAAATCATTTAATCTAAGCAAAAATAATAATAATAAAAATATATGTTACTCTATTAAGATGAGAAAAAATTCATACATTCAATGCTAATACTTATAGAGATTATCTAAAAAAATTGAAGAAATAAGAAATGTGTTTGGAGTAGAAAAAAATATATTTCACTATGAATAAAGAAAATTAGGCTAAAATTATATCTCAAAAAAGTAGTCTCCACTAAAAAAATTCATAAACACCTATTTTGGTTTTAATATAATTTCTACATCTTATCAAGAAATACTAGTTATGACAAAAAACTAACTAATTATAAAAAAAAATTTACAAAATATTTCATAATATGTTTTCAAAAATTAATCTAACACTACAAAAGACTTAACTATTTATTTAAATTTGATTTAAAGAAATGATAAATTTTTGTGAGAATTTTGTTTTTTTTATAAATTAATTCTAAAATTACAAAAATCACTAAATCACACAAAATAAAACCAAGCATAATAAAAATGAAAATGTGAACATAAAATAATAAAAATATTATTATTATTTTTTAATTTTTAAAATTGTTTAATTTTTTATATTTATAAAACTTTCACAAGTGCACGAATCATTTCGTAAAAAATGATAAGTATACTCCCAAGGTCAACCCATGTTTGCTCATATTATTTAGGTTATTAAAGATATAAATTGATATTTATTGATTCTCTCTTTTTTATATGAATATCACCTTTGGTGGGGTTAGATATTCTTTGTTAACTAAACAAATCAATTAACACTTATGGATGGGGTTGATAACATATTTGGTTAATTAAATTAATTCCTTTTTTTAAGAGATTGAAAATGAACCATTTAAATGCCACCTTTGGTGGGGTTAGACAGTTTAAACTTTATTCAATGTGTACAAATTAAACCTAAGAATTTAATTATCCGAGTACTAACTTTCAAGTTTTAAAACCACTACTGAAAACATGTTGTCAATACATTTTCAGATAATAATTCTTATAAATTTTTTTGAAATAGAGCTTCACTCTAACTACCGGGCGATTATACTAACAAATAAAAGAGCACTACTCTAAATCAGACCGGATAACTAAACCTTAAAATCTAATTTTCAGACTTAAGTTTGTAATGAAAAATAATATATTTCTCTCTAACATTCTTAATATAAAATCTTGAATAAAAATAAAATCAATTTATTTTAGAGATTTTTACCTATTTAATATTTTGCAAGCATAACAACGTTATTATTATATCATGTTAACAAACAACTAACAAAGTTAAATTTAATCACAGACAAATTAAATATA
The DNA here is from genome assembly GCA_037013495.1 of Hippophae tibetana. Taxonomy (NCBI): domain Eukaryota; kingdom Viridiplantae; phylum Streptophyta; class Magnoliopsida; order Rosales; family Elaeagnaceae; genus Hippophae; species Hippophae tibetana. Next base: position 97,870,819 of record CM072810.1, read on the forward strand.
ATATGTAAGAATAAAGCATAAAAAATAACTGTAAAGAAAATAAAATCCTTACAATACTTTGTTGCTATTCTTGTTGCTGGAAAACCTCCAAACGAAATTTGCATTCCCATTTATTGAATCTAAAAACATAACTAGTTCTTCTCTTTTTGAGAAGAACTCTAAAACTAAGAAAAACTTAAAAACTAAGAAATGAGAAAAAGAAAGAGAAGAGAATATGTGTTTTGACGTGTGCTTTGAAGTGAAGAGAATGAGGGTATTTATAGGTGAGGAGAGGAATAAAAAGTGGGTGAAAAAAATGATTAAAAATGGAGGAAACGCATTGTAGGTGAAGATGACTTTAGCTGATGTCAACGGGTAGGTGGTGTGCGTGGGACCGGGTGCTGATGGGCACAGGTGCATTGGCCGGCGCAGCTGGGCGGTTGCGTGCGCGATTTTCTCATTTTTGACATTTTTTACCTTTTTGACCCATTTTGTCCAATTTTTCCATATTTGGTGACTTTTCCTCGTTTATTTTATGAATATATTTGTGATATATTGCCTCCAGTATTCCTCTCTGAGTCTTTAAGTTACGTTTTTAGGCAAAAATAACTGAAAAATAATAAAAATACCCGTGATTTCCAAAAGACAAATTTATATAAATATATGATAAAACCATATAAATATAAATATTTTTAATTAATTAATGTTCATAAAATCATGATAATTTTAGTGTTTTTTGAGCACTCATCAGTAAGGCTTGTCTAAGTGATGCAGAACCAGCAAGTTCACCTATAGTGTCCTCTATATAAGTATTTTCTGCAAATGGTGTCTCAGTTGATGATGTTGTACTTTATAGAAGTATAGTATGTGCACTTCAATATGCGACCCTTACTCGACTAGACATTAGTTTTGTAATGAACAAGCTTATTTAATTCATTGCTAAACCTTTAGACAACCATTAGATTTCAATTAAAAGAATCTTAAAGTATTTGGCCAGAACTTAAGTTTGGCATTGAATTTAAACCCTCAATGTCATTAGTCGTTAATGGCTTGGCTGATGCTAATTGAACTACATGTTTAGACACTATAAGATCTACCTCAAGGGTGTGTATCTTTCTTGCAGAAAATCTAGTTGTATGGTCGGCATGCAAACATCCAACTATGGCTAGATTAAGTGTAAAAGTCGAATATAGAAGCCTAGAACATATAGCTACTGAGGTCACTTGGATCCAATCCCTTCTCAATGAATTAAAAATTATATAAATTATAATGATAGTTCTATATTATGACAATACAAGTGCCATTACACTCACTCACAATCCTATATTGCACTCACGTACATAGCACATTGAGCTTGACTATAACTATGTTTGAGAAATAGTGCTAATGAACCAACTTATAGTCCAATTTGTACCCAATTTTGATCAAAAGGCTGTCATCTTAACCAAAACACTACTTACGATTCAATTTGTTCAATTAAAGAGAAAACCTAGTATCACTTGCATGACTTTAAGTTTGAAGGGGAATATTGAGGTAATTGAAGAATATGAAGTGTTTGATGAATGTGAAATCTAAGTGTATGTGTGCAAGTGTATTTACACATCATGAGTACATTCGGTTATATGCCAAACTAGTGCATTGAAAGTCAATTGTAATTAAGAACTATATTAACCTAGCAAGTGCAATTGTAATAGATAATCTATTATGAGTTAGTTACATGGTTTGTTGCATCAATAACCATGAGCTTTGGTAAGCTTGCTAGTGAAAATGTTGAATATAAAATGACATAAACTTGTTACACATTTTGGATGCATTGTATACTCGTCAAATTGTGAGCTTGGATTGTTGCAGTTGCACAATAAGTAGTAGCACAACAACAAGAAAAAATCATTCAGTCTCTATTTTAATTTCAACAAGTATAATTCATCAAAAGTTAAATGAGAAAATACGTAATTGAGTCTCTTATAAATTTTAGCTTTCAAGTTTTGTTTACATTCAATTAGCCATAGTTCTTGCTTTCTTTCATTTCTACAAAACCAATGAGCTTTAATTTTCTTATGTGGTATCAAAGCATCTATGATACGAGAAGACATAAAAAATCAAAATCCATAAGAAGAAATGCAAAGAATTGGAGTAATCGATTAATAATAGAAAGAGGTAATTACATTTCATACTTAGATTTCATTAATCAAATTGGACAAATACAATTATAATGAATGGAAAACTCAAGTCCTTTGAATCTTGAGAAGTTATGAAGTTGAAGCTTTGTACTAAACACTTTACTATGCCCAATAAAGTTGAATCAAGATGGTTCTATGAATGGAAAATATAGGTATTGATTGAGGTAGGACCAGATGATTGCATCAGGGATGATAAGCACAATGATTGGGGAGTTTGTCAAGAAAATAAGGGATTGTGCAACCAGTCATCGGATTTGGGTAGTTCTTGAAGTTTTCGTTGGTTCATAATCAAGAGCTAAGATAATTCAATATAAGGTAAAGTTAAGCTCTATCAAGAAAGATGGGTTATCAATAAGTGATTTTATGCAAAAGTGCAACATTATCCTCATAATTGGCTTCAACTATTTGCTATGTTAATGATGAAGACCAAGTATTATCACTCTATAATGGATTAGATGATGAGTATGATTTAGTAGTGAAAACCATCCAAGACAATGGAGTAATTATTCAAAAACTTACTCATGAGCTTCTTGCATAAAAAGGTCGACTGGAAAGAAGGAATTTTTTGATGGCTTTACTCCTTTTTGTAAATCTTGCAAATATGCACATCAACTTAGTACAAACAAGGTTCACAAGAGTTTGTGTACAAATGGCCAGTTGATCCAAGAAGTAGTGTATTAGAAACAACTGAACCTATAACTCATATGTAGAATGGAATGGCTAGAAATGTTAAAGAATTTAGTCAATACCCAATCCAAAATGCAATATCTAATATTCAAGAAAGTAATTCTTTCATCAATAAGCCTTTTTTTTTTATCAAAACAACCATATGATCCATATAGAAACAAAAATAGAGGCAAAAGGTTTAATAATGGAAACAATCCCCAAAGTCAAATATGTGGAAAATTCGGGCACTTTGTTTGAAATTACTAAAATAGGTTCAATCAAATGTTTATATTTATTACTAATCAATAAAGAGGAGTAGTTGAACGTCTTTCATAGTTTCAACAATACCGGTCTCAATTTCAAAATCTAATATATCTTGTTATCAAACAACTTCCTTTGCAAGGTATGAATAAATACAATCAAAGGTTTATACCTAGTCCTTACCAATACATTCAATTAACACTAGCTATAGTCCCTTAATATAAAACAAATGTTCCCATATTACATACTACTTAACTTATGCAAATTCAACCTTATCAGCCATATCAAGCACAATATTCACAATCTTTCCAACAAAACCTGACACAACATTTAATTCTGATGGAACCAACAACAACTTCACTACAACCTATCATTTAAAATGATCCAAATTCAACCAATTCACAACTCTCAGTTATGTATGCATCATTTTTCACACCAAAAATTGCCCATGATCCTACATGGTACATAGACTCATGTATGTCACACCATATGATATCTAACCTAGAAAACCTTGTAGCTAAGACTCAATTTAAAGGAAATCAATAACAAATGATTGGAAATGGTGACAGGCTAAACATTATCCATCTTGGTATGAATTCATATATTGTTAATAAAGGAAGTAGCATAAAATTTCTTCTAAAGAAAATTTTACAAGGGAAATTTGATAATGGGTTGTATGCTTTCAATATTGCACTTGATGGTGGAAAGATGGGTCAAACTAAAGGAACAAAGTGATAATCTGAACTTCAAAAGAAAGCTTGAAACATACAAGAAAACATATGGTGAGAAACTGCCAAAAGTCCTGTTGGCCTACAAGGCCATAATCAGGACAGTTACAGGAGAAACATATTTTTCCCTTACTTACGATACTAAAACCATAATCCTAGTAAAAATTGTATCACTAAGTTATAGAACAAGTGTTGAGAACTTGGAAGGTAATAATGAAGGCTTAGCCTTGAATCCAGATCTCCTTAAAGAAAAAAAGGAACATAGCAAGATTAGGTTTGCAGTATACCAACAAAGAATGACCAACCACTACAACTGCTCAATCAACCCATAACGGTTCCAACAAGGTGACATGTACTTAAACGAACAATGCAATCAATTGTAGAGAAAAGGAACATAGACCTTCGGTCCTAACTAGGAAGGAATTTACAAAATAAAATAATTCCTTGGAAAAAGTGCCTACCTCCTAGAGAACTTGGGTGGATCCAAGGTCCCAAACGCGTGAAACGCACAACACTTCAAAAAAATACTACTAGTAGTTAGGACTTCGAAGTGCCTACCCTATTAGTTTTTTTTTACTTTTCCATTGTGGTAAAACTTAGTAAAATATATCGCCTTAGTTGGTTATATTTCAATTTCTATTCCTAAGATAGTTTTAATTACTTTATAATTCAAATTTATTATTATCAATAAAGGAGGTCTTTAGGAAACATATATTTATCTACAAATCAAAGATCTACATGTAAAAGATTCAAGAAGACAAAAAGTCTACCATCAAATGAAGAACGGGCCTAAGCTGTCTGGGCGTAAAAAAAGTCCAAGCCGTTAATGCCTTGCATCTAGCCAGAGATTGCACCCTTGCCTAGGCTGTGAATAAGAAGTAACTTTATAAGTAAGTATTCTACCTTATGGTTTGATGATACAAAAAGTTAGTGTACAAATTTTGTAAAATTTATAAATAGCTTTCACGTATACGAATCACTTATATAAAATGATAAATATACTTTCAAAGTCAATCAAAAAGGGAATCACATGATTTTTAAATAATTCAACAAATTCTTAAAAACGAAAATAAAAACCTAAAAATCTTGTCACAATTATTTGGTTTGATAAGTTCTAAATTGATGACATAAAATAAATGATAAATTTAACAAAATAATTGACAAATAAACATTTACATTCATTAGAAAATTTATGGGTTATATTAATTAGTTAATTATGATTGCTCAATATTAATTAGGATAATAAAGATATAAATTAAGATTATTGATTATCCTTTTTTAATAAGAAAATATCCTAAGGTAGGGATCATATTATTTTGTTAATAACAAATCAATTAATATCCTTAAGTCGAGATCACCAATTGATTAATTATTAATTTTTTTATTTATTTTTAAGAAATTAACAAACCATCTAACTACTGTCTAAGGCCGAGCATGTTATTAGACTTTCATTAAAGATGTTAAAATTAGGTTTGTGATTTAGGTATTTAGAAACTAACTTCCAAATATTAAATCTATTATGAAAAATATATCGTCAATATATGTTTACATATTTTTCAATAATAAATCTTATAAAAATTCTTGACATAAAGCAAGACTCAATATAAGATTTAAATAGTAAATATCTAATATCAGAGAGTATTGCTCTAAATCAGATTCTGATAGTTACATACTAAATATAACTCTCATATTTGTTATGAAAAAATACTGAGTCAATTTACTTTTCTGTAACAAACTTTTGTTTAAATCTTAATGAAAAATAAAACTTAATTCATTTTATTAAAAAATGTTTACCTACTTGAACAATTCACAATCATAACAATATTACTAATATCCTATATTATTTATAGCTAGATATGCACATTTTAATAAATAATCAATAAGTTAAACATAACATGTAAAATAAGAAATAAAAATAATTTGAAAATAATACATTTAAGTTATACACCAATTGTACCCTTACAGAATCTTAGTATTGTTTATATTTTGGAAAATCTCCAAACATAATTGCTAACACTATTTTGTTGAATTGAAATTAAAGTTGCTTCATAATCTAAAACCGTTCAATTCTTAATTAAGAGAAGAAGTTTTAAACTAAAGAAAAGAAAAGCTAAAGAAAGCTTAAGAGAAAACTAGACAGATCTAAAACGGATAGGGATATGGAATACAATGCAATTGTGGTTCGATTTATAGGTGTAAAAAAAATGAGAAAATGGTGGACAAAAAGACTAGCACTGCGACATAATTCTTTCCACGTCGCGACATGATACAAGATGTAATTGGTTGGAACATGATCCTAACACAACACTATGACACAATATTTCCATGCCACGGCCTACATCAATTTTGGAATGCATGATACCCAATTGGTGTCACATCATTAATAATTTCCATGTCACATGCCACATCTTTCTGATAAACTTGAAACCCTTATTTTATTGTATACTTTTTTTCATGGTTTGGAACATATGTAATGTTTTACTTATATTATAATATTTAAATGTCAATATTTCAATGGAGTGCTTTCAGATATATTCTTTGAGTGTTTGATCAATTAAATCATTTTGAAGATAAAATAATTTTAAAAAATAAACATACCAATGATTCTAAAAGATATATTTGTTTTAAACGATAGTAAAACTAAAGAAGTACAAATATATTTAATCATTTAATATATATAAAATCACTATATATTTAGTGTTTTAAGCACCCATTAGGGCCTAGACCACCAAACAAATTATAAAAGTTGGGCATGTTAAATAACCCTGAAGCACGCATCCTGATCACAGGTAATGTTGCTGGGTAAAAGCTTATACAAAAGATCCTGATCACAGGTAATGTTGCTGGGTAAAAGCTTATACAAAAGAAAACTTAACTTGGTCTAATCACCTCTTAATCAGTCTTAGACCTTGAAAGAAGATTGTGTCTCAAGAGCTATGCCACTTTGATACTGAGCAACCCTTAGTATCCTATCTAAAACATACCCATGCCAAGGGTAGTGAACAAGAAATAAACCAATGAGTAGGTTTGAGCTATCTACACTTAAAGAGTCGAAATCCCTCCATGCACCACAAATGAGTAGTATGCCTTAGAGCCCAAACCACCAGAAGATCAACAAAATTTGAACTTGTTAAGTTACAACTAAAAATCACCCTAATCATAGGTTGTGAAATCTAGCGTGAAGAAGAATCCTAGCCTATGAATCTCGTGCCCTAACACTTAGATTACTGAAAGGTGAAACTAAGTGCAGTAAAAGCCTCAATATCTCGCCATGGCATACACATATGCCAAGGTAGTGAATAAGAGGTGTGCAAACATGTGATATATGTACTTTAAACACTAAGCCATAAATTAGTTTTTGAAGGTCAATACGTTAGCCATGTAGTTCAGACCATAACTAACACAATGAATTGCCTATCAGGTTTTCTATAACTATAGATTTGGTTATAGACTATGAAAAAGAGCCATAGCTCTTAAGCCATACCACCTTAGGTATAAGAACTAGATTCAAATTCATGCACCATACTTAGGTCTACAAGGCTTTAATAAACGAGATGATAAATATCCAACAAAGCATTAACTAAATTTTTTTCTAAGTTGAGAACTATCTTATGCTTAAACTATTTGAATAAGTTAAAGTATTCCAAGTAGGGGATTGATGAACCGATGGGATTAACTAAGTAATACTTGGATCAATAAGTCACCCGTAACTTAGAAAAATTTCAAGCAAACATAACAAGGCCTAAACAAAAAACTAAAGCCACAGGTACAAGTTAAACATCACCCAAAATTTAAAGCCACCGGTTTCCAAATGGAGCCATTTATGGTCTATAAATTGAGCCACCATTTGACCAGATAGGCTAGGACTAAGAGGTATGACTAGCTAAGAATATGATCGGCTAGCTAGAAGGGTGGCCAAGAGTATGGCTAGCCATGATTGTGATCGACCATGGAGTGGCTGGCTAAGAGTGTGGTCGGCCAACTAGGAGGAGGTTCCACCTATGTTTGTCTAACCAGATTAGGTCGAGTTATGGTAGAGAATCATTCCCTATCTTCACGATTCTCGAGTCCATGATATGTATTTCATTTTACACACCGATGCATCCTTAAATAGTCGCTTATCAACTCAAAGGTACAAAAAATCTCAAATATATGGGGCGATGGTCAAGTTTATAAATAATGATTGAAAGTACAAGTACAAAATGAAATATAAGAAGTGAAAAAGTATGAAAGGTAACATAAAATCCAATGCAATATAAAAGATATAGTCATGCCCAAAAAAGTCTTTAAAAATAGATAAGTCTTTTGTAAAAATAAACCTACTAAGTACATACACTTTTGCGAGGAAATACATTAAATCTAGACCATTCTAAGACTAAAGAAAATAAAAGTTTAAACAAAACTAATGTCTGTGCTTGGCACCACCATGAGTTGTATCACCATTCATAACCCCACCTTCTATATTCTCAGAATCATTAGAGTTTCCAGAACCATATGAGTTGTTAGACCTGCAAGAACTGCCAGAATTATCATCCTCTCACTCAGGGGTGACTATGTCATATTGAGAAACACGTCTCTCTAAAGATGGGAAAATACTCTCATTGAGGATGATATCTGGGTAGACCTTCATGAACCACTTCCTCGTAGTTTGGAAACCATGGGCTCAAAAATTCAAAGTATCTTTAGCATATCTATCAGAATCATGATACTCTACGACGACCTAGATCCAGGCTGGACCTAACTTTACAGTAGCTACCTGAAATTTCCCTTGCACCCAACGAAGGCTCTCAGATTGCTCATCAATATGCTCATTCTCTTCGACCTAACCTATATACTTCTTCATCAAAATAGCATCTAGATGACTGACTTCTACATTTGTTGCTACTAGGGCTTCCCCAACCTTAGTTTGTATCTTCTTGGCTATATATGCTAAGTTCCATCCTACACTCCCTCAATTGAGTCTTCAACTCACAGGGGTAGCATCAATAATGTCACTAATGTTGATCATCCTACTAAGTGTCTCTTTGAAAATTTCCAAGAAAATTTCAAAGTCAAGGCATGCTATAATAACTCGCTTAAGATCATCGATGAACTTTCATGATCTGCCAACCAAGCATATAAGTCATCATCTATAAACCTAGCAGGTTTTGAAATGTTTGAAACAACAACAAACTCAGATGGACCCACAATATCCTCATCCAAGTCAATAGGTCTTAGACTAGACTCATACGTCACAAGATTAGAAGAAATGTCAATAGGTTTAGGATGAGATGTAACCCTTCTAGAACCTAGCACCACAATAGTCACTCTAAAGTTGAGGGCTATCTTCTTCTTGGAAGCCCTATGTTTTGGTATAACCTTAGCCTTTTTATTCATATCTTATGAGTGAGAGTCTATTTAGACATAAATTGTTATATGCATCTTTCTCCTTCTCCTAGAAGGATGTCGATATGTCATACTTAAAAGTTATTGTAGTGACCTAATCATTTAGACCTAAAATAACTCAAAAATATTATTACATCAAATACTTATTGTCTAGATCTGAGGGGATAATGCCCTATGGATCAACTATGACAGAGTCCATGATCTAGTAAGCAATCCGTTCAAGGATAGTAAATCGATCACTATTCCATCGTGATGGAGGAAGATGATTGAGTGACTAAATGAATTCTTTCTAGTAAGGAGTAATGTCATCTCGGGTCCAGCACACTACAAAAAAAAAAACAAGTTAGGACATAATAAAGTTATAATAAAAGACTAAGTCTCAAAAACCCTATACTCCTTTTAGTATCAGAAGGTTAAAAGATGGAATGCCAAAGTCACCTATAGCAATAAATAGGGAATACTTTCACCCCTTATTAGTATCTAGTAGCTAGTTTATGTGGACATAATTTGCATAGAATTTGAAGTGACACCAACCCCTACTACATCCCTAAAGATACTAATAGAAATAATACTTGTAACCATAAGTTCTCTACCATGCTCATTCCATATCACCTAACAACCAAGCAGTACCTTGTAGTAGTTGGGAAGAAGTTTTCCTAGGGCTATTGATGTCACTCAACAAACTTTGCACTAGGTGGAAACGGGAGTCATAACAACACAAAAAAGTGGTTCTCAAACAAAGTAACTTCTCCAAGGAAAGGTTACTAAAAATTGTTCTTGGAAATTGAGGTATAAAGATAGACTCAAGAATCTAGAACATGGTCATAAGCATGCATAAGTAATGGTAAGCCATTTGATAACTTGTAGGTTCATTGAAAAATATTCAAGATCACTCCAATCAATCTACAACTAATACATAAGAATGATTGTTGGGATAGAAGCTAAGTGTCTGTTGCCTAAAGATTCAACTAATATAGAATATATGCCTGAATGACCCTCACAGATAGATTAGGAAGAACCACAATGTTGAGATGGTCTAAAGGCATTATTAAGTGTGACCCATTCCCAACCAATATCAATCAGGCTATCATCGACCAATATGGATTTGGCTAGCAAAGTGTTACTCAGAGATCTATTGCCCAAGAATTTTCCAACCAGATCATTGTTGGCCAAGGGTGAATTTTCCAGGGTGGCGTCATCTATGCCTTTGCTAGACTTCTATCCCCTTGCCAATAGCCATCATCTATATCAATCATCATCCACATCGATACATATCCATAGTGGCTAGATCTAATCCCAAACATTCATGGATCTAGTATCCATCACTTACTACGTAGGAAATTATGGTATGAATTTTGTGGGTGCAAAGTTTTGGATGATAAAAAATAATTATCCTACACTATATGCAAAATAAATGAAGAACAATGAATGAAGAAAAATTAATGAGGATTACCTTGAGAGAATTTTCCTTTGATTTTTTCTCCTCCCAAAATTAAAATTGTGAGCTTTGAGAAATTATTATGAATCATGAAAATGTGAAGAGTGTGGCATTGTATTTATAGAAGTGGTAAGTTAATCTCACGTACCCCTCTAAATCACAATCAGTGGCCAAGATTGCTTAGCTAATCCTACAAGGATTAGGTTTAGGATTTGAATTTTGATATTCTTACAAAAATAGGTGAAGGTTTTACTTCCTTGATAAAAATGTTGACTTTAACATAGCTTTCTAATCGAATATACGATTGGAAATTCAAAGACATCGTCAACATAAGAACACCACCTTGCATGTTTTGAATGACCAGACATGGTGTAAGTTTTTTTCACTTGGGTAGGTAAAAAATCATGCAAGTGTAAGCTCAGAGTAGTCAACAAAATTTGAAGAAATATTTAGCACAAGTATTGACAAAAATTATAATTATACCTTTTGCCCAAGGCTGAGAAAACTTGTGAGGTGATATTGTGGGTAATTTCGTACATCTCACGTGGTAGTCAAAGAGTGATCCTAATCATTAAATAACCTTATGATATGAGCTCAATAAGTACCTAATCATCATATAAGTGTGAACGTAATATAATTATTCTAAGAGGATAGAGACCCAATAATTATCCCTTAGTTATTTTAAAGAGATAAAGGTCCAAAGATTATCTTTTATCTATATTAAATGATAATATAGCATATAATTAAGGATTAATGTCTATAGACATCAGATGTTTACAATATATAACTATCTACAACAAATAGCTATCTATAAAACTACAACAACTCAATTCTAATCATACAAGAATAAACTACCAGATTTATTTTTTTCTCTATATATAGTCACATATGCATAACATAATATCTATATCTTATGTCATCTTGAAATTGGTATATCTTATAACATAAAATCATAGCTAATCACTATCGTTTTTTATAATTATTAGAACGAGATTAAAATCTTATTTACCATTCATCTTATAGTTACTGATTTAAGGATCATATTGTCGAAGATCACTCCAATAAGGTGATCTAAGGTCATAACAATTTGTTCATCTTACAGATTTTACAAAGAATAACTTTATCAAGTGTGATAAAAATTGATATCAACAAATATGTTATTTTTATAATTTTTTATGATAAAACCACGGACAATAACACTATTTTTAAAATTGTGTCATTGTAACATCTCTTTTTGTTAGTTTTATACTATAATGAACTTTAATTTTAAAATTTGATTAAGACATTATTACAAGATTATAGTTTACAGGAAATCTCTTATTATTTATATAAACTACTACAAATTAATTAATTTGCAAAATTTGTGAATTTTACTGATAACACGTGTACAAATAAATTTGCTTATGTTGTATGGTAAAATTGCATATTATAATAGATGATTATGAAATTAACTAATAGTAGAAGATAATTTTTTTAATTACAAGAACAATATTACATAATACTCTAATACAATATTAATGACATATTATGCATGCTTATAATTTATTCGTTAACAATGAATGAAACATATACAAACATTTCTTGTTACATTCCATTCACACCGTCCACTTCTATGACCCTCGTATAAACATATGCTTAAACAATTGCCATCTTGGAAAAAAAAAACATCCTCCCTTAAATAATCCGCTGTCTACTGTAGTGCAATTATTTTAAGTCATCAATTTTTTAAATTATTTTATTTATGTTATTAGGACATTTAATCAGTAGCTTTTGTAGGAGACACAAAATCCATTTAATTTTTAAAATTGTGATATTTTAATTACACAATTTCATAGTTATTTAAGTAAAGTGTCTACATTTTATTGTAAAAAATAGACATTTTAATCACAAAATTTTAAAATTATGTGATTAAAATATCACAATTTTAAAAATTGAGTGATTTATACAACCCTTATAAAAATGAAGTTATCAAAATATTCAAATAATACAAACAAAATTACTTTTAGAATAATATTTTCTTTAACGTTAAAATTTCACTATTTTAACATGTATGTTGATATATGGTAAGATTTATGTGTAAAAATTTACTTTGTTTTTGATTATTAATTAATTATTTTATGTTTTTGTCTCATATTAAAATAAAAACGAAGAATTTTTAAATTTGTTATCTGTAATGAAAATGTATTTTAGACTTGTATTTATTAAATTGAGTAACACAAATCCGTTAACTTTACCAAAAAGATAAGAAAAATTCATTTTATAAAGTAATGGATTTGTGTTGTCTCACTTATCTATTTTAAAATTAGGATGGTACAAATTCATTATTTTACAAAATTAAAATATGCATCATTTTTGTTAAAAGTAGTATACTTTTGTTATTTTAATTAATAAGTATGAAATTGAAATGTATTTTAGTTAAAAATAAACGATATTTAAACTAATATTTTTTTAAAAATAAAATCATATATTCATACGACTATATTACTAACCAAGTTGTCTGGTGATAAATATTTGATATCATGGTAAGGAATGTTGTGGTTGGCATAAATTTGGTTGTTCTTTTTTCTTCCATAGTTCCATTACTATCACATATCATATATGAATTACACATTTTTAAGGAATATCTCGTAGAAACGTTAGGCATCAAGTTATTACTACATAAATCAACCTAATCCCACCTCCCAAACCCAAGTTTTACCATTAGTATTGCTTATCTTAACTTTTTCTTAAAATATTAGAGTTAATTATAATATATTACTAACTTTAATGAGATGATACACTAGTATTAATCACAAAAATATTATTTTAAATTATTTATGATTAATACATATAATTACTTAACATTTAATTTCTTGGGGAAAAAAATGCCTTTCTGTACTAAGATAACTGTTATAGTTTGTGAAATATTAAGATTTTTTCGTTTCTACGTTCATACAAATAAATACAAATTAAAATGTATAATAATTATTTACTAATGAAATTTATTAATTATAAAATATTAAAGATAAAGATGCAAAATATGAACTCTTAAAATTGAAGGAAAATAATTAATGTAGTTAAAATTTATGAGAGTTAAAAATCTTATATGTCATGTAATAAGACAAAACCATACTAAAAATGAATCAAGTGTATAATCTATCTAGAATTATTAACTATATATCAAATCTATTATTCATATTTTATATTATTAAGAAAAAATCAATTAATATTAATATTTTTGTAAAAATATATGCATAGTGTTGCCGTATTTTTATAAAATATTTTTAAAAATTAAATAAATTATATTTGTATTTATATATTTTTATATTTTTATATTTGTAATATATTCATATTTTATGTAAAAAAATTCAAGTATTTTTATATAAAATAAATATATTTTATTTATACATATGTTTATTCAAATTATACCCGTTTCCTATTTTGATAACTAGGTGCGGGGAGGTTGAAAGTTAAAGAATGAATTAATAAAATAATATTGTAATTATGATTTAATAATTAGCAAAAAATACTATCATTATGTCTTTATTATGACATTTTAATTTAAAAAAATGATAATTAATTCTAATTAAAATATAAAAAAATTTATTAATTTTTGTGGTATTATAAATCAACTAATTATTAAAAAGTATACAATAATTTTAAAACTTTAAAAATATTACAAATTGAATACGTGAATATATATTTTTTAGTTGTTAAGTGTTTCTTAAATCAATTATAATTCAAAATATAAACTTATATAAATTTAAATATACAACAATTGTTTAACAATATATGTAATTAAAATAATAAGCATATTTATTTTCACTTATTTCATTTCTAACAATTTTTTTTATTCTTGAAATTCTTATGCACTTAAAAAAATATTTAATATATATTTACTACAACAAAACAGATTACTCAAATTGTGACTTACAGTCTTACAGATAAGGATTAAAATATATATTACACATTTTTAAAAAGAGTTTCCCAAGAAAAATACATGATAATTAATAATTGCCACGTAGATATTATCAGTCACTTACACTTGGGCAAGTGGAGTATTAATTCCAATCAAGCAGTAAGGACTTTGACCGGGTACCGATGAATAGAGTCCATCCAAGGGTTCCCAGGACGTAGCTCATCAGCCGGAATAGCTCTAAGAGCTCTCCAAACAGCACTGTTACACTTAAAACCCGACCCGAATGCTATCTGCCAAACCCGATCACCCTTCGTGACCCGACCCTTTGCTTCCGTGTAAGCCAGCTCGTACCACAGCGAACTACTTGAAGTGTTTCCAAAACGGTGAAGAGTCATACGAGACGGTTCCATATGCCACTCACTGAGTTGCAAATTCTTCTGCAACTCGTCCAACACAGCTCTCCCACCAGCATGTATACAAAAATGCTCAAAAGCCAACTTGAAATCGGGTATATAAGGCTTTACTTTGGCGTTGAATATCTTTTTTCTAATTAAAGTTAAGAAAAACAAGAATTGCTCTGAAAATGGTAATACAAGTGGACCCAAAGTTGTGATATTAGTCTTCAATGCGTCACCAGCCACTGTCATGAGTTCACGAGCGAGTGAAACACCAACTGTTCCGTTATCATCTTCTCTCTGGTACACACATTTGTAGCTTCTATCATCAGCTCCTTTGTGGGTTCGAACCGTATGAACCAACTCGTACTTGGACCGGGTTCGATCATGAGTCTTGTTTGACAACAATACAGCAGCACCACCCATTCGGAAGATACAATTACAGAGCAACATAGACTTATCGTTTCCAAAATACCAATTCAAAGTAATATTCTCTGTACTTACTACTACTGCATACGTATTTGGGTTCACTTGAAGAAGACTTTTCGCGAGGTCTATAGAGATTAGGCCCGCACTACAACCCATTCCACCAAGATTGAAGCTTTTGATATCTTCTCTGAGCTTGTAATGGTTTATAATCATAGCAGAGAGCGATGGGGTTGGATTGAATAAACTACAATTGACGATTAGTATACTAATGTGTCTTGGGTTCAACCCGGTTCGAGCAAAGAGTGAGTCTAATGCACCGAACATGACCGCCTCGGCTTCGTCACGAGCTTCTTTTATACATAAATTGGGAGGTTTAGAGGTAATCCCTTTTGGGAAATACGTTTCATCACCTAATCCAGACCGGGTCGATATCCGTCTTTGAAATTGAACCGTTTCTTCAGTGAAAGCTCCGTTTTCTTCAGTCAAGTTTAAAAAGGAATCCACCGACATTTGGCGTTCATCTTCCGGTTTAAAACAAGCAAAGTCTACTAGATAAACCGGTCTTGACCGCTTAGCCCAGTAAAGGGCTAAGAGGAAAAGAAGCAGAGATGAAGCGGCGATTCTAGAGAAAGCATCGATGCTTTGAAGCCTAAGAGCTTGGTTGGTCCATAGATCAAAAACCCAATTGAGTTCTAAGCCATAGACTTGAATGGCTATGGATATTAAGAGTGGAAAGAGAACAATGAACATAAGAATGGTGGCAGTGTTACAGGAATAACCATAGCCAAGTTTGACATACTTGAGCTTAACAGATTGTAAGAAATCCGGCAATTTCTTGCGTATTCTGATGACGGCTGAGGAAGAGTCCTTGAAAGCCATCTCTGCCGTTAATCTCTCATTATCCATCTCTATGCTGTCCATGTTTTGTTGAAATTTGCTCTGGTTTTGTTTTCTTTGTATGTTGTGTACGTCTTTATGGAAATTTTAAAATGAATTTATTGAAGGTGGTTTGGGCATTGCTTATATTTATAAGATTAAGAGAGAATATTAAATTAAAGCCCAAACCAACAACTAATAGTGTGAAATGAAATGAAATGAAAGCTAGCCCTACACGCCTAACTGGGAACAGTTGGTTGGTTGGTTGGAGATGTCGAATTCTATAAGATTTATTTGATGATGAATTTTAAAAAATTAACCGAATGGGTGTGGAAACTTTTATTTTTATTTTTTTATCATAAATTAATTTTTTTATTCTTAAAAACTCAAGAGAATTATATATATATATATATATATATATATATATTTTGGGAGTACGGCTCTCTTGAAGAGAAATAAGAATTTTTTTGTGTGTGAATAAAAGTGAGAATTAATGGAAGGCAAATAATACATAGATTAATATAACATTATGAGTTTATATATTTTCTACTAGTAACCAATTTTAATACTCAAAAATATTGGAAAAATTCCATACAAAAAAACTTATTGCCAAATACTTCAAATTTTCATTATAGTTTAGAGAGAATGGTTAGTAAATTTCCTCAAATTTAGTTTTAGTGTTAGTTTAGTCCATTAAATTCTAAAATATATTTTTTGATCTCTTAATTTTGATAAAAGTGATCAATTAAAAAAGTAATTTTTTAAATATTATTTTCTCTATCAAATAATTAAAATGATTAAAAATTAATCATTTAACAATCATTAAATGGACCATGAGATATTTTTTACAAAATAATTGTTTTAATATATATATATTGGCTAATTTTAATTTTAATTTTTTATTGATTTTTATTTTTTAAATAAAAATAATAAATTAAATAATTTTCAACTATAATATTTTTATTGATGATTTTTTTAAAATAATTTCACATTAAATTTTATTTTTATCTATGTTAATAATTCGTGTTTTGTAAGGTTTTATTTGTAAAGAAATTTTTTTTTAATAAAAAATATATTAAAATAATATAATTTATTTTTAATTAACCTATTTTTTTAAAATAAAGATTAAAAATACATTTTATAATATAGAGATTAGACTATATAAATTTCAAAATATGGAGTACTTCTAATGCGCCTCTCACAATATTTTATTAACATAATAATATGAATAAAATTGAAGAAGATTGGATAAGAGATGCATGCATGGTAGGGGTAATAGCTAGCTTAGGTACAGGGAAGCTAGAAAACATTTTAGTCTTTAGAAATTAATGATCAAGTAGTTCCCAGGAACGATGGATAGCTCAACTACCTTTAGTATTGTTTATCAGAAAAAAGGTATCATTGTTGATTATGTATTTTTTTTTTTTTAAGAAAGAAAAGTCTTAATTTGTAATTGTGGGTCTAAAACCATTCTCAAAATGAAATTATTAAGAAAATAATATTTATAAAGTATTTTAAAATTTATAATAATAAAATTAATAAAAATTTTATATTCATTTCATATATTTTTATTATAAAAAAATATATATTTTAATTTTTTTACACGAAGTAATTATTGGATTATTTTTAGGTTGTTTTATCTTTTAGATATATATTATTTTATGTAATTTTTATTTTATTATTAACCTCGAATATATGTTTAATTTTTTATAACAATAAAGTCTTTTTGAATATACGTTCAATGTATTTTTTATTTATTAGTTTTATGGTATTAGCGTTGATTTAATTTCATTATTTTATTTTTGAAAATATAGTTTTTTTTTTTGGGTGGAGTTTTTTGAAAATATAGTAGAGCTGTTAATATATTCTAAAAATATGATTTAATTATTCAAAACAGCCAGAAGGTCCAAAAATTGACGCCTTGCGATCTCCATGGCAAAAGAAGTGTTTGTTTGTTATTAGTTATGACATGATTTGTGAAAAAGAAAAGAAATTGACCAAATGCCTACTTGGGATTTCATTTCTTTCAAGAAAGCTTTGAAGAGTCTTATGAGTTATGAGTTCTTCCAGTTTTTTTCCAATTTTAGTACTTGACGCTTTGATGAGTAACACATTCTAAGAGAAGATTAAGTGTGACACTTAAAAAAATACACGCATCTATAAGACGTTTTTAGGGAAGAAAGAGAGACCTAGCTGAAACGTTATTTAGGAAAATTACATATGGGCCGGTGGTAGTTGGTGACTAGCATCAAATATAATTAATAAATAGGCCAAGGATCAAATAAGGTAACATACTTGTATGTATAAAATATTGGGACCTTAACAAGACCTCAAAATATTGATAAAATTGCATAAATAGTTGCACTTAAATTCAAAATAATAAAATAGTACTTTTTTTTTTTGTTAAATTAGGAGGAATATGAGTTACTAATG
This sequence comes from Hippophae tibetana, assembly GCA_037013495.1. Classification (NCBI taxonomy): domain Eukaryota; kingdom Viridiplantae; phylum Streptophyta; class Magnoliopsida; order Rosales; family Elaeagnaceae; genus Hippophae; species Hippophae tibetana. The sequence continues at coordinate 97,889,487 of CM072810.1, forward strand.
TTATTTTAGTTATAAAATTAGGATAAAGTGACAAAATAGTTCACTAATTTTAGTAAGGGTAAACAAATGTTTATTAGTGTTTTATAATAGAGAGATTGGTTTTTTAATTCAAACACTCTCTACCATTCACATTTGTTGTTCTTTTTACAATGCATTGGATACTAGAATGACAATGAGTTGAATTTGATTCGATTCACTAATGATCCGATCTTATCTATTATTTAAAAATCTAAACATTTTTTTATTCATGGATTAGATAAATCAAATGTGGTGTTGATATGTGTATAAATGAATATCCATAACTTAATTCAAACTTTTTCTTTTTTTTCTTCTTGAAACTAAAACATTATTGATATAATACATTACATATTTTAAATTGATAAAAGAAATAAGACAACATTATATATTTGGAGGAAAATACTTTTTTACTTTTTTAGAGACTATTTTACTTTCTTTTTAATGAATATACTTCAACTTTTATTTAATTTTATAATTAATATTATAATCATATAAATTTCACAAAATTTTAATACCTTTGTAATAAACTTTTTTACATTATTGACTTGAACATATCTAAAATTTTAAATTAAGCATAATTTACATATTTATTCAATAAAATCAATAAAATCAATGAGATTTCCTTTTGTTTACAAATAAGAAATCGAAATTTGAGTTAGTTACTCAAAAATTATAATCGTTTAAAATAAATGTATGGATAAACAAATAGTTACAAATATGATGATATTTGAACTTTAGTTTAATAAATTTAAACAATAATAGATTTATTAATGAAAATTATCAAAGAGAAAAAGTTAGATTTATAAAACTATGAGAGAGAAAAAAATTTAAAATGATTATTCATAATATAATTTTTTAAAAATAAATAGTTGTAAAACTTAGAAATAAAAATTAGAAAAGTATTTTGAAATGTGTTTTTTTAGTTATAAAAATATTTAAATTTGGATCTATCTATAGATCAATTTGTTCTCAGAAATGTGCAAGAGGACGAATGAGGATAGTTTTTGATATAACTATCCTCGAACCAAAGTGTAAAATCTGTATCTAAAACTATCCGAAAATTGTTACAATTCAGGAATGATTTTTACTCGTAGGTAATACGACGGAGCAGGTAATAAATAATACCCGAAATTAAAATTATTTTAATAAATATATAAATTAATTAAATAAATATATATCGGGAATGGGCGCGGATAGATATTAATGTAATTGTACATGTCCTGAAATTGCTAATTTGTAATCAAGTAATACACGAAACCATCCTCATCTCTAAAATTAATCATAGAAAAACCAAACTGATGGTACGAATAACTGCAGATATCCGAACCAATAGTTAAAATGCTCATTCTTATTTGTTATAACCCGTGATGATTTGATCATATTCATTAATCTTATACGTGGATCATGATCTGTTTCAATCAGAAACTAATCAATTTTAATTCAATCTAAAGTAGATTACATGGAACAAATATATCTAGAGATTCGATCTAGTAGATATTTTTTTCATCCCTATTGGGTACTTAATCGGAGCAAAACTTCAAGTGCATAGTATTATAGTTTCTGGTTGAGGAATCATTGTAGAATTATCTGAGAGATGAGGCAATTGGTTGAAGGTAGGGGTATGGGGTCCAAGGTGCTTTTTGAGCTGACTGACATGGAAGACGTTGTGAACCTGAGAACCAATAGGAAGGGCGAGCTTATAAGCCATAGCCCTCATTCGACCTGTTATTTGATAAGGACCATAGTAGCGTGGAGCTAGTTTTATGGTAGCTTAAAAACCCACTGAGGTTTGTCTATAAGGTTGTAGACACAGGTATACATAATCCCCTACTTCAAAATTCACCTCTCGTCTATGTTGATCAGCTTGACATTTCTTTCTATTTTATGCTTGTAAGAAATTCTGGCGCAGATCACGTAGCATTTGATCTCGATCTCGTAGGGTCTCATCCACCAACTGAACATTGAAAGTTCCAGGAATATAAGCCAATAGACGTGGCGGTGGAGTTCCATACACTACTTCAAATGGAGACATCTTAGTTTATGAGTGAATTGAGGTGTTGTAACTAAATTCTGCCCAAGGTATCCATTCTATCCAATGTCTTGGTTGATCTCCTACGAAGCAGCGTAGGTACTGTTCTAGGGTACGATTAACCACCTCTATTTGGCCATCTGTTTGAGGATGGTAACTTAAACTCATGCACAGTTTGGTACCTTGGAGTTGGAATAAGGTTCTCCAAAAAGAACTGATGAATATCTTATCTCTATCACAGACTATAGATGTAGGGAAACCGTGCAATCACACCACATTGGCCACAAATGCCTTGGCAACTATCAGTACAGTGAAAGGATGCCTCAGGGTAGTAAAGTGAGCATACTTTGTCAAGCGATCCACCATTATCATAATAAAAATGTTTCCTTTTGAGGGAGGTAAGTATTCTATGAAATCCATTGAATTTTCAGTCCAACTTCTGTTAGGAATTGGTAAGTGCAGCAATAACCCTACTGGTTGCATACAATCATTTTTACACCTCTGACATACATCACATGAGCATAGGAACTCCTTTACTATTTTCACCATATTAGGCCAACTAAAATTCTGCTTAATAAGTGCGAGTGTCTTATGGAACCCAAAGTGGCCCCTACGGGTGACGAATGGCAGTCAACCAGTATCTGGGAAACTAGGGTTGACTAGGGATTTAGGTATACTCTATTTCTTTTGAACCATACCCCATACCGTTGGTATAAGTTGTGACTAGTAGCTGAGGTGATTCTATTTTGGAGTTTCTTATAAAACAGATCATGTTGAACTTATTTTTGGAGTATAGGCCACCAGGCAGCTTGAGGTTGAGAAATGGAAAGAAATTGAAATTCTACTACTCGGGATAAGGAATCTACTGCTTAGTTTTCTGAACCTTTTTTATATTCGATTTCATAGTCATAACCGAGGAACTTAGGTAACCAACGTGCTTGGGCTGGTGTGGTGATTCTTTGTTCCAAGAGATATTTCAAGCTCTTCTGATCCATTCGTACAGTGAATGATCTTCCCAGCAAATAAGGTCTCCATAGCTTGATATCCTTAACCACTGCTAGCATTTCTTTCTCATAAGTGGATAGAGCTAAGGTTGATCCTTTGAGAGCATTACTGAAGTAAGCCACTGGGTAATTTTCTTGTGTCAAAACTACCCCAAGACCTATGCCACTTGCATCACACTCGATGAAAAAATGTTGAGTGAAATCAGGTAACTTCAGAATGGGAGGGGCAGTCAATGCTTCCTTTAATTGTTGGAAGGCTCTAGTTGCAGCCTCGTTCCACTGGAACCCTTCTTTTCCCAGTAGGCAGGTGAGTGGTGCTTCCATTCCTCCAAACTGTTTAATGAACTTTCTATAATAGCCTGTTTACTTGAGAAATCCTCTGACTCCCTTGGTTATTGTAGGTGTTGGCCATTCCCATACTACACAAATTTTTGTAGGGTCAATTGAGACCCATTTTCAAGGATCAGATGGCCCATATATTATACCTGAAAGGCCCTAAAGTGACACTTGGATGGTTTAGCATATAAACTGTTAGTTGCAAGTATTTGTAAAACAGTTTGTAAGTGCAATATGTGATCTTCCTAATTTCGAGAGTACACTAAGATGTCATCAAAGAAAACTAATATGAATTTCCTGAGATAAGGTCAGAATAGGTCATTCATTAGGCTTTGAAAGGTGGCTGGAGCGTTGGTGAGGCCAAATGGCATCACAAGGAACTCATAATGCCCTTCATGTGTTCTAAAAGCAATTTTTGCAATATCATCCTCGCAAACCCTTATTTGGTGATACCCTGACCGTAAGTCTAGCTTGGAATATATCTTGGCTCCATGTAACTCATCTAGTAATTCATCTATGACTGGTATGGGGTACTTTTCTTTAATAGTGATGGCATTCAATGATTTATAATCGACACAGAATCTCCAAGCTTCCTCTGTTTTTTTAACCAACAAAATTGGTGATGAGAATGGGTTGTTACTAGGTCTGATCAAGCCTGACTGTAAGATTTCTTGCACCATTCTTTCTACGTTTACTGGGCATGAGCCTGACTGTAAGGGTATGTGGTGATCATGTGATCTTTTAGGTGGTAAGTTGGATCTGTGTGGTCTGTGTGAGACTATTCTGTCATAAACAACTGAGGCCACGCACATCGGTGACCATCCATAGATTTTTCATCACAGTAGTAGCATAGCTCTTTTGTCTCGGTATTCACGTGCTTCTTGGTTAGTGATTCTACAGAAAGTAGTTGGTTGAGCTGCTGGTGCTGAATTTGGTCATTGTTGGGATGGTGGTACTAGTACACTAGTGCTAGGATTCAGTGAGTTTTTTGCTGTTACTAAAGTTGTTGGATAACGTTGGTATTGTATTGTTTTCTTTTGAAGTGAGCTCCTCTCTTCGATCAATCTGGCCACCCCTATAGCATCAGCTAGGGTTCGAGGTTGTTTAATTTTCACATCAATTCGAATATCATCTCTTAGCCTCGCTATGAAACATCCTATTAGGAATTCTTCAGGCAAGCCATCTACCCTATGAGATAACTTCTCAAAGGCTTCTTGGTAAGCTGCTATACTTGAGATATGCTTCAGTCTAGATAATGCTTCTGAAAGGTCCTCATAATCTGTGGGTCCAAACCTTAGTTATATAGCTCTAATGAACTCTTCACGGGTGAAAGGGCCACGAAATTTGGTGATCCATCGATGTCGTTGCAAGGAAATGCCCTCGAGGTGGAACGAAGCCAACTGGACTCGTTGTTCGAATGGAGTATTTGTGTACTCGAAGTATTGCTGGACCTTGTATATCCATCCGGTGGGGTCTTCCCTAGCAAACGTTGGAAACGAAAGCCTCGGGTGAGAGCAAGAGTTTTCAGAGGGATTTTGAGAGGTGTGAGGGTGAGGGTTTTATTCCCTCGCAAAGGGATTAACCTCAGGAAGGGTGCGAGAGGCGCAAAATGCTTGTAATTCAGTGAGCACTACTTGTAGGGTGGTTCCTACCTGTTCAAACCCAGTCTTATATCGAGCAAGGGTTTCCATTACCTCACTGCGAAATTCAATATTGGATTTTCCCCTGGTGTCCATGGCTATGATACCACTGATAAGAGTAATTTGAGAGAGAAGAGGAAGAACGAGAGTAAGGTAATTGGCTTAATTTTCCATCCCCATTTCATCGTTTCTCGGCTATCTTATAGCCTTACAAAATCAAGAGAGAGAAATAGAGAATTAACCTAAATAACAGAAATAGAAAGGCATGAAATGACAGAATGACATGGTCAAATAGAATCTTTTCGGGTACTACTCTAACCGATTATTAATCCCCCTTGTGATGAGAGTGGATGATCCTCCTCTTCCAATAAACCTCAACTTGCTCTGTTCGTTGTTGCTTATAGCTTGTGCACACGAGCTTCTCTGTGTACGGTTCAATGCATATGCACTTATTATAGTGACACATGTTAAATTATATATATCTAAAAATGAATCATTATTTTAATTTTTAAAATAATTTTAACACATAATACCATATAAATAGTATGAATATAAAAGTGAATGATAAAGCCTAATTTCAATACCAATTTTTGGTAATAAATTTCAGGAAAATGATATTTATCAATACTAAATAGAGTAATAACTCTATTATGTGAGAAATTTTAATTGGATATATATAAATGGTATCCATGCTGTATTTATTGTTTTATTTATACTTCGATGAATCATAATTTTACAAGTAATTAATGGGAGATGTGTTATTTGAGCATTGGTATCTACTATCTAGCATTACTCTTCTGCTAAGACAAGATAGTTGTTCGATTGTAGTGAGCACATGGCTCGTGCCTTAATATAGTCTATTGCAATAATGCCAGCCCCTATGCCCCACTAAGGAGAAGCTGAAGTGTTAAGAAGAGAACATATATGCATTTGTTTTTTCCTTAATGGATGCCATTAATTCCCTTTTGATTAATCTACATTCACTCTTCAAACATTCTAAATTATAAGGAGATTGACTCAAACCCACGTACAAAATAACATGTAGTTTGATGAGAAAAAAGACCAATAAGTTTGATGCCATGCATATATGAATTAGATGGATTTTTGTTGCAAATATGAATTAACAGGTTCGTACTAAGATGTCGGGTCTAGCTTATAAATATTTGATAATACGTAAATGCTTTTGGGGATTTTTATTTTTCTTCATTTAATTAATCAATATTTTTTTGGATAAATTATTTAATCAATAATTCTCAATAAAAATCGATAATTCAGTTTTTAATTACACCAAAATTACTTAGGTCAACATCAAAAAAGTAGATCAATCTTATGAGAAATGATAACATCAACTACTAAATTGTCCACCCATATAACTGTATCCCTTATAAATGATGCGTAAAAATTATTTTAAAAATAGAGATGTAATTCATATTTTATATAAAATTTGCATTCCTAACATTGTAAATTATGGAAGTGTTAATGTGGATACAAATTTAAGTGTTTTTAATATTTCTTGTGACTTTTATATAGATGTTTCCTTCTATACTTCACAATATATATATATATATATATATATGCCTTCTACTTTTAGGTAGCTTTATAATTACTTTAATATTTCATATTTTAAACAATTATTAATTGTTACTAAAATAGAAATAGTGTATCATTCGAGGCTAATAAAATATTTGGTTATTTTAGTTATATAATAATATGATTTATACATTTTAATTCTGTAATTTTTAAATAAATTCTATTAATTTTATAATTTAAAAATATCATGAATTAAGTCAAAATAAAACCTGAATAACTCAACACCGAAACTTAATATATAGATTATATTCTAGGAACATGCATGCATTAAACAAAATTGTGATATATCAAATCTATACTCTAAAAGTAATAAATGATTTTAATTTAACACCTAATTTAACACTATAATTAAAGGTCAAAAACTAACGGCTATTGGACCACAAAATTGTAAGTGTTAAATTAGCACTAGCACTCGGGTGTAATTTTCTAAAATTGGTTGTAATTTGGGGAGAAACAAACAAAATATTATTGCTGACTTTTTTTCCCCCTTCCTGCTCTCTAAGACCCTTAATGAAAAATGTACGTATTAAAACTCAAATGACATAATATTTATCTTTCTAAGTAAGATTTCGTACACGTTGAGAACAAGATACAAACTCTTGCCGTTACTTCTTGTTGCATTGAAGTATTGCCATAATACAAAATTTGCTATATAATGGGAAATCTATATTTGCACACTTTAATTACATAATATAATTGTAATTTTATATTTAATTACTTCACGCATTACATATATATTTTTTCAAATGTAAAAAAAAAAAAAATACAGTGCACGTATGTTTCTTATAAAGTAAAAACACATTTTTCAAGATATCATAAGTCATCTTAGTTTTGTTTGAACTTTCATACAATATGTTATATTAATTTCAGATTTTGTTTATTGTTGTATATGATATCTTTAGGTCATTCTTGCAAGTAATGATAGCATCAAGTTAATTTGGAAACCGTCAAAATATTTGAAGTGTACCTACTGCTCTATCCCACGTTTGTAACATTGAATATCTGTAGTTTGTACCTAATTTCACTATAAATAACACATTTTTCTTTAACTTATAGATAATATTTTTGTTATTTAGAGTTTTATTCCTATTAAAAAATTTACTTTCTCACATATTTTTAGATAATCTTAATTACGTACGTGCTTATTAGGTGACATTTATAAAAAAAAATCTAAAATTTAAAATAATTATTTGGATATTTTTATATCCAAACCTTTTTATAAATGAATATATAGTGAATATTAAAACTATATATGTTATTACATTACGATACATGACTTGTAGGGAGCAGTCTTGCACATATAACTTCCTAAAATTCTTCTCTTTCACGAATCAAATACATTAATTATTTTATTTAAAACTAATATATTTTAATCATTTTCTGATACTTTAATTATTTTAGGTTAATTTTAATCATTTTTTTTTACGTTTTAACACATTTTTCACACAACTTATATGAGGATCTCCATATCTGATAATTAAAAGTTGTATTATCCTCCGTTATATTTCAATATAGTAGTGGTCTGTTTCTAATTGTTTTCTTATAATGAAATTAATGGTAATAATTAAAAGTTATATTATCATCAGTTATTTATTGATTGTTTATCTTGAATTAAATTAATGGTAATTTTATTTTAAACATTAATTTTTTTTAATTTTTAAAGATCATATTAACACATGTTATAATTATTAATTTGAGTATAAAATTATGTGTTATTATATTGCTATGTATTTTGCCAACAATCATATTTACTTAAATATATTATTAATTTATTAACCATGATTTTATAGGGCAAACCAAACTTTTTTTTAAAGTCAAACGAATTATTGGAAGAAAATTGGAATTGATGTAATTCAATTATGTTCTCTCTAAGATAAGAGCAAAAGTAAGAAAAAAAAATCAATAACATCTCTAAAGTTTTCCTAATAACATAGTAATCTCAAATTTGAAAATAATATCCATAAAATTAATTCTAATTATAAATATATGTATAAAAAAGTCTTAAGCTATGATAATATTTATTGTTTAAAATATTCAAAAATATTAATCATTAAAAGAAAAAAATTATAACTTATAAATAATATAAAAGATTGATTAAAAAATAAAATAAAAATGAGTACCAACGATTGATCTAAGAAGTCAAAAACTTCTCCTTAAGGTATTTTTTTTCTGATAAAAAAGGTTTTTATTTATTTATTTAAGACAATATTTTATATTAAATACCTAAAATTCTTATATTTATTTGCAATGTTTTATTATTATATTGTAATATTTGATTGAAAGTGTGGCTTTATTGATATTAAATTATACATCAAAATATGCACTTGATATAAAGTAAAAATATTAAAACCTTCTTAATATTTGAATTAATCCTGAAATATTAATGATATTTACCCCTCCAAAATATAAGATATACTAGTCAATCAGCTACCAACTTATTTTCAAACACTTATGGTCTAAGTTATACAATTTATGCTCAATTAATGAAAACCGAAAGAGTTTTATTTATACATGGCCTTTTAATTTTAATTCTTATCTACAAAAATGCAACATATTCACAATGATTAACCAGCTAATCCATTCAATTTAACAAGAGAATTATATATTTAAAAAATAATAAAAATTATATTTTTAAAACTTATAACTATAAAAATAGCACAATTTATTCCTACTTCGTATATTTTCATTATTTAAAAAAAGTCTACACTTTATTTTATTTTGAACTTCATTTAATTAAATAATATTCAAATTGAATTACAATTATTTAGATCATTTTAATAATAAACGACATCTAATTAGATCCAACTCAATATTATTGATGTGTTATTTTTATTGTTATAAATTTTAAAAATGTTATTTTTTTTAATTTTCATTATATATTCCCCTATTTAAGTGGACAAGTTAGCTAGATAACAATATTAATTGTGTGTACTATCACTTTTATCTGTCATTATTCATTGATAAATATATACATTAAAAGTTCATCTTTATGCAACAAATACTCATCTTTTCAATTATTTTTGTTCACAAATTGATCATGCAAACGGTCATGTTACATCCATTTTTATTAGCATTTAGCCAACTTCAAGAGCTGTGTTGTATTTTAATTAAATATAGAAAGAAAGAGGTTTTATGTTTTTAGCTTAAATTTGAAGTTGTGTAAAACATCAACATCACATTACTCATCCGGCCACACTTGCTTGCTACTTGTTGGTATGCTTCTTGATGAAGAGGTCACCTTTTCCTTTTCCATTCTTATGTCTAACCTTATTATCATAATTTATTCATTTTTAAAACCCCATATAGATTTGGAATCGTAAAAGGTCAGATTTGACCGAAGGTAGGTAAAGATACTATAATTGCTGTAGTTATGGTATTATAAGCAAAATTTACAAGACAGTCGATCCCTTAAAAATGAGGGGGGCTGATTACCCATTTTTCTTATAAATTTAGTGTGCGTTTGGATGCATCGATGAAAAGTGTTTATGAGTATAAAAGTGTTTTTTTATGCGTTTGATAATAAAATAGAAAGTTTTTTTTTTTAAATATCTACAAGAACACATTTATAATATAGAAGGGCATTCCATAAATAAGTACTCCTACTTCTTCTATAAAAGATGGTATCATGTTACAAAAAGTTTTTAAGTTAGATTATTTATATGGTTAATTAAATCCTTTATATTTAAATTTCTGTAATTTATTCCATCTCTTATTAAAAATTAACCAATTGATAATTTATATTAATTTTTTTAACTATTTTATTAAAATATTATTATTTTTTATCAAGTGATTAAATATTAATCTTTAAAATTGAGAAAGTGAAAATCAATACAAAAAAAAATCCACAAAATATTAATTTTTATATTTTTAATTTTTACTATTTTATTTTAAGGTTATTGATTTTTTAGCTCTATTAAAAATTAAAAAAAATATTTTAATATTATTATTGATTTTATTCTTAAATAATTTTATATTAAATTTTATTTTTATTTTAATTAAGTGCTCATGTTTTAATAGCATTTTAGTCAAAATAATAATATTTTAATAAAAAAACTATTAAAATAATATAATTTTTACTTAATTTTTTTCTCATAGATAAAGAACTAAATAATATCATTCATAATCTAAAAATCTAAAACATACAAATAATATAATATAAGATACTTGTATGTCACCTCAAGTTATCTTTAAAACACCTATAATATACTTTTAGTAAGTCATTTTTTACGATAAATAATTGTCAAATATAGGAACAAAATGGTCATTTTTTATGCAATATAACACAATTTTAATCACTTTTATCTAGGTATGATATATTTGGACCCTGAAAATCATTTTTTAAAACCACTAGTATTAGAAATTCCTTGCATCCAAATGCCTCTTCCCTCTTATAAGAAAATTACTCCGGCAATTACAGGAGAATAGAAAAAAGGAGAAATGATTCCTTGAAAAGCTCATGTAGTTAACTGCAATCGTTTGTTCTTCAAAAAGGGTCAGAGCTCATTAACGAACCCTGCATTTTCAACTACACCAATTAATGCACCTTCATTATGCGCGCGTTCGATGGAGTACCATATATTGTATTATTTGTTACAGAGACAATGAATAACACCAAAGAATTTATTAACACTTGGCCAATATGGTTTTGAGATTCAACAAATAATGAATTGAACCCAAAATAATAGTTGTTGTCCATGACTCATGACCTACAACGTGCAGAAAAAATACCAATTAAAAATACAAATAGAATATATGGAAACGTAAGAGAGAGATGTGATGAAAATGGTGACCTCAACTTTGCAGCAGTTTCTTCATATTTCCACACTATCTTTTAAACCCGATGAAAAAATTTCATAGAACAACGGGATGCCCAAATCATAAAAAATAAAATAAAAATTGGCCTCAAAATGTCAATGCAACTGAAACAATGTTGAATCTATTTATGGAAGAACACATAAGAAAGTTAAACAAAGTCTTGAAGGGGCTTAGTCAGGATTAATATTGAACACATAAGAAAGTTAAACAAAGTCTTGAAGGGGCTTAGTCAGATTAATATTTAACACATTTATTAAATTTAATAATAAAAATAAATAATTTTAACATTATTTAAATTTAAATTAGGGTTATAATTTATAAATTTTTCAATCAAGTTATTATAAAATAATATAAAAAAATGTCAAATTATGTTTTAAAAATTTAAATTTTTTAATATTTTTGAGTATTACACTGCAAGTGTTATATAACAAATATATATTTTTATCTAATTAAAATAAAAACTTAAAACTACGTAAATTAAGTTATAACAAGACTAATTAAAATAGTTTATCTATGTAGACGGATAAAATAAAATGAAATAAATTATATGTAAAAAATTTCTAGTATGTAAACAAAATATGAATAATATTACATGATATAAATAAAAATTGATATTTATATAATTATATATGATGTAAAACATAATGGTTAAATTGTATACGAGACAAAATTATATACTTTATATTCAGTTCATATACTTTTACCATTAAAAAAAGTTTAACCCATCATTTTATATTGAATATTTTTCAATTAGATCCTATTAAAATTAAACTACAATAATTTAAATCCTTAAATATTAAACATTATCTAATTGAACCCATTCAACATTATTATGGTATTGTTTTTATTATTATATATAAATTTTAGGTATTGTATGACGTAGTTTTTTGAAAATTTATAAGAAAATGTTAAACATTTATTACTTTATTAAAGTTTAGTTAGTAAAAGTTATATAATAATAGAATAAAAGTAAAAAATTGAAGAAAAACGTAAATAAATATACAATATAACAAAAGGAAAGAAAAATAATATTCAAATAAAAAACTTAATAGAAAAAACTACTATTTATTTTTGTAAAATAAAGAAATAATTTTAAAAATATAACAAAAAAATAGTTATTAAAAAATTGAGAGTGCAACGTGCCTTCTTTCAGTTGGGTGTGGCTATGTCCTGAAGTCTTGAATCCTACAGATAATTTCAATTTTATCAAGCACAAGTAGACGTGTAAAATGAGATTTGTTAGATCACTTTATTTAATTTCAGTTCATTTTTAAGTTTAATTCAATTTATTTTGAATGAGGTAGTTGAGCACTCACATTAAACTTATTAATACTTTTATATATATATATATATATATATATATATATATATATATATATATATTTAAAAATAAAAATATTATTTTTTAATTATATTTTTATAAAACATGCAAGATAAAAAATTAATATCTTTTAGTCTTGTTTCTCCATAATAGCATTATTGTAATAATACAAATAATATTATTAAAAATATATTTTGTTAAATAAGTTAGTTTTTTTTAGTTCATTTATTCATTGGATCAATTTTTTAGTAATTCGTGTGCTGATTGGGTAGGAGATCCCATTGATCGCAGATCCACTACATGTTATTGCTTTCTCATTGGTTCTTCTTTAATTTCTTGACGAAGTAAGAAACAAACCTTCGTGGTCCGCTCCAGTACTGAAGTAGAATATCGTGTTCTTGTTGATACCACATCTGAGCTTCTTTGGCTACGATGGCTTCTTAAGGATTTGGGTGTGTCCACATTCTCTGCTACTCCCTTTATTGTGATAATCAGAGTACCATTCATATTGCTCACAACGATGTCTTCCGTGAACAGACTAAACACATTGAGATTGATTGTCACTTTATTCGCTCTCATCTTATCCATGGTGCTCTCAAGCTTTTCCTCGTATCCTCCAACGATCAACTTGTAGATATCTTCACTAAGGCGTTTCCCAAATGACACACTTGTAATTTGGTTGACAACCTCAAACTGGTCTCACATCCACTTTGAGTTTGAAAAATGTTGTTAATGTATATCTAGTAACATATTAATATATATATATATATATGTTAATGTATATCTAGTTATTTTAGACATATCTAATTTACTTGTAATTCTTATATAAACATCTTAATGAAACATCTAAAAAAGTTATTAAATATAAATAATACATTTAAAAAGTTAGGGAACATGATCGATCACTCACATGCATGTATGAACAAGAGGAACATCAGGATACATACCTCATCCAATTCAAACATTTTTTCGAGATTGAAGCTGTCTGATCTAGAAATAAGCTCAAAAGCATTCACTCTAAAGTGAACATTACATATGTGCTAAACCAACCCTTAATTAGTTGGAATACTAAATTGATCTAAAGCTGACTCAAAATTTTCACCTTTGAACCACTAAAAGCAGCATCTATATCCTCAAGATTCACATCCTCTTCATTTTCAAAACGTGCTGGCTTGTAATCTTTCTTGAACCATTCGTTCTCTAGAATTTGAGGAATTGTGATTCGCTGTAAATGGTTCAATCAGAATGTAGTCACCAAAATTAAAGAACCATATCAGCAATTAAAATTTACGTACTCATCTAATCAATCTCTAGCATATAATAATAGTGGGAAACACATGTGACAATACATTTGAAACTACTTATTCTTCTCTATTTTTTTTAAGTGGTTTTTAATCGCTCATAGCATTTCTTGTTATATTTGTCAATCTTTATGAAAAAATGCTACCAAAATTTTAACAAATATTATTAATATTTTTGGGATAAATAAGTAATATTTATTTTTAAAATAAATAGTTTTAAATGCATCTCCATTTCTTAAAAATAATTAGGAAAATTACATCAAATAATACTTCTAAAAATAATGATAAAAAATAACATATAATATGTAATTCATTTGAATGATGTTAAATATTAAATAAATCTAAATAACCATAGTTCAAACTTAACGGCATTCAATTAGACTCGTTTAATATGAAATAAAAGATTAAATTTTTTTAATAGTAAATAATGAATTTGACATAAGAGATAATGTTTTTATAATTACAAATTTTTAAATGTGTTATTTTTTTTAATAATTAATAAAGTATCACTCAAAAAATCACTTCAAACATTTTTTCACCTCAAACATTCAATTATCTAACTCACTCCAAAAGAGCTATTAAATAGAAAGTGTTTCCATAGACTTATAAGTATAATGGAAGTAGAATCTTTGACCGATACGAGACTTTAGATTCTTTTAACACTTTTAAAAACACTTCATTTTAAATCATTAATAGTAAAATCACTTTAAGAAAATCACAACCGAACAAACTCTATATAAGATGAAGCTCTAAGTAGAGAATAGTAGAGCTTACAGTAAAAGGGTTAGGTGTTGGTGTGTGCTATAACAATGGCAGACACAAATGCTCAATGGAGTAAAACATTGAGCAGACAATAATATTAGTGGAGCCATAAAACCTGGATGTGCAGGTTTTATGGTTATTGTTTAATTTTCGTTTTCCTTATATACATATATTGTAAACTCTTGTAAAAATATAATACAGAACAGAATAATGAAATATACTGATTTTGACATGGTATCAGAGCAGGATATTGCTAACTAATGAACTACCTGCTGATTGATGATGAAATTACCATTTTTTAATTGCTGATTTGCAAATTTGCAGATTTGCTGATTTCTGATTTCTGAATTCTGATTTCTGATTTCTGTTTTGCTGATTGTGGCTGCTGATTTCTGTTTTTGCTGATTGTGGTTGCTGATCTCTGAATCTGTTTCTGGGGTGGCCATTTTGATTTCTAGAGTGGCCATTTCTGATCTCTCGACACTTTCCACCATCAGTTTCCTTTCTGGAAAAAAAAAACAGAACACAACGGGAAGGAACTGCAGTTGGAGTCACAGATTGTTCGCAGTCTATCTACGTAGCCGTGGGCAAACTGAACCAGGTTCTTGACTCTGTGAAACTTGAAAAACAGCAACATATAATTTGTGGTTTGTCTATGTACGTGTAGCTGGTAGGTCTATCTGCAGTTGTGGGTAACCATACTGTTCTTCTAAGCTCGGACAAGCTTGGAACGAGATGGAACTGCACAGAAGCTGAGGAACGCAGAAGAAGTTGGTTGAGTAACGTAGAAGAAGCTGCGTGAATCTAGCTGAGAAGAAGCACAGAGGTTGCATGAAGGAAGAGTTGCTGTGAAACCACACAGAAGAAGAAGCTGCGCTGAGGAACGAAGTAGAAGTTGGTTGAGGAACGCAGAAGGAGCTGTCTGAATCTGGCTGAGAAGAAGCTGCGCGAATCTTGCCTGAGAAGAAGCTGCGCGACTCTGAAATTGGTTTAGGGTTAGAAACGCGCAGAAGAAGCTGTGCTAATTTGTAAAAAAAAAATTTAGGGTTACCGTTTTTTCTTTATATAGTGTAAGAACGAAGTGTAAAAAAAAAAAAAAAAAAAAAAAGGAAAAACGGAAAGAAAAAAAATTTAGATTTCATGGCGGAATCTAGAGATTTATCTACCAATTTCGTGTTGGAAGATTTGACGGCGAAAATGACGGAAGTTCTAACTAGAGCTCAGATCAGCTCACAACCTCCGCCAACTGAAGCGTCGACTGCTCCCATTAGTATCAAGTTGGGCGGATCCAACTATGCCTTGTGGTCCCAGGTGGTGGAGATGTATATCTCTGGCAAAGATAAACTGGGATATATTAATGGGGATTTTCCTCAACCTGTTGAAACCGACCCCTTATTTAGGAGATGGCGTACTGAAAATGCCATTGTCAAAGGATGGTTAATCAATTCGATGGACCCCTCCTTAATTGCAAATTTTATCCGATTCCCAACTGCGAAACAGGTTTGGGATTCGGTGGCTACCACTTACTATGATGGGACAGACACGTCTCAAGTATATGATCTTCGCCGTCAAGTTACTCGTACGAAACAAGCGGGTGGATCCATTGAAAAATACTACAATGACCTTCAAGGGTTGTGGCGTGAAATTGATTTCCGTCGTCCTAACCCAATGGAGTGTGCGATTGATATACAAAAATACAACTCCATCGTACAGGAAGATCGAGTGTATACCTTCCTCGATGGACTTGATGATAGATTGGATAAAACTCGAAGTGATGTGCTTCAGATCAAACCATTCCCTACGGTGGAACAAGCCTATGGATTCGTCCGTAGGGAAGAGGTCAGGCAGACCGTGATGATCACAGGTGTAGATACGACACCCGGAGCTGTTATGGCTTTTAAAGGGGTCAAGGGACATCATAACCTAATGCCACCAAAAACAGGAACTTCCTTGGGTAGCAAGAAATCCACGGGAAATCCACCATCTCTTGACATGAAATGTGGCCATTGTGGAAACTCCAAACACACCCGTGAAAACTGCTTCAAACTACATGGGTATCCAGAATGGTGGAATGATCTTCAAGCACGGAAGAAACGGGACACTACTGGGCGAGCAGCTGTGGCTACCAATAATGCCTCACTATCCCTTACTTCTCAGGCCGAATCTTCCCAAGATCCAGGTATTTCAAGTAAAGCATTTCACATCTCTACTCGTAATGAGAAAGATGAGTGGATTCTAGACTCTGGAGCTACAGATCACATGACATTTGACCCAAACGATCTCTCCAATACAACCCAGCCAAGACGGAGCCGTGTTACCAATGCAAATGGGGTCACTTATCCAGTTACAGGAGCTGGAACAGTGACCTTATCTCCTTCATTATCATTATCTAATACTTTGCTTGTACCCTCTCTGTCAAACCGACTAATGTCTGTAAGTCAGGTCACTTCAGATCTTAACTGTGTAGTACTGATGTATTCTACTTTTTGCCTTCTACAGGATATTCTCACCAAGGAGATCATTGGGCGTGGTACTAGGAGAGGAGGGCTATATTATGTGGATGACCTCAGTTCAGGAAGAGCCAATCACATGCAACATACTGTTGGTAACAAGGAACGACAGATTTGGCTATGTCATCGTAGATTTGGGCATCCATCATTCGGGTATTTAAAGCACCTACTCCCCAGTTTATTTTCAAATATCACACATTCAGATTTCAAATGTGATACTTGTATCCTAGCAAAAAGTCATAGGGCGTCTTATCCTATGAGCATGAATAAAAGTGTGGCTCCTTTTGCTTTGGTACATTCTGATGTTTGGGGACCTTCCCCGGTCATTACGTCATCGGGTCATCGTTGGTTTGTTATTTTTGTTGATGATTGTACACGAATGACATGGCTTTACCTTCTCAAACATAAAGATGAAGTATTTGCTACATTTCACATGTTTCACACCATGGTTCAAACACAATTTTCTGAAAAAATTAAGATACTTAGGTCTGATAATGGAGGGGAGTATGTTAATCAAAAATTCCGGACATACTTTGACAACCATGGTATTCTCCATGAAACCTCATGTTCACAAACCCCACAACAGAATGGGACGGCGGAGAGAAAAAATCGGCATATTTTAGAAACGGCTCGGGCCTTACTAATCGGTGCACATATGCCTAATAAATACTGGAGTGATGCTGTTACTACAGCTGTGTATCTACTGAATCGAATGCCCACAAAGACCTTACAATTTCAGACTCCATTAAAGGTGTTATCTGATCATCTTCCTTTGCCTACTATTTTGATGCTTCTGCCCCGAATTTTTGGATGCGTTGCTTTTGTCCACCTCCATAAAAATCAACGAACTAAGTTGGATCCATGTGTTGTCCGATGTGTATTCTTGGGGTATGGTGTACAAAAAAAGGGGTACCGATGTTATGATCCAATTGCTAAAAGAAACTATACTACCATGGATGTCACTTTCCTCGAATCAGAATGTTTTTTCCCATCACCAGTATCCAATTACACTCTTCAGGAGGAGAGTTATGGTGAAGAACGAAATTGGCTTGATGTTGAAATATTAAACACGAGTCCAACATACTCGGAACGTGCCAATAATATGGAGGAGCCCGTATCTAGACCCGAGCTTGAACTTCCACGAACTGAAGCTGAAGTAGTAATTGAATCTCCAGAAGATGAAGTGGTTGATGTACCCCTCCATTCTCTAGTACCCAATGATCCTACTGCTGAGAACACTCCTGAGGTAAGCTATCCTATCACACCTTTACAGACTAATGCTATAGATACATCTGTTGGTTATGTTTTACCTTTCAGACACAATCGAGGTAAACCTCCAAATCGATACTCCCCAGAAAGAGAAGAACGACAACCCAAGTATCCAATAGCAAATTATGTATCTACTCAAAGGTTATCAGAACCTATCAGGGCATTTGCACAAACACTCTCCTCGTGTCAAATTCCGAGTAGTATTGAAGAAGCCTTATCTGATCCAAAATGGGCTCAAGCTATAAAAGAGGAATTTGAGGCACTGTAGAAGAATAACACATGGGTGTTAAGCGAGTTGCCTCAAGGGAGGAAGATGGTAGGATGCAAGTGGATTTTCTCCATTAAGTATAAAGCAGATGGGTTAGTTGATCGTTACAAGGCGAGGCTTGTAGCAAAAGGATATACACAGAAACATGGGATAGATTATCAAGAAACCTTCTCACCTGTGGCTAAACTAAAAACTGTGAGAGTTTTGTTATCTCTTGCAGCAAATTTAGATTGGCCATTGCACCAACTTGACGTGAAGAATGCCTTCCTTCATGGTGACCTTGAAGAAGAGATTTACATGGATATCCCACCAGGATATACTGTTACATCAGGAAAAGAAACTGCATGTAGATTACAACGAGCATTGTATGGACTAAAACAATCACCTCGAGCGTGGTTTGGTAGGTTGAGTTCAGCAATGAAGAAATATGGGTTCCAACAAAGCAACTCTGATCATACTCTTTTCCTAAAACATCGATTAGGGAAGATAACAACCCTTATAGTCTATGTAGACGACATGATCATTACAGGGGATGATAAAGAAGAAATCTCTAAGCTTCAAGAACAATTGTCAAATGAGTTTGAAATGAAGAACTTAGGAGGGCTCAAATACTTCTTAGGTATTGAGGTAACAAGATCAAAACAAGGCATATGTCTTTCCCAAAGGAAATATACTCTGGACCTACTAGCAGAGGCAGGACTACTAGATTGTAAACCTGTCGATATTCCAATGGTTCAAAATCATAAACTCGGAGAATATGTGGACCAAGTACCAGCAGATAAACAGAGATATCAACGGTTAGTAGGTAAACTCATATATTTATCTCATACTCGACCTGATATTGCTTATGCTGTGAGTGTCGTGAGTCAGTTCATGCACTGCCCAAGTGAAGACCATATGGATGCGGTCATGCGAATACTTCGTTACTTAAAATCCTCCCCTGGGAAAGGACTTATGTTTTCAAAGAATGGTCAATTGAAAGTCCTTGGATATACAGATTCAGACTGGGCAGGGAATATGAAGGATAGGAAATCTACTGCTGGGTACTTTACTTTCGTGGGGGGCAACCTTGTCACATGGAGAAGCAAGAAGCAAAATGTAGTTGCCTTATCCAGTGCTGAAGCTGAATTTCGAGGAATGGTCAAGGGAATATGTGAGCTCCTTTGGTTGAAAAAACTTCTAACTGAGATTGGTGTTGCTCCTAACTCTGAAATGAACTTATTTTGTGATAACAAAGCAGCCATTGCCATATCTCACAATCCAGTTCAACATGATCGCACGTAGCACGTTGAAGTGGATCGGAACTTCATCAAACAGAATCTTGAAGAAAAGATTATTAAGCTTCCATTTGTTAAATAAAAAGATCAATTGGCTGATATACTCACAAAATCTGTGTCTGCAAGGAACTTCTACAACTCACTTGACAAGTTGGGCATAAGAGACATATATGCACCAACTTGAGGAGGAGTGTTGGTGTGTGCTATAACAATGGCAGACACAAATGCTCAATGGAGTAAAACATTGAGCAGACAATAATATTAGTGGAGCCATAAAACCTGGATGTGCAGGTTTTATGGTTATTATTTAATTTTCGTTTTTCTTATATACATATATTGTAAACTCTTGTAAAAATATAATACAGAACAGAATAATGAAATATACTGATTTTGACATTAGGGTCAAGAATCCGCTTTATAAGATTGTTTGCTCCATGTGAAAACCACGGTGGACATGAGAATTCAGCCTTGCATATCTGAATTTTGCATTTGTATTCGTACTTGTGATGAATGGGAATTTAATCATAAGAACAGCGGAATCAATCAGTGTAAAAGCTACTCACTTTTCTATACAATGATATGAGATTTGGCTCCTCAAATGGTAGATAACCAGCCATAAGTACAAATAGAATAACCCCACAAGACCAAACATCAGATGATATACCATCATAACCTTTATCAGTAAGCAGCTGATCAAATTCATTAATTTTTGTGAGAAATCAAAACACCAATTAAACTCTCTCAATATATATATATATAACATCATTGTTGTACATATATACCTCCGGGGCAACATAATTTGGGGTTCCGCAAGCTGTATGAACCAACCCATCTTCCTGTAATAACAACAATGTCAATTAAGTTTCCATAGTATGATGACTTATCTTTAAAACTGTTTTACTACTCCCTAGAGCATCAAAATTATAAATTTTGTTATGTATTAATTTAAAAGTTCATAATATTTTCTTGCTAAGTCATCAATCCTCTCTTATTTTTCTACCAAAAACATTATCTTTAACAAGTTTAATTGGTTTAAGGTTTTTTTTAGATACTCGATCTCTCTCAACTTATGGTGATATGGGTTAAATTGAAAATTGTTTCGAGGTTAGTAACGCTTAAATGATTTTGTTTTTATCCTTTACTTATTTTAAAGGTGAAAGTCTCCTTACTTTCTTAAATCTTCCATATAATCTTAATTTTTGAATTATTATGGTAGGTAAAATTAAATATAACAACTATTAATATATTTTTATAAAAGTTTAAATTTAAATACATATAATTTATTAAATAAAAATATTATTATAATACAAAAATCATATAAATTCAAAAAAAATTGAAAACAATTTTGATTTATGATTTTTTAAATGATGTTACAATAATATATATTTGATAATAATTTTTAATTTTAATTTTCATATTTTTGAACCATAACTACGAACGTATAGAATGATTCATAAATTTTAAAAACGATAAAAAAATTTAATCAAATTTATGATTTATGATTTTTTTTATTTTGGTGAAATATTTTTTCTAAAAAGTAAAGAATAACTTATAAATTCTGTATATATAGATATCAGAAGAAACTCATAAAAGTTATTATTAAATAGATTAATGATTATTTTTTAAAAAACAGAAATTATAAAATCAATTTTTTAATCATAAAAATTATTAACAACTCATCCGTACATGCTGCGAAAATGTACTCAGACCGAAGTCTGAAACTTTTAGCGCACCAAACGAGTCTGGAAGAAGATTCTCTGGCTGCAAAATATGAGGCATTATAAAACGGTAACTTAGGATGGGTTCTAAAGTGATGCTATACTAGATTTTGACGTGTTATTGAGTAAATTGATTAAGCAAAGCCTAACAAAATTATATGAATCATAATTTACATAATTTGATTTATATAATTATATTTAATAAAAAAAATATCATGTTTATTATAATTTTGATATAATTATATAAAAATACTACATAAACAATTTTACAAGAATGGTGAACCTTCAAGTCTCTATGGTACACGCCTCTGCTATGGCAGTAATCTACTACATTAATTAGCTGCTGAATATATCTCCTAGCTTCATTTTCTTGAACCTTCAAGTCTCTATGGTACACGCCTCTGCTATGGGAGTAATCTACGACATTAATTAGCTGCTGAAAATATCTCCTAGCTTCATTTTCTTTAATTCTCTCAATTTTGTTAAATAAAACTCCTTCATTTAAGGAATAAATTAAGAAAATTAATTTAAGAAATTATTAATTTAAAAAATAATTCAAGAAGTGAATTTTTATATAAATAGATGTATAATTGTAATGAATTAATCAACTAAGTGTTTATTTCAATTAAGAGAAAAAAATTTGTGAGAAAAAATTGAGAGTTATTTTCTTGGGTATAATTGGGTTGTGTTTTGTGAGTTGTGAGTGTTGTAAACACTTTGTGTAATTTCTCTCATTTCAGTAAAAAGATCTACAACAAGTCCAAAGACGTAAACAAGTTTGGCCGAACTCCGTTATCAAATTTGTGTGTTATTTTTCTATTCTTACTTTTTTATAAATCTGACTTATCGAGAATTTGTGTAATTTTCTAACAATTGGTATCAGAGTTTTTGGTGGTGATTTTAGTCATTTTCTTGCAAGGACTCTATTCACATGAATTACGTTAATAGTGAAATTTTGTCGATGATATTTTTTCATTGACGGAGGTGTTCTAATACATGGTGGTTTGCAAAAAATAGTCAAAAACGATCCGAAAGAAGTCAAATTTGAGTGGAAGCAATGGCCGCAGATGAAGGAAAGGTGAAACTCGAGAAATTTGATGACACATATTTCGGGTTTTGGAAAATGCAGATAGAGGATTATTTGTATCAAAGAAATCTATATCAACCTCTCTCAAGGAAGAAGCTAGAAGTTATGAAGGAAGAAGATTGGAATCTTCTAGATAGATAAGCCTTCAGGGTTATTCGATTGATGTTATTTCGTAATGTTGCTTTCAACATATCAAAGGAAAACGACCACGACATGTTTTATGGTAGTTCTCTCCTATATATATGAGAAGCAATCAGCCTCAAACAAAGTGCATTTGATGAGGCATTTGTTCAATTTGCGGATGACGAAAGGCGCATCGGTAGCTCAACATCTCAATGAACTCAACACAGTCACAACCCAGTTGAGTTCAATAGAAATTGAATTCGATAAAGAAGTACGAGCATTGATACTTTTGTCTTCTCTCCCAAAAAGCTGGAATGCTACTGTCATGGTTGTGAGTGGCTCTTTAGGAAGTAATAAGTTGAAATTTGACGATATTCGTGATCTGGTTCTCAGTGAAGAGATCTGACGTAGAGAGTCGTGTGAATCGTCAACCTCTTCAGTTTTGCATACAAAGTCAAGAGGAAGAAATTCAACCAAGGGGAATGAACATGGCAGAACAGACTACCGAGGTAGATCAAAGGACAAGAGGTCCAAATCTAGGAATCCTAATAATTCACATAGTTCGAAGACTATCGAGTGTTGGAATTATGGGAGAACCAAGCACTACAAAAATCAGTGCAATACTGCACGGAAGGACAAACAAGTGAAGGCAGAGGCAAATGTTACTTCCACCTCAGAAGAAGATGATGCATTGATATGTTCTTTGGAAAGCAAGGAAGAATCTTGGGTGTTAGACTCTGGAGCATCATTCCATGCTACTTCACAGAAAGAATTCTTCGAGAAATATGTCCCCGGAAACCTTGGAAAAATATATCTTGGTGATGACCAATCATGTGCTATTATTGGCAAAGGTGTAGTGAAGATTAAGTTGAACGGGTTTGTTTGGGAGTTGAAGGATGTCAGACATATTCCCAACCTAAAAAGAAACTTAATCTCAGTAGGGTAATTGGCCAGTGAAGACTACATTATGATCTTCCATGGTGATGATTGGAAGATTTCACAGGACGCAATGACAGTTGCTAGAGGCAAGAAGAGTGGCACCATTTACATGACAGCATGGGCACGTTATTCAATCACAGTTGTAGTAGGCAATGAAATATCAAATCTGTGGCACCAAAGACTAGGTCACATGAGTGAGAAAAGGGATGAAGATTATGCACTCAAAGGGAAAACTTCCAGACCTACAGCCTGTAGAGATAGACATGTGCAAAGATTGCATACTTGGAAAGCAAAAGAGAGTCAGATTTTCAGACAAGTGATAGAACCCCAAAGAAGGAAAGCCTAGAGCTTATCCACTCTGATGTTTGGGGACCAATAACAATCTCATCCATTGGTGGGAAACACTACTTCGTGACTTTCATCGATGATCACTCTCAGAAGGTATGTGTTTACTTTCTAAAACATAAGTCTGAAGTATTTGAGGCTTTCAGAAGATGGAAAGCTATGGTGGAAAATGAGACGGGTTTGAAGATCAAAAAACTCAAAACCGATAATGGTGGTGAATATGAAGACACTAGATTCAAAAATTCCTGCTATGAGCATGGGATTAGAATGGAAAGAACTATGCCAGACATGCCTCAACACAATGGTGTAACTGAGCGTATGAACCGAAAATTGACAGAAAGATCCAGAAGCATTCATATACAGTCAGGTCTACCGAAGCAGTCAACATGGCAGCTTACTTGATCAACTGATGCCCATCTGTTCCATTGGAGCACAGAATACCAGAGAAGGTATGAAGTAGAAAAGAGGTAAAACTATCACATCTAAATGTGTTCGGTTGTGTAGCATTTATGCATATCAGTGATCAAGGTAGGAATAAACTTGATCCCAAATCCAAGAAATGCATATTCATTGGTTATGGTGAGAATGATTTTGGCTACCGCATTTGAGATGACAAAAACAAGAAAGTGATCCGTAGTAGAGATGTGATTTTCAACGAAAGAGTTATGTATAAAGACATGCATAAAATAGATGCCAACGAATCAAAGCAGAATGAGTCAATATTTACAAATGTAGATGATGTCCCAAAAAGTTCCGCAACAGAACCAATTGTAACAAGTACTTAACCAGAGGAACTTTTTGGACAGAACAGTACGCAACAGTCTCACACACCACAACTTTCTACTACAGCTCCTGTATTGAGAAGGTCTTCTCGACCTCATGTGCCTAATAGGAGATACATGAGAATTATACAACTATAAACAAGAGAATTTAACCATTTTTCATTTATTTTCTTCGAACTTGAGTACTAAAAAAACAATTTAATAAAAAAAATTTAAAAGTATAAAAATATAAAAATATAAAAAAACATATGATTATTGATAGAAACCAGTCTTACTCATAATACAAAAATCAATTTATAAATTAGAAGATTACTTATATTCGCATGTAAAAACGTTAGATTCCTTAATTTATCCATATAAATGTCCACTCCCCAAAGTCTATAGTAACATACATCAATATGAATAGTACAAACCATTCGACATCAATATGAATAGTACAAACTCTCATCATACAATAGTATGTTTGTTTTTTAATTTTTATAATATTTAATTTAATAAATTATAATAATATAAATTAATATAATAAAATAATAAAATTATATGTTTTATTTTTTATTTTTTATTTAATGAAAAAATATTACATATATTTTATTTGAGTATAAACACAATTGAGTTTGTAGTAATTTTTTGAGTGATAAATACATTAAAATTAAAATTTAATACAACAAAATCCTATTTTATCCATATAAATGTCAATAATTTTATAATATTATATTTAAAATTTTATTAAAAAAATAAAAATAAAACTCATATATTTTTTCTTAAAAAAATAAATTAATCATTTTATATTTTTCTCCTTAAAATTTAATTATGTTTAATATTTAATTTAATCTTTTTAAATATTATTAAGCGTTATTTTTACAACTATTTTAAGTATATTATTTATAATTTTCCAATTTTATTTATCAAATGGTAAAAGTGAAACACTAGGAGATCCGTCCCTGGTAAAAAATGAGGTTCCCTTTACTTTGATAATGACAGTAAATTAATTGCTAATCGAGTCCTTATTCCCGAACAAACTAGTTTACAAAAATTAATCCTCACAGCAGCAACTCAGTTTAATTTACTTTGATATTCGTTTCAGGTTGAGGATAACATTTTAATTCTTTTAAAATAATATTATTTAGTTTTTTAATTTTATAAAAATAATTAATTAAAAATAAATTATATTATTTTAATGATATTTTATTTAAAATATAATTAAAATATGAGTCTTTAATAAGGATAAAAATAAAATTTAATATGAAATAATTTTAAAAAAATGAAAAATAATAAAAATTATTAAAATTTAAATTAATTTTTTTTAATTTATAAGCTTAATTTCACTTCTATTAACCACTGTATTTATTTTATTTTTCACTCCAAATAAAATCACTTCCGTATCTCATACTATTTGTTGTGGCTCCACTCTTTGAGTTTAATTTCCTCTCTCTCTCTTTCTCCCTTTTTTTCTAATTTTTCTCCTCTTTACTTGTTATTGTGTAACTAAAATCTTCTCAATTACTCTCCAGAATCGTTTTTTCATTGGGTAAGATATAATTTTTTTTACAATATTTTGAGTAAACTTTTAAATTTATGTTAATATAAAATTGAGAATAATGTAATATATTTCATATTAGATTATTTATATTATTTATTCACTTATATTATAAATGATATCATTTAATTTTTAACTTTATAGAAAAAAAAATAGTTAATTAAAAACAAACTATATCATTTTAAGAAAATATTTTATATATTTTTATTACTTTAAAAAATAATATTTTTATTAAAAATTATTAAAATAATATATTTTATCATTAATTTATCCTTTTTTTAAAAAAATTAAATAATTAAATGATATTATTTATAACTTAAAAAATTAAATTATATAAATAACTACTATATAACCTCTCCCATTAATTTTTTTTATTATCACAACGTCATGTCCCCAATAAAAAATTTTTATTATCACAACGTCATGTCCCCAATAAAAACTTTAAGTCTCTAATCAGTATCCTTTAATTATAATTAAATCTTATACTTATTTTTTTAATAATTTAATTCTTTTTATAAAAATAATAGATTTATAATAACATACTTACTAACTACTAGTTTTACAATATAGTTTCATTAACATTAATAAACTTGTGTGGTGATTCATCCTATAATTATTGTTCTCAACACTAATACTCAACGACACATACACAATGACTTCAATCACACATTAATTCTACATCAATACAAAGAAAGAAAGAAAGAAAATCAGACATGCTTCATCGTCATGTTAATTGGGATTAATTGATTAATTTTTATGAATTGCATGACTTTAATTATATACTTAATTATGTAATAATTATTGAACTAAAATGTTAACTTTGTCAAAAATAACTTGAGCATCTTTTTTTTTAATTTTCCAACAATTAATATTCCTAACATGTCCCTTATTTTTAAGCTACCTAACTGGCTTGGATGCATCCCAAGATAGTACCACATTAGGCTCAAGCTTGATGATTTCCCTCAGGTGATTCAAGTACTTGAACAAATTATGACTTCATTTTGTTTCCGAGTTTGGGCCATCCATTATGTTTAATCGTTTTTAAATTAATGTACGTACGGTTGCTACAATTATTGAAGATTAATGATTATTTGAATAGAGAAATATTTTTTATTATACATTTGTGTCGATATCAAATCACACGGTGGATTGTGATTGGTTATTTAAATATTTAGCATTATCAAATAGTAAAATTATATATAAAAATAATTTGATTTCACTTTGATATTGTCACAAAGAACTCTAATAAACCAAGGGGTAAAAAATGGGAGAATGTTGACTTGTAGCAAAAATTAAAAAAAATAATGGGTATTATAATTTTTAATTGAATTATTTTAATTATATAACTTTAAAAAATTATACACTTTAGTTCTAAAAATATACACATAAGTCTTATAATTTTAAAATTTTAAAATTAAAATGAATATTTTTTAAAGTGACATGATTAATACATTTTAATTAAAAATAATGAGATTAAAATGTGTGTGTGTTTTTTTACAAACTATGGGACTTCCAAATTCCCTCACGTTAAAAAAATTAATAAATCAAACTTAATTGTTTATGCTTTTGACTGAGGCAAAAAACATAACAACTCAAGTTAAAAAAATTCTCCCAACTATAATAACCATTTCTTTTAAATGTAAATTTTAATTACACCATTTGACACTCAAATAACTAAAACTTATATATATACACACACAAAATTGGTGTAGTATTTTAGGAAGGATAATTATTTGTTGGTTTGTGTCTAGTATTAATGATTTATAAATTTATAAAAAAAAATAGTTGTATATTTTAATCCAATCATATTTTGATAGTGTTTATTTAGCAGTGTGTTCTATAAAGATTCTCACCCCAATGTGGCTTTCAACAATATAGGAGTTACGGGTGTCCATGGTCCAGTTCGGTCCGGTTTTTTCTAAAAAAAAATTAACTAAATCAGATCGTTCATATTATTCGGATCGGATCGGACCGGACTGTTTGAAATGGTTTTAAGAAATAAAAACCGGATCGAATCGTTTGATTTATAAAACGGTTCGGTCCGGTTTGGTTCTCGATTTGGTCTGATTTTTTTATAATTTAATGAAAAATAATGTGAAATTTTTAATATATTATTAAACCAGTCCGATCCGGTTCGAACGGTTTGAAATTAGTACAAATCGGACCGGATTGTTTGATTAGTAAAATCGTTCGATTTGGTCCGGTCCGATCCCGTTTTACGGTTTGATCCGGTTTATGGACACCCCTAATAGTAGCTAGCTAATATTGAATCCTAAGACATAAACAATTTCTGATTTATATTTATCATCTTTAACAATTAAGAACCTTTCTTTAAAAATAATAATAATAATAATTGAGAGAAAGACATTTACTGATGTACAGCTCAATCAGGAATTACTTGTACCAGTAACAATAATCATCGATAACACCTTACACAATACACACACCCTAATGTATTATTAATTAGCTTATAGTTATAGCTTCCCCACACCCTGCCTCTTTAAAGACTTAAGCTAGCCTCCTCTGTTTCCAAATCCCAATATAAATACTCTCTTTAACTACAACATTGGCCTTTTATTTTATGTTAATTCTTCTCTTTAAAGACAAACTAGCAATTGCATCTTCAAGAGAAATAAATCTTGGGTTTTATTTTGATGGGTAAAAGAGAGGAAAAGAGATCACTATCAGACAATGGTATTGAAAATTACAGAGAACTAAAGAAGAAGATATTGATTTGTAGTCCCGTAATAGTTTGTACATAATTAAATTAGTCTCAAAATAATAAGATAATTTGTAATTAAAGTAATTATGTACAGCATGTGGTGTGATGTGGTTTTAGGTACGTAGTTGGATATGAGAATATCATCCTACAAATAGACACCTTTGGATGGTGCCCTTTGGACTTGTTATGTTTACTCCACCGGTCATTGTTTGGTTTGCTCTGGTTTTTTCAGATTTTTGTGATTTTAATTGGGATGGTGCTTTCTTTTGGCTAAATCGACATGTGAATGACTCCAACCCTGACCTAGAAGGATAATCAATAATCACTTTCACCAAGTCTTTTACTGATTTAATCATGTACCTTTTTTTTCCATTGCTTTTTCTACCTATCACAATGTCAATGCCATATTTTCAAGTATGGAGTTACTTGTATTTGTTTAATGAAATGGTTGCTGAATTATATGAATGGTTAAATTGCAGCTCTAGCTACTTATTGAAATTTTTGATCATAATTGATGAAATAGGTCTCCCAAGTTACATAATTACGTGTTAAACATTGCTAAATAGTGCAAAGTGCTTTTTTTTAATAGAAAACTAGTGCAAAGTTTTGCAGTTAAATTTTACATTTACTCCACTCATTTTATATCATCTTACTATTTATTTAAAATTTTAATTTTTACATATTTAATTCTTAATTTTAAATAAACTCAAAATAATAAGTAAATTTTATAAAAAAATTAAAAATTATTTGATAATTTCAATAGAATTTTTCGATATATAAAACAATATGAGCGTAAAAATAATACAAAAGTATATGCATCTAGTTTTTATGTTACAAGTTTTTCTAAAATTATCCAAGTCAAATTATTGCTCAAAATTTGAGATAGAGGATCAAGATGATCCTTTAATAATTTTGGAAAAAAGTTTTGAACCTGAGGGTTTAAATCTTATACTATTATAAAAGACCAGTATATATAATAAAATTTATGATATTATAAATAAGACAGTATAATGTAATTGGTCATTAATACAAATAAAATTTTAACACCTCATTTATAATGATTATGAATTTATAATAGATATTATTTTTATTTTTATTTTATAAAAATATACATTTCAATCTCTTAACTTTTATTTAGAACTTACATTTTATACATAATTTTTAATACTTAAAGAATATTTCTACAAAATACGAGACTAACACGGTACACTTTAACTTATGAATTGAAATTACTTAGTTTATATAGTTTATATTTGTTTAAAATTATTAAATGGTTTTTTAACACATTTTTTGAAAATAAAAAATGATACTTTTTTTAATTTAAGAAAGTAAATGATACTTTAAATTAATCTTCCATCTAAAAAAATAACATCTTTTATTTCAAAAATTATTTGGATGCGTAGCACAGTAGTAGGGGTGAGCATCGGTTCGAAACCGTAAATTTTAGGTCAATCTGAATCCGATCCGATCCGAAGCAAATTATAAATTATTCAATCTGAATCTGATTCACTGTACATGCCAATCCGAACAAATCTGAAACTGCCAATTTTAAGTCAATCTGAATCCGATCCGATCCGAAAATTATTTAAACCAAAAATTATTCAATCTGAAACCAATCCGTTGTACATGCCAATCCGAACAAATCTGAATTTGCTAATTTTAAGTCAATCTGAATCCGATCCAATTCGAAAATTATTAAATCCGAAATTTTAATTTAAATCTATTAAAAAAATTACATAAATAAAAAAATTATGAAATATCAATCCGATTGGAACCGCTATAAATGTCAATTCGAACAAATCAAAATCTGATTTAATTTCAACATATAAAATGAAAAATTACATATAATAAAAAAATCTAAAATAAAAATATTTTTCATACAAATTAAAAAAGTAAGTGACAACATGATTAAAAATAATTCAACAAAAATAATCAAAAAGAAAAAATTAAACATTAATTACATAATTTAACTCCAAAAAATTAAATAGCAATTACATAAATTAACTTCACTCTACGAACATTAATAACAACAACTTTTTGATAATCATTCAAGGTTTAAATCACCAATACCATCAAGAATATCTGCACAATGAAAAATTAAAAAGTTAAAAATATACATAAATAATGAGCTAATAAACATAATAATATATATTTGATAACAAATAAATCTATATATATTTGAAAGTTTTATGAAATATACCTGATTCTAGAGCTTCAATTTCATCAAGTGACTCTTGGATATTAATGATTGGAGATGAACGAATCCAATTTTGAGTGCAAATCAAAGATTGTACAGTTTTAGAAGATAAGGAACTCCTGTATGGACTAATTGTACGACCACCAGTAGAGAATGCAGATTCAGATGCTACGGTAGATACTGATATGGCCAATACATCTCGAGCTATCAAAGACAAAATCTTAAATCTTGAGAAATGAACATTCCACCAACTTAAAAGATCAAATTTCTCATCATCCATATCAACCAATGCTTCTAGTAAGTATTTTTCCACTTCAGATTTGTTTTCCATAGTATGAACTTCTTTTAAATGCTTTCTCTTACGAGAAGCATAAAGTTGGAATGCATCTGCTTCTAAACCAAAACCTTCTGTACCCATTTCTAAAGGTTGAGAAGATTCTTCTATGTTTGAGGAAAAATACGCTTTATGATACTCCTCGTACATATCTTCCAAAGTTTTTTTTACCCTTTTAGAACTCATTGAAGCCTCAATCTAATCTCCATTACACAATTCTAGCAAACTTAGATGTAAAGAACATTCTTTATGCCTAGGATCAAGTAAAACAGACACAAATAACATCATATTCATTTTAGATATTCCTCCCCAATATTTGTCAAACTTTACCTTCATATCACTAGCCATCTTCATCATAATATAATCCTCGCATTTACTCCACATATCAAGTTGATCATGAATAAAACAAATACGATCCAAGAAGAAATTAGAAGTCACATATAAAGATCCAGAAAACATTAATGTAGCTTCATAAAAAACTTTCAAAAATTGGACAAAATGTCTCGCATTATCCTAATCCATTATAGTCGGAACTTGTTTAATTTCACCTCGACAAAACTCTTGATAGTATCCCAAATCAGTGATCTCTAACCTTTCAAATGCTTTTTGAAAATAAGTTGCAGAATCCAACATCAAATAAGTTGAATTCCACTTTGTCGTAACATCTAAACAAACGAGTTTTTGAGTTGAGAGTTTTTCCATTTCAGCAGCACTCTTAAATTTTTGTAGTCTAATTGGTGATCATCTCACGTATCTTACAACAACACGAATCCTATTTATTGATATGTTATACTCTTTCAAACCCTGCTCAACAATTAAATTCAGAATATGTGCACCACATCGCATGTGCAAATGTTTTGATTCTAAAATTGCATTACCCCAACCATTAATGCATTTTTTCAAATAAGTAAGTGCAGTATCATTAGAACTTGCCTTATCAACTGTAATACATAATATCCTATCAATGCCCCAATCTAACAAACATGTTTCAATCGTTCTACCAAGTGTATCACCTTTATGATTTGGAACTTGACAAAAGTTCAAGATTCTCTTTTGTAAATTCCAACCATTATCAACAAAATGAGCAGTTAAACACATATAACATAAATTCTGACAAGATGTCCATGTATCAGTGGTAAGACATATTCTTTTACTAGTTCTATTCAACAACTCTTTTAATTTTACCCTTTCAGTAACGTACAAATTCAAGCAATCTCTTGCAATAGTCCACCGAGAAGGGATTTTAAACAAAGGTTGTAACTCTTCAATAAACTCCTTAAATCATTCACCTTCTATGATAATAAATGGAAATTCATCTTTTATTATCATTCTTACCAATTTTTCTCTACATCTTTCAGCATTAAAACTATGAGGTACAAGACTTCCTTCCTTATGGAAAGCTAAAGTTTTTTGTTTCTTAAGAACTCTACCGGGAAACTTATCACATCCAATGGAAATGTGTGCAAGCAAATTTGACGTGCCAGATTTGCTTGACACATACTTATATTGTTTCTTACAATATTTGCATATAGCTTTGCTATGTTGCCCTACCCCTTCTATAGTAAAATGAGCACATGTTTCACTACTAGATCTAGAGGAAACTTTTTTACATTCTTCTTTAGAAGTAATGCATAGGTCAGGAATTGGAGTACTTACAGAATCTTCTTCTTGAGTTGGTTGTGTTGCACTTTCATCTTTATTTACTTCTTCAATCACATAAAGTGTATCATTATCTTTATCTAAAACCATTTGTATAGTTGTAGAAAAAAATATTAGACATTTGCAATAAATAATTGTAAAAATGTGCACATAGACGTGGGGTGATGTTGGACATGTTTAATTTCATGTGATTTAAAATATGTATTGAACATTTATATATAATATAACTAAAACTTTAATAATACGAATGAAATGTTCAATTAACATGCACCATTTATAAAACAATGTTTTATGATATTGATTTTTATAATTATGTAAATAATCATGATGTACTACAATGATGAAAATTGTTCCACAAAGCCACGATAGATTTCAATATTTTAAAAGTAGTTTAAAAATTGTTATAGCTCAATTAAAGCATGAAAACATCGTTTTTGGAGAAAAACATAAAACAATGTTTTATGATATTAATTTTTATAATTATGTAAATAACCATGATGTACTACAATGATGAAATTTGTTCCACCAAGGCACGATAGATCTCAATATTTTAAAAGTAGTTTAAAAATTGTTATAGCTCAATTAAAGCATGAAAAACAACGTTTTTGGGGAAAAACATAAAACAATGTTTTATGATATTTATTTTTATAATTATGTAAATAACCATGATGTACTACAATGATGAAATTTGTTCCACCAAGCCACGATAGATCTCAATATTTTAAAAGTAGTTTAAAAATTGTTATAGCTCAATTAAAGCATGAAAAACAACGTTTTCGGGGAAAAATAGCGTTTTTGATGAAAAATATAAAACAATATTTTATGATATTGATTTTTATAATTATGTAAATAACCATGATGTACTACAATGATGAAATTTGTTCCACCAAGCCACGATAGATCTCAATATTTTAAAAGTAGTTTAAAAATTGTTATAGCTCAATTAAAGCATGAAAAACAACGTTTTTGGCGAAAAACATAAAACAATATTTTATGATATTGATTTTTATAATTATGTAAATAATCATGATGTACTACAATAATGAAATTTGTTCCACCAAGTCACGATAGATCTCAATATTTTAAAAGTAGTTTAAAAATTGTTATACCTCAATTAAAGCATGAAAAACAGCGTTTTTGGGGAAAAACAGCGTTTTTGGCGAAAAACATAAAACAATATTTTATGATATTGATTTTTATAATTATGTAAATAACCATGATGTACTACAATGATGAAATTTGTTCCACATAGATCTCAATATTTTAAAAGTAGTTTAAAAATTGTTATAGCTCAATTAAAGCATGAAAAACAGCGTTTTTGGCAAAAAAAACTTTGGAAAAACCGCCTTTAACAGTTTGGTGTGCCTAGATATCAAAAAGTTATATGGAATCATAAAAAAATTCGTCCAAATCAAATTTCACAACACAAAATTATGACCGTTCAAAGTTTTCTTATAATGTCATCAAAAAATATAACCTTCTTGTTAAGGATGATGAAGAACAACGAACAGCGAGCAGCAGCAGCAGCGGCGGCGAGTAGCAGCAGCATCAGCGGCGGCGAGTAGCAGCAACAGCAGCGGTGGCGAGTAGCAGCAGCATCAGCGGCGGCGAGTAGCAGCGGCGGCGAGCAGCAGCAGCAGCGAGCAGCAGCAGCAGCGAGCGAGCAGAGAAGCACGAGCAGCAGTGGCGGCGAGCAGTAGCGGTGGCGAGCAGCATCAATAGCAGTAGCAGTAGCAGTGAGCAGAGAAGCAGAAGCAGCAGCAAAGCAGAGAAGCAGAAGCAAAGTAGAGAAGCAGAAGCAGCTGCGAAACAGAGAAGTAGAAGCAGAGAAGCAAAAATAGAGAAGCACAATCAGCAGAGAAGCAGAAGCAGCTGCAAAGCAGAGAAGCAGAAGTAGTTGTGAAGCAGAGAAGCACTTAACAATGGAGGCAGGTAGAGAGATGGAGGCAGCAGAAAAATATATTAGGTTAGGTTTTGGAGATATACGGCAACTCTTTAGGTTAGTTTAAATAATTATATATATATATATATATAAATATATTTTTACATAATATATTAAATATATCGGATCGGATTAGATTATACGAATTTGAATATTTCTAATCCGAATCCGAGCGGATTGATAAAATCAAATCCGAATCCGATCAGACTTCGGATAGAAACCACTTAATTTTATCGGATTTTTCGGATTAATCGGATATTTTGCTCACCCCTACAAAGTAGTATGTATAATTTTTTCTTTCCTTATCTTTTCTCAAAATAAATATTTTACCACTTCTTTTTTTCTTAATTTTTTTCTTCTGTTTGTGCGTTTTTAAATGAGATTTTTTTAATTAATTTATAAAATTTATAATTAAATCTTATTTATATAATATTTCATTTATTTAATAAATTTTTTTTAAAAAAAGTTGCTACTAAAAATTCCAGAAGCATCGTATACATCCCAAACGGTCAATCTTATACCGCTTGGAAGTCTGGTCTGCCTAGTTCTTTCCAACGTCTGCCTCACAGCTTCACCGCCCTGTCTCTCGTATCTTGTCGTTCTATCACATTGTTTGCTTTTGAGCTCGTGCGTCAAATTCGTCTGAGTCGTTTTGTCTTGTACTGTTCTTGTTTGTCTCGGAAAATTAGGGTTAGGGTTTCTCATTAGAGACGTTAGATAAAGAAAAGAAAACATGCAGCAGCAGCAGCAGCCGCCATCGCAAATGATACCGATGATGCCTTCATTTCAACAAACTAACATCACTACAGAGCAGATTCAGAAGGTACTCCTCCCCCACTCTATTCTTTCTTCTCTTTATCAACCTGTTTTCTCTCTTTTTTTTAATGGGTGCCTTGGAGTTGTCATATAGCACTATGTTGCTTTGGGACATTTATCGATTTTTTGGATCAAGAGTTTTGTTTATCGTATTGGATTTTTGATTGTTTTTATTCTGGGAAGCTGGGTTTTGTTTCTGAATTTGCTCAATTTTTTTGGGGAAATTGCTAGAGTAAGATTAGTAAAGATATGGCTTGGAAGTGAACTGCTAACTCATCTAGATAGAGAAAGGAATATGTGAGAGAAATTTAAGGATTTCATGTATGGATTTTCTTTTAAGGGGGGTGTGTAGAGAGGAATGAAAGTTAAAAAAAAAAAAAAGATAAGCCCTTTGATCAGGTGAAATCGGTGCCCTGCTCTTTACACTTTTAGGTTATGAACATTAATTGACATATTGTTGGTAAAATTAAATTGACGTCTACCGCTTGTTCTGAAATTTATGATGGAAAGATTATCTACACACACTCTTTTTCAATGGGGGACCCATTCATGTTTAAGAGTGTCTAATCTTAAATGGTTTGAGTTGATTCACTGAGTTGGTGTTATCAAGACTATATATACATTATATGAGCGCAACTTTGATGTAATGTCATTCATAGTTTAAGCCAGAAAGTTCGACTTACATTTTTTTTTTATTAATTCACCTTTTTGCTATGTTACAGATTATGTGCAACTTTGTTGCTAATTTAGTGTCTCTGGTCATGAAAATTGCGTATTCTCAGTAATAAAACTTAATGGCAATTCTTGAAGCCTAATGTAAATACCTTATTTAATATGATGCAGTATCTTGATGAGAACAAGAAGCTTATTCTGGCTATATTGGACAATCAAAACCTTGGAAAACTTGCCGAGTGTGCTCAGTAAGCAACTTCTCTTCTCTTTCTCCTTTCAGTAAGTGATTGAATTCCCCTGTGTCTTGGGATAAGTTGCTATGCGAAATGCTCAGTCTTTTAATCAAGACGTTTGGTCTACTTTTTGAGGATGTCAGCATCATGGAATTGTTGTACCACTGAAGAAAGGATCAAATTCTCTGTTAATTGAAAGTTCCTCCAGTATTTTACTTGTATTTATTTTGTGGATCAATTTGACTTGTTGATAGTATTTTTAATGTTGGAAAAGTTCATTGAAGGTTTCAAATTTGTTTCCTTTCTATGTGTGGCTTTATGTTAGTATTTCTGTTCTAAATGTCCCTGGCATTGTGTGCTTCTCTATCTTGTTTCCAACCCCCTAGTGGGTTACCATATTATTATCGTATTTGGTAAGGATACTAAAGTGTTATCTTTTAGGTTTTGAACTTTTCTCTCTTAAATGCCAAAGATCTTTGGACATGAAGTAAGATTTTTGATTGCCAAGTATTAGATGTCTCTTGATTTATAGTATCTTTTGATTCCATAGCTGTTTTGCTCATAATGATCTGAAATGGTTACTCATCGTACAGTCTTTTTTAGTTTTTTTAAGACATCGAAATTTATCGTGCATTTTTTAATATCTAAGATTGAGCATGTGGATATCAGAAGTCGGAGAAGCATTCATAAATCTAGAAGTATAAGATCATGTTCGTAACATTTAAATGATGACCATGTGGTGATTGCCACCTGCTTCTTGTATTTGCTTGTGATATTAAGCAGTCTGTTTGAGGACTTTCCCTGTTTATCTTCAATGTTAAACTTTATGTTTGCACGTAATAGACTATTCATATTATGATAATAAGACTGATAACTTAGGTACCAAGCTCAGCTTCAAAAGAATCTGATGTACCTAGCCGCAATTGCTGATGCCCAACCACCGGCAACAACAATTCCTCCCCAGGTATATTGCAATGGCTGCTGTTTAATTTATCAAATTTAATCTTTACGGAAGATGTCTGATCTTGAAATTCACACGTGCAGATGGCCCCACATCCTGCAATGCAGCAAGCAGGATATTACATGCAACATCCACAAGCATCCACTATGGCTCAACAACCAGGTATGTTCCCTCCAAAGATGCCAATGCAGTTTAATAGTCCACATCCAGTCCAAGATCCGCAACAACTGCATCAGCAGCACCAGCAAGCCATGCAGGCACAAATGGGCATGAGACCCATGGGTCCTAACAGTGGCATGCATCCTATGCATCATACTGATACCACAGTTGGTGCTGGTGGCAGCGGTGGCCCTCCAATTGAAGGCCTGAATGACTCACGTGGAGGAATTAAGCAGGACGCATCTGAGGCTCGTACAGCTGGTGATAGAGAGGAGGCAAGATAAGTTGCCCTTCATAGTTCTTACGCATCGGCCTGCATGTGGCTGTTGATAGTAAGTGAGGTCTTTCTGCTCTGTGTTGTAACTCATTTGGAACTAAACAATGTCCTTGGAGCGAGGAACTGAACAATTTTTTGTTTCTAGTTTTCGAGAGACTAGGTAGTGGTGGGTTTATAATGGGTGATGAGCAGAGACGATTTAACTTATGGAGACAAAAGTGATGGAATGGTAGCTTAGGTTGTGATCTATGCTTTCCATGTTTATGGACCATCAGTTTGTATCTTACGAATGCATAGGGCATTATGATTATTAAGATCCCATTAAAACTTTATCTCGGAGTGTCAACTTCTTTTTGCGAACAGTATTGTTCCTCCCTTTTTCCTAATAAGTTGTAAAATAAATGCATTAAATCAAACAATATTTTTTTGTTAATTCATTCAATCAAATAATAAATTTTTATAGTTATAGAATTAACGTGTCACTTATAATTACAGGATCATTTTGACCTGAAATCACCAGAGATGAAGTTCGCACACTGCAATGCCAATATCGTAATTTCTTCAAATTTGGATTCCTTTGCAGTTAGCATTTGAATTGGAAAGAATAAATTATATATTTTTTCGCACACTGCATAAATAATGTATATATATTTTTAAAAAATTAAAAATAAAATTACATAAATAACTTAATCATTTAAAATCATAAGGTTTCCATTTTCCTTGCATAAATATTCTTAATTAACTCAAATTTTAAAATTACAGTAATGAATAGATTTCTCTAAATAGTTATAAGGTGTAAAATTGCTGTACTTAGAGGCCATTTTCAACCTCAAACTCGGTTATAACCCTAAATCTCTCATGGAATGCACCATGTTGAACAGTAATAAGCAAAAAAATGTAGCATAAGTTCTTCATTTATTATTTATAAAAAAAAACTTTTGTTTATTTATTTTTTTCTTCATAGAAAAGGCGTCGCCGTTCAACCACGTGGGTAATTCAAACTATTTTCTGAATTTTATACCAATATTAATTTTAAGAATTTAGGAATCAGTCTTATTCACTTTTTATCATCATATATTCGCACGTTTCCACTTTCCTGCTTTGAGATAAGTAGTAATTGTTTATCTATCACGTTACTTACCTATTAATTACTAGATGTTTGTATTTTTTTAATTAAATAATTATATTAATTTTATATATATTTTATTCCTAAAGTGTCAAATTTTGCATCCCACCTAAAACTCGTCCTTATTCATTCCCACGTTCAAAATAAACCAAATATTTAAAAAATTAATATGAATCCTACCTAGTTTGGTAATAAATTTCATGTATAAATATAATAACCCATAAAATCTCAACATTGGTGTGGTTATAGACTTACTAAATACTAATAAAATAATTCTAAAATACAATGTTGTCAATTATTTCAAAAAAAAAAAAAATACTTAATTTCTAATTTATATGTCGTCGTGGTGGGGTCAGAGCATTCATTTATAGGCAGCATATATATAAGAATTATTGGTTGGTTTTTAATCATGTTTATACGAATGTCCAAATCTTTAAAAAATATAAAGAATAATAGTAAAATGTATAAATAATATCTTAATACAAGATAATAATATAAAAATAGAAAGAATATTTTATTTTGTTTAAAAATTTTATATCCATAATTTTTTCTTATATATCTATGAATTTAAATCATACTTATAATACTTTTGAATTACTTTATTCTTATATTTTAAAATAATAACATATTTATCTTTATATATTATTTTAATTTTATAAAAAAAAATTATATTAAGCCCCTAAATAGAAAATTTTTAAAATACTAATAAATTATTAAAAAAATATATACTTTTCAGTAATGAGTTTTAATATAAATGACCTATCATTGATTCAAAAATTAGTTTTTACTATTAATTAAAAACTTAAAATTTAGTTCTTTTTATTTATTATGGTATTATTTATTTTTAAATATGTTGTGGAAATTATTTAAATGATAAATGAAAAAAAAACTAAAAGAAGTATAAAAATTCGTATATAAATCATATATCTTTTACTAATATATTAAAAATATCTTGTGTGTAGAGCTGAATATATGTGAGGAACATATGTATGCTTATCGATTAATTAGATTACGTGTCTTTAATTAATCACAAAATTATACTTAATTGTAAACATTAAAAAAATTGGGTATCATTATTTTAACATATCATTGTAATACATTATTATTCTAACCTTAGTTAAGATAATTTAACCATAATTCATAAATTTTAAAATAAAATATTTGTGTGGCTGTCAATGTAACTTAACAAACCTTAACATATACCTATTTATTAGTCATATCGTGCCAACAGTTAGAATATTTTATTTTCGAATAAAAAAAATCCACTTTCTTGAAAAGGAACAGAAATATTTTAAAATATATTTAAGAATATTTGATTAAAAAACGTGTTTTTTTCTCAAGAGATAAATTTTAAATATACACAGCTCCCTCTTCTTGTTTGTTATAGAGTGCTCCAAACTCACACCTTTTAGTGTGAAAACACCACTGTTATAGCATGAAGAATACCAATAGATAATATCTCAAATAATTCTAAAGTTTAGCATATTTTTAATTATGTTATTGATGTTTATAAAATATTTAGAATATCTTTAGATTTTATGGTTATATCATTGGTATCCTTAAATTTTAATGGTATAAATTTTTCATCTATTATTATTTATAATACTATTTCTTGATTCTATTACCAATTTTTATAAATCAAAATTAATTTTTTAAATTTTTAATTAGAGATTAATATTGACCTAATTGATTGTATTTGTAAAAAAAGCTTATTATTTTTTTTTTGTATAAATGTAATTTTTTTTTCTATATTTCTTACAATTGCATTATATATAATGTTCTTTCATTATGATGATTACTTATTTCTAATAATGTATCTATTAATTATTTTTTAAAATTTAAAATTTAAAATTATTCTTTCATTTGTTAAATCTAATAATTCGATATTTATAGGGTATTATACACATAAGTTATATGTGTTGAATGCACATATATTTTGTCTTTGTCTAATTCGTAGTATATAAACAGATTTTTTTATGTAAATATAGTGTATTTATAATCTTAAAAATAATAATATCTAAACATTAAGTTGTTAAATTCTTTTCTCATATTCTTACATATTTTTAACTAAAATAATATCTTAATATCTTTGAAACATAATGGTTTATCATGCATATGATAACTTTAATATAATATATATAGATGTCTAACAAAGTATTAAATCTGTTAAAATTTCTAAAATAATGTCATAATCTTCATTTTTAAAATATTTGTTTAAATGATATACATAGTATTTATCAAATTTTTATTTTCAATTTCATTTAGAATTAGTTGTTTATTTTTAAAAACAATTTTTATTTTTCTATCTATAAATATTATGACTTGATGAAATCAAATATTTAAAAATTCAAGATTTTTAACTAGTTTAAAGTTAATAAGTTATATGGTGACAACATTTATAATGTTTTATTTTTGAGTAAAAAAAGTTTACTCTTGAAAAGGATGTATACTAATTATTTGATTAAAAAACATGTTTTTTCTCCGTACATATAAATTTTAAATATACAAAGCTCATTTTACTTGTTTGTTATACTAGTGCTCCAAACTCACACCTTTTAGTGTGAAAACACTTTTATCGCTTAAACAATAAGAACGTGGCAATAACAAAGTCGTTTGACAAAATGAGTTTACACCATTAAGGGTGTAAATCGCTCTTTTACGGTAAATTTGTTATAAATGATAAATGTGTCATATATTTAAGAGTGAAAATATGTGTAACTGGGTAATACGAAAAATAATCCTTAAATAAATAGGTTAATTACTAGATAATAACACAAATCATTACATCTAACTAATTTTTTTTTCTCCTTTTGAGTAAATAGAAATTCTGTAATATTAAAAATAAACGATGGATATTAATCATCTTAATATGTTATCAATTTAAGTATAATTTTATAACGATTTTTTTCTCACTATCGTAAAAAGATGTAAAATTATCATATAAAAATATTAAAAGACTACTGTTTTTTAATAAAAATGTCTTAATATAAAAACCTATCATCATGATTTATTGAATAATGATTGTAATATAATGCATTATGTCGATAATTTATTTAATAAGGGTCATTCAAAGATTAAAAATTAATTATTATAAATATTATAAGATGACTATTTATTTTATAAAAATATAAAAATATAATATAATCATAATTAATTAATTAATTATTGTTAAAAATTTAAATATTTATCTAATTGTAGGGATATAATGATAGCTTATTTTTAGTGGAAAAGTCGTTACTATCGTTGTTATTTTAACTATTATAATATTTATGTTTTTCTAGATAATCTTTATTTATATTATTGAAAATAATTAATTCTCAATAACTGTTTTAGTATTATTAAAATTAATTTGTCAATAAAAATATGTAAGAATTATTAAATAAAATAATTATATATATATATATATATGAATTATAAAAGGAAGTTTACTAACATAATCTTAATATTGCATTTAATAAGAATTTTGTATAGGTTTGTTAAAATTAGAATTCATGAATATAAAATAAATTTTTTATTTTTCAAAATAAAAAATTTCAAATTAAGATGAAAAAGCTACTACATAATAAAATTTGAAAGATATCTTGTCCATTTTCTCGCATGTGATCAATTTTTTGTTTGGTGTATATTGTATTTACTTCAAACTACAGTAGCAAAATATTAGGTGAGTAATGCATTGTAACTTAAAATATAAATTTAATTTATTGATTTAATTTACTTAGCTAAATCAATTAAAAAATAATATAATTTACCAAAGTATCAATAGAAGAAAGTAGATGGAAATATTTTTTTCTCTCTTTGACCTTTATATACATTCCACAGTATATGCTGTATACCATATAAAATAAGCCCATCAAACAATAAAATAATACAAACTAATATTATAGATGGATATATATTGAATAAGGGATATTAAAAGTACATTCTCATAATTTCCAATTTCGATATGGATTAACTTTTATTTTGGTTTTTGTTTAATTCACAAGATTTCTATAAATTAGTTCTTAATTATTTGAATTAATGTAGATTATATGAAAAACTAATAGTATTAATTCTCAAATATTAATATAAATGCACCAAAGACAAGTATAATTAATGGTGTCTCATAATATTTACACTTATTGTAATCTGTGTCACACTCACTAATAACCAAATCATGATTTTCTTTACATTAAGTTTTAGAGTTGGTTATACTTACTCTTCCTTCCTTCAAGTAAATTCAATTATTTTAATTAATTATTATCAATATTAATTAATTAATTAACTCTTTGATTCATCCTATAATATATATTGGGAACTAGAGCTGTGAAATTGATTTTCTTAATTTCCTTGCTAAGCTTTGTCTATGCGAAACTGATTCTCTTTTTTTGCTAATTCCTCTGCATTATTTTCCATCTGATTTTCTTTCTCTAGCTATATACTGAGTGTTTTATTTATAATGAATATCCCTGCACGTCACTTTTTAATTAAAAATTGATTAATTTGTTTATAATATATATATCCCAGTCATTTTTTTAATTAGGTTATTATATTAAAGTCAATTATTTAATATTTATTTTTAGTGTGAATAAGATTTAGATTATTGAAACTCTTAAAAACATGATAAGTTTTAATATAAGTATGATTCTATTTATTTTTTTAAAATATATATTTTTTATTTAATAGAGAAATTACGATGATAGCCCAATAATAATTTGTTTTGTTAAAATTTATTAGGTTAGTTTTTACCGATACAATTGTACATATTTCAAATATATATAAATTATCATTTTATATTTATTATTATTGTTTTTATACAAAATCAATGTTATATTATATAATATTCCTATGACAGATCCAGTCGTTATTTATATTTGTTTAAGAGTATTCATTCAATCCACTTTACAAAAAAAATTTACTTCAATTTTTAATCTTGTTTTAATAAAACA
Organism: Hippophae tibetana; assembly: GCA_037013495.1. Classification (NCBI taxonomy): domain Eukaryota; kingdom Viridiplantae; phylum Streptophyta; class Magnoliopsida; order Rosales; family Elaeagnaceae; genus Hippophae; species Hippophae tibetana. The sequence continues at coordinate 97,934,181 of CM072810.1, forward strand.
ACCTAAAAATTTATAAATAAAGACATATCTTTTTTTCATTTATTTTATAAAAATAAATTTTGAAAAAATAACACCCTTTATATTTATATTATATTTTTTTTATTAAAACAAAAGTCTAACATCAAGTAATTTCATTTTCAATACTATTCAATTAAATGACATTTAAATTATTCTCATGTTATTTAGACCTTTTAATAATAATCATCATCCAATTAGATATTTTTCAATATTATTAGGATGTTATTTTTTATAATTTTTTAAATTTTATTTTAACAATAACAATTATTGATCAATAATTACACTTATATATACTTATTAAATTTAAATAAGCATCCGTATATAGTGTGGGTCCAAAACTATATCATAGAAAAACAAGGGTGTATTTGATAATGATTTTAATTCAAAAAAATTGATTTTTTTTAATTAAGGGTGTGTTTGGTAATGATTTTTATTCTGAATTTTTGATTTCTTTAAAGTGATTTTTTAATATTGATAACAATTTTTTTATTTTGATTTTCATATTTTTTAAAAATCATGATGATTTATAAATTATTTAAAAAATATTTTTGAATAAGATCTAATTTTTATTTTTTCACTGAATATTTTTTTTGTAGAGAGTAAATCTTATAACTATATTCAAAAAATGATTAAAAGTTAAATTTGAAATAAATAACCAAAAAAATCTTTATTTTTAAATTTTTTTTAAAAAAGCTTTAATAAATAACTTATACATAATTTTTGATTTTTTTAAATTATTACGTAAAAATTGTTATGAAATATAATTATAATTATTTAAAAAAAATTAAAATTATAAAATTAATTAATTGATCGTAAATTTAAAATTATAAATCAAAATCCTTTTAATTAAAAATGGCCAAAATAAATTGGTTGAGCTTTTGTATATAACTTGTCTGTCCAGAACCAAAAAAATTGGGGAAGAAAAGCATACTGCATACTGCATCTGCATGTGCTCTTTATTGTGTATAAAAAAATCCATTACATCATATAGGACGAGCTTAATAGAAATTAATCATTGCTTCCGATAATACGAAGATGTGCTCTAAAATTAAAAAAAAAATCGTAAAAAAAAAATTAATAATTTAATTTACAAGAAATATATTGCATGAATAACGAAGAACACCCGTTATTTTACTACAACAAACAAGCACTCATCACTAAACTTAGTACAAACTAACAAAACCTAATCCATCCCAGAAATTAATAAACAATAAATTCTCTAAGAATTTAGATGAAACGCAGGAATGAAAATAATCTTATTGCTCTAATGTTCTAATAATAGTAGCTTTAAGATCCTCTTCATTTGATCTCATAGCTTCAGGAACTCTAACCACAACATCTTGAAGCATAAGTTCATTAATGCTTGAAACACTCGCATGGTGGACTTGAAATTCAAGCTCACGCATTGCACACATGAATCTAGCTGCTGGGTAATTCCCATTCTCAGACTGAACCCTGATTATCGCATCTTTCCCAACTATCTTGACCTCTACTTCAAGACCCAATCCATGACCTTCAGAACTTGAATTGGGTCTGCAACTTTGCTCCACACTAGCTGCGGTACTCTGATGATCCAAATTACTCCCCATTTCTAATTTCACTTTTTTCAATTCTCGACTCTGCACAACTTGAGATTCCAAATCTTCTATCTTACTCTTTAGCTCGTTTATGTACGAAACGGCGTCGGATAACAAAGAAGCTTTATCCATTTTCGACACGTTTGGTACCACAGCTCGTAGAGCGTAGAATCTGTGGTTTAACTTTTCTCTCCTTTGTCTCTCTGCTTCTACATGGTTCAATGGCGTTTCTCGACCAAGTCCGGGTTTGCGACCTCTTTTTTTGGGAATCTTTTTCTGATCATCTTCTATGGCTCCAATTAATGGAGTACGGTCTGAATCTGAATGCTCTGAATCAACATAATTAGTTGGTTTTTGTCCTGATCTCATCATCACTAAATTATTACCCTGTTTCTTCTTTTTCATCATCATCACATATTCCTTTTTTTTCTGATCCTCTTGAAAATTATTGTCGTCTTCTTCTTCTACACCAGCAATTATTCCAATATCTGCAAACGAAAAGTTTTTGTGGATGAACTGTAATGGTGATTCAATACTATTGGGATTTGAGTAATGTTCCGATGGCACCAAATTTCGACCAATAAAATCAGAATTGAATAAAGATTTGGCTTGCTGAATTAAACCCCATTTTTCTCTGATTAAATCAGAAGAACCCATTTCAAGAACACCGTTACAAGTTGGGACACAAATTAAAGTCTCAATCCCATGAGTTTGAGCTTCTTTGGTTCTCTCACAGTTACAGATTTGAAGCTCGTGACCTCCAGTTAACCACACTGAAGAACCAGATGTAAAAGCCTTGCCAAGAAGAACAAGGCTATCATTAACAGAAAAAGAACGAGTTAACGACATTACATAGAACCATTCGGCATCAGTAACATTGCTATCGCCACCCTTAACGGACATAACGTTATCATTAATATCTGGGTTCATCATCATATTATCGTTTATTGAATTACAAGATTGAATGCCTTTGTGGAATTTTAAGCGAGGAGATGTGTTTTTGTTTGTGCCTTGAAAATGACCGTCTGCCCAATATAAAAAGAGACCGCCATTATCATCGTTTGAGGTTTTCCAGAAAATAGCATAAGACCACCAATCTGGTTGGGTTTGGACAATGAATTGAAGCCTTTGTTGAAGATCAGTTGTTGGGTTTTCTTGAGACAAAGAAACAAGTGAAGAAGGTGAGGAATAAGATGGTGAAATAATTAAGTCTTCCATGGTTCCAGGTACGCCAAATAAAAGAAAACCCAAATATATATATTAGATTGAAGTTGTTTTAAAAATGGAAAGATACTAGGAAATAATAAAGTAGAGATAAATTGGGATGTGAATGGAAATTAATAGGGTTTTTGAAGTAGGAAAAAAGAAAAGAAAAGAAAAGAAAAGAAAAGAAAAGAGAGAGAGCTAGAGATTGTTATTGGTAAAGAAATGAGAAAATTAAGGAGTGGAGAGGGCAGAGGGAGGGAGGGAGGGTATATGTGGGGGTGAGCCGGTGAGGATGGAGAGGGTGATGAAATTGGCGGGTGTTGGTGGGCCATATGAAAAATAGCTAAATGGGTTGTCACTGCTGGGCACAATTAGCACGTGAATTGAAAGAGAGAGTGCCATGACTGCTAGATAATATATTATCGATATAATTTATAACCTAACAGTACAAATAATAATAATAATAATAATAATAATAAATATTTAATAATTAAAATGTATTATTTTAAAAAATAAAAACATATATATATATATATTAAAAAAATAAAATAACATTAAGGATTTAGGTTTTTGGTTTTAATCTTTAAGATTTAAGACTTAATTTTATGTTTTAGGTTTACCATTTAGACTTTAAAGTTTTAGATTTAACATTTAATATTTGTGATTTAATATTTAGTTTTTTTTTATAATTTATAGATTATAATTTAAGGTTTAATATTTAGTTATCAATAAAAGAATATTATTGATAAATTAATAATTCTTTTTTGTTTCAAATATGTATTTTAATTAATAATTATTTATTTATTTTTTATTATAAATAATACATATATCAGTCTCATTCTCGTTAGAATAGTATGTTTATAATTTTTGTTAAGTTTTTTTTTAAATTGATTATATCATTTTATTAGCTAAACATTTAAAAAAATGAGAATATTACCCCATCTTTTTTTATTATTTTCACATCTTAGTCGATGTCAAATTGTCTAAGTTTAGAAATTAATAAAAATAAAATAACATTTTAATAAATTTAAAATAATGATATTAAATATACTATGAAAATAATAAAAATAGGATGATAACGTCATTCTATTAAAATACATAAATTTGTATTAGATTATTTATGATATTATACATGTTAAATTCTTTTATTCAAATATACAAATTTATTATTTTTAAAGTTATTTTATCTTATATTATTTTATAAATAATATAAATATAAATTTATGTATGTTCTACTGTATCTCTTATTCTATATCATCTTTAAAAGGGGTCGCATTAGCGGGTAATTTAAGAGATGCTATTTATAATTGTACGGTTAAGTTAAAATGTTTCTGCTTTTACAGGGAAAAAAATAAAAAAAATTGAAGTATCTCTCTATATTATTATTATTATTATTGATAATGTGACTTAACAACAAATAATTTACTCTTTTTTTGTCAAAAAAAAATGAAAAGCTTTATTAACGAGAAAAACAATACAAACTATAAGAAGTTATATAAAAAACACTAGGAGAGCACAAAATGGATGTAATTAAACTAGATATATTTATGGGTGTTAGGTATGTATAGATGTTTTGTTTTTGGAAACAAATATCTTTAGTTAATCTCTGTGATATCTCATGATTGATATATGTATTTATTTATGTATTAAAGTTTAAATTCTAATTATAAAATTTTTATTATTTAACTTTTTCTAAATATTGAGTATTGCATTTGCTTTATAATATTGCATGTTATTGTGATTATTTGTTAAGTTTTTATCACTATGTTGTTTGATGTTTGTAATGATTTCTTAACTTAATTGTGTATTGTGTTTTGGACTCTTCGATCTTATTATTCATGATTAGATTATTATGTTAGAATAATTAAGTTTTTATTGTATATGTGTAAATATACTACATCTAGACTATGATTAAAAATCTTTTTTGTTTTGTCTAGTTGCATGATTTATTTCCTTTACTTGTAGCATGTTTATTGTTTTTACTTTAAATTAAACTACCTTGTTGTTTATTAATTTACATTGTTTTTGTTTTTTTTTTATATGCGAGTTTGATATGAATATCTAGAGAGTCTATATATTTTTAGCTTGGTTATGTATAAGATGTTGGACTCATTAATTTGTTTGCTATGTTTTGTATGATTGGATGATGTGGAAACATAATCATTATTTACCGAACTCATTAATTCGTTTGCTATGTTTTGTATAATCGTATGATGTGAAAACATAATCATTATTTACTAAATATGTTCTCATATATAAAGTCTTGAAGTGATTGAAAATCATTTGTTATTTTAGTATGTATTTTTATCTCACATGCTATTTGTTGTTTGTCATGCTTATGATTGTTGTTAGTTTGTGTTTATTGTAGTTACTTCTTTCTTAATATTGGTTGTGTTTTTTGTGTGTTAAATTAAGCATGTCATTTTGTTCTTTAGATGTGTTATTTGCCTAATTAAAGTTTGTGAGACATGCTTGGTCGAATTGGTATAGAGCTCGCAAAAATATTCTATAGATTGGCATTTTCACCCCTCTAATTCACGGTTACCTATTTGAGTAGAAAGAATAATTGATCTTTATGCGACTATTTCTATATATAGATATATTAATTACTATCATAATGGGTCATCCTATTTTAGATTTAACACCTTGGGTTCTCGATCTTAGAGCTCTATCTGCAACATACATATACCTTGTATGTTTGTACTCATTGTTTCCATTGGAAAGGGTTGTTGTTGTTCTATAAGGTTATTAATCTCTGTGAACTTTTTTTGTTTGCATGTTCCTTATTTTCTTAGTACTTTTTTTTTATCTTGTATAATATGTTAATTTTCATATTATTTACTATGCCTAATTGTTTGATCATTTACTAGTATTCTCCCCTACTAGTTGTTGGAACTTGCTTTTTATGTGTGTTTGCCTTGCTTACTGATTACTTCTTCTTCTATGGTTGTTTGCATGAGCATCACATCACATATTTTCATCATATAGTGTCAAAATATTAGGATTTTTATATTTTCAATCTTGTCATTCATATAACATATCATATAGAATACATCTCACCTATTTTACTTGGTTCTTTTTTCCCGTACTTAGTATGTTGTGTGTTAGTTATCTGTTTGTCTCATATTGGTTCCTAATCATCCTTTTCTTGTTTGTCTCGTATTGATTCCTAATCACCTTTTTCATATTTGTCTCATATTGATTTCTGGTCATCTTTTACTTGTTCTTCCTTCTATTGTGCTTTAAATATATCTTTAGAGAATATTGTTGTGTTAAACTCTTGTGTACATAAGTGTTTCTTCTCTTTTCTTTGTATTGTGCTTGTTTGGGTTTGTCTTGTGTATTTATATGTCATATAGATTTTTTATCTGTCTTCAGGACTCTTGACTTTCCTATATTATTGTGACTAAATGTGTGTGTTGAGTTGGCATTCTAGTGGTTAGGTTGTTCATCCAATCTAAGTATGTCTCTTGTTTCTATGTTGAAACTTGAGTCTTCCTCGCATACTTAGATGTTTTAGTAGCATCATTTGTCTCTTCTCTCTCTTGAGAGTGTTGTTTGTGTTGTTCACTAGTTAGTCAGTTCCTTTCTTTCTCTTAACTAACGATGATGTAAGTATTATTGATGATCTTTTTTAAGACAACAATGTGCAATTGGTTGCCATTTTTCTCTTTAGAGGGAACACTATACGATTTGTACTGATGATTTCTCTTTAGGCACATCCTTGTCTTTTTTGGCATGTGTTCTCCTTTGAGGCCATCTTTATCATCTCACTTGTTAGTTGTTATGTTTCATGAGATTGATTGTTTCTCTCTCTTATAAGCTTGTTTCTTTTATGTGAGTTTGTGAAATGTGTTTCTCTCAACTTGCTTCGTATTACTTCCTTCTTCTGTATTATATATGTTCTACTATATGTAAATGCTTTTGTTTAAGGGTAGTTTTGAGAGTTTAGGATACATAACATATGCTCATATTACAGAGGTAGAATTGTGTGTCACGATTGAATCCAAAGCCTTAACAATTTCAAAACTAATTCGAATTCTAATTAGTCTCATAGAACCACTAGTCAAGAAAAACTTATCCACATCAAGAACAACAAAATTACTCATAACTTTTTTAGCTATTATTTCACTTCTCCAGTCCACGTAGAGATCTTGTATTTTCACCCAAATAGGAGTAAAATCAAAAGATAAGGATGAATCCTCTACACAACAATAAAGCCATTTTCAATACTCCATATAGCTTTTCTAATAACAAATTCAAGGTCCAAAGCCTCCGCAAAATAGAAGATAAATATGCTTCGATCAACAACCTTCAAGTCCAATCCCTTATTCTTAGTCCAATTCTTACTATACACATATAGAAATGCATCAACATTCATATATTTTGAGATACAATGCAAGCTACAATTGCAAAATAAAAAATGTGTTGTTCAGTCTTAAGCAAAACTTTTAGGTCAATCATGAGATCAATATTGTCCATTCGAGATCGTAATTCTTCCATATGAAATTATGAACAGAATTAAGGCACAATACAAAAAGAAACAAAAAATCAAAATCAAAGTGAGAATCGAGGAATAATGAGAGAAAAGTAAAGACGAGATCAAAGAAAGAAACAAGAAATTGGAGACGATGAGATGAAAACAACACTTGGTTAGAAAGGAAGATCCAAAGACACTAAAGGGATGAGAGAAAACAAAATTAACAAATAATTTACTTGAATATGTAAGATTATGATTCAAATCTCATTTCAAATATGTAAATAGTATAATTATTTTTAAAAAAATTTACTATTGTTATTATTATTATTATTATTGGCTTAATAAAATATAAGTATAGGTATATTTAAAAAAAATATTTGCACTTACAATAAACATTATTAACTATAGTATCTTTCTTTCTTTTTCTTTTTTAATAATTCACTTACTATAAGCAATATTATAATTTATATATATTTTTTATAAATAGGTAATAAATTGAATACATTTTATGAGTTTAAATCTAAATTTAAATAATTATTTGTAATATATCACATTGTTATTAATGGCCTAAATAATTTCTCTTATAGGTTTGCCATGACATTTATATTGGATTAAATTCTTTAAGAGTTATTTTGTTTATATTATTATGATATTTTAATCATTTTATTTTCACAATAGACACTTAGATTACTCTTTATATAAATTGTATAACTTAATCACTTTTTGAGTAGTAAAATATAATCTTATTAACACAAAATTCTAACAGTAAATTAATAAGCTTAAAATTATCATTTTATTTCAACAAATTAAAATTAAACTTAAACAATATAATTTCTTTTATTTTATTTTGTTCAACTATCTTTTAAATTTCATATTTTATAAAAAAAAATTGTAATTTTTTGGCACTTCTTTGTATAGTATTTTCCATTGGTATTGTATTTGGATAAAAAAATACTATACATAAAAGTACCCAAAAAAATTTAAAACAATTTCATAAAGTATAAAATTTTGAAAACCAGTTGAACAAAAAATTCACTTTTAAATTGTTTTAAAAATGAAAATTTTTTCCTAATAAATTTATTTTAATTTTTTATTAATAAAATAATATGTTACTATTTCATAAATAATTAAAGTGCTTGTTTTTTTTAAAGAATGATATAAATATCCATTGTAAAAATAAGTTAATTAAAATATTTACTTACAAAATAAGTGAAGAACCACTTATCTATTTATATTTTAAGTTTAACTATAGTTAATAATTATTAAAATTATTATTATTATTATTATTATTATTATAAAAAATATATGAATTATTTGTCATTCATTTATGGTAACAATAAAATGAATTATAATAATATTATTATCCTTATTTAATTGTGATTAATTGTAATAACATAATCAAAATTATATTTAATAAAATAATCAATATCCTAATTTTAAAAAGAATACTTTAAAATTTCATTTAATTTGAAAAACTCTAGTACACTCACACTCAGCTAAATTTACATACGCACTTACAATGTCAAGCTAGAATATAAAAATTCGAACTTATGCTATTACGGTCGGTCTAAATTTACTCCTTTTTGGCTGTGATGAAAGAATTAATTTGTAAGAATTATTATAATAATGTAATAATATTAGAAAAAAAATTAATTATACATTTTAAATAATAAAAGAATCTAAATAATTATATTTTAATAATGTATTTAATATAAAATAATATATTAATTTTTTTAATAATAAAAATATATAAGTTAGATATAAAAATATTATTTTTATAATTATAAATTTTGCTATTTACCTTGCTCTTTTATATAAATTAGTTTTTGGGCACATGTAATTTATGTATTAATAAAGATTGTCTTATAGATAAACAAATTACTTGCACATCTTTGTTAAATTAAATTTTGGATATCACTCACAAATATAAAAAAATAAACAAACAAAAACTTGTTAATATTCTTAAATTATATATTAATATTTATTAGCTAAAATAATTTTTAATATGTTGTTTAAATAAATTTAACTATAATTCATTCCAAAAACCTTAATTTATAAAGTAGGTTGTATAAATAAAATATTATTTACATATAATTAGATACAAATAATTATAATTTTATAATCAACACTTAAACAATACTCTTTTGTAATAATAATAAAATTCTTAATGAAGTTTGTTACTGTGCCCACATGACCACACATATATATCTCACTAAATCAAATTATTTTTATTTCCATTTCTCACTAAATGAAAACATAATATCCAACGCCAATTCCTAATTATGATTTCTAAGTTTAACACGAAATAATATCTTAAGAATTGCAAATAAACGACACTCAAACTTAACATACTTTTGAATCAAAAATCAAGGAATTTATAAATGGTTCTATGTATGAGCCCTTGTGTCTTTCAGCATTCTGTACAATCAAATAGTTAAAAAATATGTTATGAAATAGAATTCTTTGAGGCTTCCAAACTTAGGTGCATAAAATTAAAAAAAAAAAAGGCTTATTAAATAAGGTAGGTAGAGATATAGATATAAGAGAAACAAAAACAAAAAAAACATTTGTCAAATAAATGCCAACTCTCCTTTTCGTATATCATTATATTGAAAATAATTGTTTGAGGCTTCTAAACATAAGTATAAAAAAAAAAAAACCAACAAAAAAATGGCTTCTTAAATAAGGTAGGCAGAGATATAGATATAAGAGAAATAAAAAAAATGTCAATTAAATATCACTAATTTTTCCATTTCTTTAAAATATTTTTATTTTTTATATTATATCATATATTAAAATTATTTATTTTATTTTGGCAAAAATAAGTAAAAATATAAGTGATTAACATATCATTCCTCTTCTGTACAAACGTGTTTTTCCATCATCTATGTTTATACAAAAGCTAATTATTTTTTTATATTAAACTATTAAAGCTAGGTATTTATACCAAAAATATTTGTGTATCACTTTATTCTGGCTCCATTAACTAAAAAGTTTGAATTTTTATTTTTATTTTATGTAGAGAAGTGATATCAATTTGTGTGTATTATGTATATTTATGTTTTTTGTTTTTTGTTTTCAAATTAAATTCACATATTTTTAATATTATAATTTTTTTCAAAAACAATTTACTTATTATAATAATAGAAAATTCAATATTTTACATAACATGTTCCAGAGCAAACCCTCACTTTCTGCGTAGAAACAAACACAAAGGTGATAGTATATGTAGGAATAAGAAAAAAGTGGTTGCATGCTTCATGAATACTTTGGTCCAAAAATAATTAGAGCCTTTGTAAACGAAGTGACATAATTCTCCGTTCTCTCTTAAAGAAAAACCTTTTATTTTCATTTACACGATATAAAAATTAATCTTGAAATTAAAAATGAACAAATAATCTGATAAATATATATAAACTGATAATTTTGATTCGATTTTTCCTATTTAGATAAAATTAAATTGATGAATTTTATATCTAAATTAAATTTAGATTAAAAATATACAATTTATTCGAATTCGAATTTAAATTGATAGATTTTTTAATCTGTTATATTCTGATCCGGATCCAAATACTATTATAGTTATAAATAAATGTATATTTTATTTTATAATATATTATATTTATATATTATACATATTACAATTATATTAAATTATTTATAATTAAAAGAATAATAAATAAATTTTTAATCTCTATCATAATTTAATAACTTTTTAAACATACTTCTTATTTTTATGATTCTCTTGGTTATGTTTATAAATAATAAATTTTATTAAATATATATTAATTTAAAATTAAAATATTATATATAATAATAATTTATAAATAATTACTAATTTTAATCCTATCTTAAATTATCTAAAAAATCAGATAGGATTAAATTCGAATTGTTTTAGATTAATCGTTTTATTTGATCAATTTTAAATTAAAATCTTTCAAATTCAATTTAAATTGGATAATATTTAAATTGATTAAAAATACATTATTTTAGTTTTAATTTGACACTCAATTCCAATATAAATACAATCAAAAAAACAAATTACAATGTTTTACTATACTCTATTATATTTAATAATTTGTTTTTGAGATTTATAAAAAGTTATAGAATAAAAAAAAAATTTAAGTGCCGCACTTGTCTTCTCACTTCTAGTGTTTATTTCTAATTTTCCCTACTAACGTGGATGACTGCAGATAAAATTTCAATTTTTTTATTAATGGAAATAATCCAACAGAAAAATATCTATCTTTGTATTGTGGGTTTGGAGATTACTCCTCCCATCCCTTCAAATCCATGAACCCAAATTCTTTATAGTTTTATATAAAAAATATTATATATTTATTTATAAAATATAATATTATTTTAAAAATAATATTATTTTTATTATTTAACAACAGTCAAAATTAATAATCTAATTATATTTATAATTTATATTTGTATTTAATATCTACTAAATATAATTTTTTTTCAACATAAATATATTAATTAATAATATATTATATATTAATGAAATGGACGGAGTAAAAAGTAATAATTCATTTTACCACAAGCTGGCACGAATAGTTTGGATATAGATTACACAATCACGTCTAAATATGCTTTTTTCAACATTATGAATCTAATTAGAATTTCCATAAGGTGAGTAAAACACTTTTAGGTTTGATTATGCAACCCAACAACAAAGTTGGAGAGGATATAGACTAGCTACCATCCCTTTTGACGAAATCAATAAATACTAGTTGTTAGCAAGGTTGAAAAATCGATCCTATCTCGCAAATATTGCTATCTATTTTATAAATTTTGATATCAAAACATAATATTAATATTTGATAAATTTAATAAAAATATCGTTAATTTTTTAATTAATTATTATCGTTTAAATTGACATAAAATATTTTAAAAATATATCTTAAATATTGTCAATATTATTATTAAAATATTGTTTAAATATCAACAAAAATATTAAAAAAATTGACTATACAAGTAAAATAAGGTTGGTTGAACGTTATCATAATAAAAATATTATCTATTTATAATAATTAATAGTTAATTATTTTAAATTTTTTAACTACTTATTCTATAATTTTATATAATTGGTCAATTTATTCATCAACATAAATATTATAAGTATTTAAAATACAAATATTAAATAAAAAAATTAATTTAAATATAAGTAATGGATTGTTTTAATATTTTATAAAAATAATTCTATAATTTTGATAGAACTTTCATAATTTTCGTAATTGTTTTTTAATTTTTATCAATGATGATAAATCTTTGACATTTTCAAAAATTACATCCCAACATTTTGATCAACGTAAACATTCGAACCTTTGTTAGTACTTATTTCCATGAGTTGTTGAGTTACTTTGTATTAACTTTTACTTTGCGTAGAAAGTTCTTTCAAAATAATTAAAACACTATGAAAAATGATGTGTTTTAAAATATGGACAAAATAGCCTTCACAACGAGTTAAGCATATAGTACATCAAAAATACAACAAAAACAAAAAATTTAAATTAACACACCATAAACAACCATTAGATAAGAAAGAATAATATGTTTTAAACACATTAATTATGGTATGTTTTATAGATTCATATTCAAGCTACCAACATATATTAATGTGACAAACATTACAAATCATGTGAATTAGAAAAATATATTAGAAAAGTTATAAAGGGTTTCAACTCATTTCAAAATATATTCAATAAATAAAGATTATATTCTTACATGATACAATATACATAACACATATAATGAGGTAAACCCAATATGATAAAACCCTTATCTGGTAACATTCTTATGTTACTTTAAGTAATCACTTGACAGCAAATAATTCACTAAAAATTCAATCAAGAGTATATATCTCGATAGAAATATATACGTAAATACTTATACTAGTCGGGACACCATCTTTAATTATGTATAAGCTGCCCTTGCTCGCTATCAACACAGTGTCTGATCTAAGTAGATCCAAGCTCGTCCCTAAAGCTCCATCACCACATGATGTAATCGACTATTAATGGCTTAACCTCTTAACATGCATACTTATTACGATCCCACAACACCCAATCGACACATGTCACATTACAGTATATGTTCATCATCTATGGAACTGTTGCATCCTTCAACTATTAGGTGATACACGACACATCACCATAAATGCCCATCATCTAATAGAACTATTACACCCTTGCAATTAACAGCTAACACACAACAACTCAACTTTGATAGAAACTCTTTAAAATGATATGCTCTTTGCTAACCAACCATTCATTTTAGTTCTCAACAAATCCTCATTCAATCTCATAATTTTTACACTTACTTGAGTGTTTGAGAGATGTGAGAGGAACTCGTCTAGGATGTTATATGTTCTATAGGTTTAAATAGTGTTTTTCACACTCAACACTTAGAAGAAAAATGTACCAAGAATGGAATGTGAAAGTTTGGTGCCAAATGGGTAAAGACTCTCTATAGATTATGGCTAAAGAAATAATAAGAATGAGAGGAAAATTTATAAAAAAATTCAGTCTCTTAAACCCTCATCGACCACTTAAGTCAATCCCTTGTCAATCACCTCGTCAACATGCCACCATCAGAGAAGGTAAAAGCTGTTACACTACTCACCAATTATGTTGGAAAAAAAGCTAATGAACGACGTTTCAAACACAAAAAAAAACTCAATCCCCAACGAAACAACACAAAACAAAAAAAAAACACTTAAGAATACAAACATATGCAATAAAAAAGAATAATTGTATGTAATAAGTAAATACAAAACTATATCTAAGTGATACCGAACCACTAGTAACAACATTCCAAAGGATAAATATAAATTGTCATAAAATAAAAATATTATATTCTGTATATGAAAATACTAATACCAAAACGACAACTTACGTGATGCATATTTTCATCTTAAATTAATTAAAAAATAATTACGACTCAAATTATTTTTAATAATTTTATTTAAAAATCTTTAATATTAATTTTGCATCCACTTTATTTTAAATATTTTCTATTCAAATTACTTCTTAAAACAAATTCATACGAGCCTCTCCATGCATAGCCGGAAGCTAATTGATGGAATGTTTTTTTCTTTTATGCATGGAAAAGTGCAATCAATTATAATGAAGAATATAACCACTACTTATTTTTAAGTTGTCAAAACTAGTATTTATTTTTAAGTTGTCAAAACTAGTATCTTACTATTTTAAAAGTTAAAAATGTATAAATATTACAAATAATATTTTTAATTTTAATTTCATTTAATATAAAAATATATGATTAAAATTTAAAAATAAGTTAAAAGAAAAGTAAGTAAAGAATCATTATCAAATACAATCGTACAATTCTTTATTATACATGTGACCCTTTCAAGTTCATGTTTGTAGTTCTATAAAAAAACAAATCATATTTATAGGGTAATGGTACGTTTCATATTAAACATTGCAGTGCCAATTGATAGAAATTTGGAAAATTATAAAAATTAACGAATAATATCATCCACTAAAATTTATAATAATAACAAATAATTATAATAATATTGAATATAATTTAATTACATAATATTCAATGTATTTAAATGATTATAGTTTAATTTGAACAATATTTAATATAAGATAATATGTCTTATTTTTTATAATAAAATATATGAATTAGTCATAAAAATACTATTTATAAAGTTATAAGTTTTTAAAGTATTTTTATCATTTTTCAAATATTTTCTTCTTAAAACTATTTTTTTCTCAACTATTCCTTCCTGAAATAAAATTATAAAATAAACAAATTAAGTATTGAAACAAAAAAACAGTAAAACTAAGATGAAACAAATATAAACAAAGTCGAGAAGATACCATCACTTTTTTTATTAATTTATATACCTAATTTTTATTACAAATGTAAAGTAGATTTTCTTATATCATATCTTATTTAGTATTTTTAATGGGCTTATAATATAATATTATCTTATTTTATTTAAATATCATTTTATCTCATTTTATTTTATTTAGATTGTAGACTATAGTCTTAACTTTTAATATATGATGTATTATTTTTTTTATCATTTTTTTCTTATTAAACTTACATTATAAATAATCATGTATCATATTTTTTATTAATTTTATATTTTATATTTGTCTCATTTAAGACCATTAGAGACAAATGAGATATATCAATTAGTATTGTTTTATTAATATCTCATTTCATTTAAGAATATTTGAGATAAATTAAGTAAGATAAGGTAAGATAAATTTTAAAAATTAATGAATTATGTTATAAATTTCTTTAACATCTTATTTTAATTTATATCTATAATTTTATGACCGAAATACTTTGTAGTTGATTAACCCTTATAGAAAACTAAATTCTTTGGTAATATTAATTAAAAGGTAAAATGACTAGAATTCTTATAAGGTTTTCCTCAAAAGTTGTTAAAACATCTTTTTTTAAGTTTATAAAATTGTTATCATATATCTCTCTGATCATTATTTTATTACAATATTATTCTCTCAACTTTGTAATTAATTGCAAATATCTCTTAATATAATTAAAAATTAATGATGAAAAATATATAATTGTTACCTTTTGGGATAATATCTAAAATGTCTCTCAGATTTAACACATCTTCACTTATATCTTTGAGGTATGTAAAAAAATGCTAAAATGTTTCTAAATTTTATAGTTAATACCATCGGTGTCCTAAAAACTAATGGTGTTAACTTTTTCATCCATGTTTTGTTAGTATTCTTCTAGGTATGATACCAATTTTGATTTTGATCGCCAGAGATCGCTATAGGGTAGTTTTAGTCAATCTGATCTCAATGTGCTAGCTAAGTTATGAGAGTGTTGATAAGTCATATGTGATGAATGAACATTTTTTCTTATTTGTAATATATAAACAAATTTTTATTATGCACATATAATGTATTTGTAATCTTCAACGAAGTAGTATCTAAACATTAAGTTGTTGATTTTTTTCTTTCTATTCTTACATAGTTTTTACTAAAATAACCTTTTAAGGTCCTTCCAATAGGATGGTTTATTATACTTGTGATGACTTTAATATAATATGTATGGATATCTAATAAGGAGTATAATATCTTAAAATTTTCAATACAATTTTCATAATCCTCATCTTTAAAATAATCATTTAAGGATAAGAGATATCCTTTTTTCAAATTTTTCTAATAGAATTATATTTTTATCTTTTATTTTAATTTCTTTTAAATCTGCAACTAGTTATTTATTTCTGTAATTATTAAAAATAATTTTTTATATTTTCCTTTTGATCTCTATCTTTCTGTTTATTAGTATCATAACTTAATATAAAAAATATATAAATATTCAAGATTATTAAATAGGTTAAATTTACAATTATTATACCTGAATTTAATAGGTTTATCACGATCTTCACTTCTGTTCATCTCCTTTTTTTACACCGATTATGTCTCAACTTTGTTTAAACCTCAACACCCTCTTAATAATGGTGAGCCTTCTATATCTATACATAGATAGTGTTCAATTTTTGACTTAATAGGAAAGAGTAATTGAACTATATTTTATTCATAAAATAATAATTATTACAAACTTAAGACCAACTAAGAACCTTGAAAGGATTCTTAGCCACTCATAATTATTGGGTATATCATTACTGGTTTAGGATTTCTAGATAGAGGGGATTTATAAACTAGATTTGTGTTTTTAAGAGTCATGTGCTATGGTTTTTTTGTGTGTCCTTAAAATGAAAATAAAGGTTCCTTTTATAGCACAAAGAATCCATGTTTTCAAGACTAAAATTATTATTTTCTCCTTGCTTTAATAATTTGTCTTCTTTTCTACTTCAAATGGTAGCCTCTATTTTTTTTACTTGGCACATGCTATCGACTGAGATGTGGGTCTACATCTTTATTTTTCTTTTTTCATCTTCTATCGATAGTTCCTATTTTTAATCTTCTTTGTCATTTTCCACCGAAAATCCTTTTAATGAAGTTGATGATAATGCATCTTCGTCTTCTATATCTTTTATGCAGTAAATGCATCTATGATCTTTGGTGGCTTTTTGGCATAGAAGCATAATACCTTCCTTGTTTCTTGACCAATTTCCAAGATGTTGCTATTAAATTGGTTTCATATTTGGTAAAATTTCACCATCTTCCTCTGAAAGAGTCATACTATTATGAGAAATAATTATAACTTTACTAGTTGAATTATTTATTTTGATCTCAAAAAAGTAGTCAATCTTTCTGAGTTCATAGTAAATTTAGCCCATCATTGACCTCTTAATACATAAAGTTTTTCTGTGTTAAACTCTTTTTTTCTAGAAGCGCCATTGGTTTTCAAACTTCTCTGTTGGTGTTTAAAATCCATATCTTGATAAGGTAGTGGGGATTGATACTTCCTTCCTCATTCCAGTCTATCAGTGAACTAAAAAACTTGAGATAAATAGGCTTGTCACCTACTTTAATCGGAAGTTCTTGATTGCTCTTTTGAAATTTTTCTGGGAAATAATTTAATTCATTTAAATTAATTCCTAGATATATGTTTTCTATTAATCATACAGGGAAAGATTTATAAATAAATATTGGATCCGCTCCTTCTAAGATATTAAATTTACTTCCCGTAAGGAATTCCTTGTCTGTAGTGTAGAACTTTATGTCTTCATCCTCAATGATTGATGAGTTTTTGGGAGATGTTTCCTTAATAGCACAAAATGCTATACTGTCTTTGATGTTTTTGGGAGAGATACTTCCTTAAATAGTACTGGAGGTTTTACTATTTTTCCTAGAGTTTTCAACCTGCTTGGTGCAACTGGTTGTTGTTGTAGTATTGTAGAATAATTTCTTACTATCTCCTATAGAGTTATTAATTTTGGTATTTTGTAATTGACATAACTACCTTCAGCTTCTATTCTGTTGGTGAAGGCTTTATGCGTTACTCCACTAAACCCTAGAATATATTTATTGGCTTCTGCCCAATTGTTATAGATTTTTGGTTTTGGGTCATTGTAGTCCACATAAATCTTTTTCTACTTCATCTACCCAATTGAGCTTTTTTGTTTAAGATATTTTACTATCTTTTAAATTGTTATGTTCTTCCTTTTCATCTTAAATTCTTTCTTTATAAGTTTTATCTTCCTTAGATTCAATTTTTAATAAAGACTCATCTTTTGCGTTTTTGGACTCTAAGAGTTATTTTAAACACTTAAGTTATTCCTATTTATTTTCTGTCTCTATAAGAGATTTCTCGTGATATAACAACTCGAGTTGTTTCTATAATATTTTTATCTCATTTTCCTTTATCTTGATCTTGATATCAAAATGTTTTATTCTTGAAAACATAAAAATAGTTAAATGTGTTAATTTTCTAGTAAGAGTATCTGCTAAGCTATTCTTATTCCTTGGAAAAATTTCAACATTAAAATTGTAGTGGTTGAACCACTGTTGCTATCTTACTAATCTTACTTATTTGTAATCACATGCAATATTAGTTCTTAAGAAATAACCAAAATTATTGTTATCTATTGTAACAATGAATATGTAACTTATAACATATATTGCGAATTTCTTAATAGCTCTTTTAATTGCTAAATATTCTTTTTTCATTACTGCGGTAATTTAACTCTAGACCTTGGAAAGATCCTGATATATACTTACAAAGATAGTCATCTTTTCCATCTACTTTTGCTTTCAGAACTGCTCCACAATATCCTTGTGAAGTATCTGTTTCAATTATCATTTTATCATCTAGTCCTAGATGGTATAAAATTAGACAATTTTTTACTTTTTATTTTATTTTATCCATATATATAGTATCTTGTTCTATCCATGTTTAAATATGATATTTTTCAATTTTTCTTGTAAAGGTTTTCTCATTTTTGCAAGTTTCTTAATATATACTTCTACATATGTCAAACATTCTAAAAATCTTTGTAATTGATTTTTTTTCTTTTAATTCACTAGCAAACCCCATGATTGTATTTAGTATATGGGTTGTAGATTATGTTTTCCATCTTTAATTTTCAACCCTAAATACTTAATTTTTTGCTGAGCAAGTACTCATTTCTTTTCAGAGAGTACAATGCATTTTTTCCTACATTCTTGTAGAGTATTAAAAAAATCCAAATAATATTTATTTAATTCATTGCTGAAATTCATCTATATATACACATCAAATATTTTGTAATTTTTTGAAGATGTTATCTATATATCTTTAAAAGATACTTCGAGCTTGTTTTAATCCAAATGATACAATAGTCGATTAGAAGAAATAAAGTATCAATCATCAATGATTTCTTTATTTAATGCTTTGAAGTTTATTACTATTCTATTTATTCTTCTTCTATTTTAACTTATTTTTCAACTAAGAATGATCTGTTAGATTGAGGTGAATTATTTGATATTATGACTTTTAGCTTGAATTTGTTTTGCAAATTCAATTTTGTCTTTTGGAGTATAAATCATTGGTTTTACTCTTATAACCTTGTTAGGGTCTCTCAATTTTATGTTAACAATTGTCTTAGATTTATTTATTTTTAAATCTAGAAGATTTTTTGAGCTTATAATTTTTAATAGTTTTCTGATGCTTGTTAGAGCTTTATCTTCTTATATTTCATTGAAAAAATATTTTTGTTTCTCTTATATATCTAATGAAATATTTTCTAAATAACGTTTTTGCTACTGTATCTCACCACGTTTACTCCTTTTTATATTATTGCATAAAATTTGGGTTTGATACAGTTAAAAAATTTCTTATTTTTGATATATAAATGGTATCATCATTTAATGTTGTTAAACTTATTTTGTCTAAATATTCTATAAAAGGTTGATATAAGTTTAGAAAATTATTTCCTATTAATAAATCAACTCTTGTTTTCTATTGATATTTGGTAGAAATATGAAATTTTTCCCCTATTATCATTATATCAGTATCTTTTAAAACTTTATTAAGATTTATTATAATATTATTAGTAATTCTTACAATTAAATCTTTTGGTGCTTGTTTGTAGTGTTCTTTTAGAAACATATATTTACTTTCTACACATATACTTGCTTCTATATCTATATGTGCATGTATATAATAATTGACATAGCTTTTAAAGTTTAGTCCTACTTTGATGTAGTTATTATTTGGATTTGTAATGCTATAGAAATCATTATCTTTTGTTGAAGAGTATTCATATTCTGGGTCGATTATTTCCTCCTCATTTTCCTCTAATGATTAAATATTGTAAGTATCATTTATATCTAATTCCTCTATTAGTTCCAATTTCATCTTAAAAGCTTATTCTAAGATTTTTGCTTTATGTAGAAATTGCTTTTTAAATTTTTTCTTATATTGACGTCTACTTGGACATTCGTTGTTATAATGTCCTTCTTCATTATAGATCCAACATCAACTTTTTTTCTTCCCTAAAGTGCAATAATTCCTATTTCTAGGAGGTTTATACATCTTTATTCTAAAATATATTTTCCTATAGGTTTCTCTATTAAATATTTTTTTATATTTTTGAAAATCTTGTTTTCTGAATTTATATATTTTTAAAGTTATTGTATTTTTATAATTTTTATAGTTCTATTTGTAAGATTTTATGTTATATCCATATTTTACTAGTATTCTAAAATCTCTTGTATCACAACAGATTTTATCATATCCTCTTATTTGTTTATATTTCTTTCTTTTTTGGCACTTAATAATTATTTAGTTTTTAAGGTTTCTTATTCTTTCTCCTAAGATGTCTGGTATAGTTTCCATATTTCTCTAGTTCCAACTTTCTATTAAGGTCTTATGTAATGTTCCAAGTAATTTTTGAAAAAACTATTTCCTTATAAGTTATTTGCATAGAAGATGATAATTTATGGTAATACATTTAATATCCATAAATAAAATAATCTATGTAACACATGTTACAGATTTTCATATTTGTTAGATGCCAATTGGCTTCATTAATTTCATTTTTATTAGATTCAGTGATAGTTCTTTATTTATTTTATCCAATAAATTATTTGTATATTTTATTTATTATTATATCTAAATATTATCTTCTTATGGGAGCATTTCCTTGCATTAATAAATGTTGTTAGTATATTAAGTCTGAAACTAAACTTTAATATTTTCTGTCATTTTATGAGCTACTAATACCCTACATATTGAAAGATTTGTTTGTGTAGTTTAGGAGGTTTATATGAGTACATTCACACCACTAGCCCATTTATCTTAGAATTTTTTTCTATCTTTTATACGATCTAGATCTAAAAGATTATATTTATAATTATCATGAAGTTTGAATTCTGGTGGGATACTACCTCTAGTCCCCCAATGCAAACATTCTTCCATTTTTGGTGGTTGTCTTCTTCTATCTGTGGTGTTAGGCTCCTATAACCTTTTCTCATTTCTTTTTTCCCTAGGTCAGATGTTCCTTCTTGGTAAAGAACTGGTAATAAAATTAGTTTCATATGATCTTTTAGGGTCATGATTTATGGTTCAGAGTTAATCTCACTGATTATTGTTATATCATTTTCCTTTTTATTTGTACAAAGTTTTTCATTATAATGTTCCTCTAATTCCCCATTAGTTAGTGTTAATAAATTAACAAATTTTTCTATATCTCTATTTTTGGGGTTCATGAATTGCTTATCTAATTCTTTCATATATTCCATTAAATTGAAATTATATCTTTTTCATTAGATTTTTTTTTCATTTCTTCTTCTTCTCTCATTTTTAGGAATCAAGACATCTCATCTCATAGGTGGTTATACTTTTAATCCTTCTAGAAGATTATATTTATGACCTTCAATATCATTACTTTTATATATGTTATATACATCTTTTCTTAATTTTGTAAATTCTATGTGTATATCTTGTTGAAGTTTATTATAACCGCATTTATTTATTTTCTTTAATAATTTTTTTTTGTTTCGATTATACCTTGTAAATATTTTGTATTTTATTCTTGGACTAAATCTAGTTCCTCTATCAAAAGTTTCAAAATCTTCATTAATGTTGCTTGGTTTTTTGCTACTCCTACTATGCTTCCATTTATTTCTAAATGTATATTTTTTTAATTTATCTTTAAATATTATTATTTTCTTAATATGATATCATGAACTAATGTATTCATTATTTGGACTTTATCCTTTAATTTTTTTAACTTCTTCTTGGTTAAAGGTTTTCTTTCATGCTCTAGATAAGTAAATCTTGTACATTATTCTTTTTAACAATATTACTTTTTCTTCATGTTATCATGCGGTTTTCTTTTCTAAGTATCATTTCTTTAGTATTTTAAAATCTGTTAGTATTTTTAGTTTTATTATTAGTCCAAGTTCTTTAAAGGTTTTAACTATTTCTATAAATTGATTTTGATCATATATTGAATTATTATGATTGTTTGTTAAAGAATACCGTACTAGATAATATATTGAAAATAAATGATTTTTTTTCTTTCATTAAATCTCATCTTTCGAATTCATAAACTAAATTTAATACTTGGTTTAAGTTTTTATCATGAATATTAATAATAAACCTAGGATATGCTGTAAATTTTAGCTTTTGATATTTTAAGTTATCATAGATCATTCTTAATAAAACATTTTTCCCATTTATTTTTCTATTATTTAGTAATGTTATTTTTATTGGTATATCTATTTATTTTCTGAAATGATCATGTATTAATATGTGAATTCATCCTAAATGAATGATTTATTTTACCTCATTTTTCATTTTTCATATTAACGTTCATTTTTTTTATTAATTATTTCATAATAAATTATATTTTTTCTTGAGAATAATTTTCTTAAAGATGCAAATGATGAATTTTTAAATCTATCTCTTTCTATAAAAAAAAATTAAAATTTATTTTTATTTATTATCATTTTTTGTGAAAAACGTTTTGAGATGTCTTTTATTTCTAATTCTATTATTTTTTTTGATTTTTTATTTATGAAGTGTTACTATTAATTTTTGTTAAATTAAATTTCGTTATATTTGGAGGATATTTTTGAATTTTTAAAACTTTAAAGATATTTTTAAAAATAACTCAAAATTTAAGAAGATTTTTAATATTTATACTTACCTTTTAAATGAACTTTTTGTTGTTAAAAAGCCATTAACATCCGTACTTTTCATGACGACATGGCCCTTCTGAATAAATAAATTGTTGTCAAATTGAACGCGATGTTAAAAGCCTCACGGAATAAATATCTAGAAGTATTACAGGTTTCATACTAATAATAAAATAAAATAATAGTTAAATTGATACGCGAAGAATCCCCAAATTTTTATAAATTTTATTATATTATTTTACATAATCAATGACAGTAATTTTAACTTATATTAAAATATGAGTATTTATTACTTACAAAATATATCATTTTATATTTTAATTTTATTTAAATTATTTTTTTACAATATCTATATATATTTTTAAATAAAACTTACTCAATCAATTAAAATTTTGATATTATTTTAAAATATATAAATATTTTAATTTCAAAAGGTTAAACCAATTAGTTAAAGCATTTATTATTCTTATAAATTATGTAATTAATCAATATAATATTTATAATTTATCAATGAATTATACAATCATAAATTAACACGTATAGCATAATCGATATGCTAAGAGCTTGTTTAGGAAAAGAAAAACAATTAAATTAATATAAAATAGCTTTGATTTCCTTTTCTATGCTATTATGCAAAATACACCGTGTTCGTAGTCAATATAATATTTGATTTTAAGGTTGAGGTGCTGCTCAAGAATAATGTTAAATATGATAATTGAAATTTCATCTCAATATATTTGTCAAATTTTAATTGTAAAAGTCTCTCATCAAGAAAGATAAAACTGACGTCAAGACATGCAGTTATTTAAGTATACAAAAGTTTAAAATTTTAATATTGTATAAATAATATATTTATTTTAAAAAAAACTGAATTAGTAATATTTATGAAAAATAAAAACTCAATTATATGATTACCTGTGCATTGAGATCATTTATTATTTATTAATATTTTAATCTAAGTCTCTAGACTATATAACAGCCTAAAAAAAGCACAAATTAATAAAAAATGGTAAATGTGGCTTTTTTTTAAAACCAGTATCCGATTCCTTCAGTCTTATCTCACACAACTCAACTAGAGTGAGATAATTTATGTTGTAATTTGATTATTTAAATTAATTATAAATCAATTTAGATTTAAATAAAATTTCAAACAGTTTAAATAACTCAAAATAAGGTTTGATTTGAGCTGATTTAAACCATCCCAATAACAACAAATGAAATAAAATAAAAATCAAGTCAATTTTAAAAAAAATGGTTAAATTGAAATAACATTACTTTTTATTTCAATCTTTCGTAAACTTTCAAAGAACTCAAACTCACCCTCGCACAATCTTAGCGTAATTATTGTTTTAAAAAAATAAAATTATTACAATTAAATTCATAATAAAAAATATACTAATATATATTATTTTTATTATATAGATAGCCAATGTTCATCTCAACAACCCATCTAAAAAAAAAGCCTTACAAGACAGAAATTAAATTGAATGAAAATTTTATTATTATGTATTTTTTATGTACTTAGTTTCCTAATTTCTTATTATAAACTTTTAGTAGAGCACATAATTTTTTTTAATAGATATATACTCAAATATATCATTTTGTTATTATGATATATAATTATCTTTTATTTTAAAAGATGCAAATAGCTCTAAAAGAGCTCGAATAATTTGGGTCAATTTGGACTCATTTTGGCGAACTCATTTTTGTTTTATTTTTGTTCAAATTCATTTTCATTAATTTAAATTAAATTAAATTTAAGTTAAAATTAGAACAATTCAATCTAAATTAATTTGTTTTTAGTTAAGTTAGACCAGATTGAACGAAATCATAGCTTTAGATTTGTAGTAATTAATATCTTGATGAGTTCATGATATAATATTATTATATTTTATCTAAATATCATCTTATCTGATCACTTAGATTGTTATCCTAATGAACCTAATTTTAAACATATGTTTTATTATTATTTTTATTAAATTTATATTATAAATTATTATTTATCAAATTTTCAATTATTTTTATTTTCTTATTTGTCTTATTTAAATCTATTAGTAAAAAAAGAGATATCAATTAATATTGTTTTATTAATATCTTATCTTATTAAAAATTAAATAAGATAAATATAATACGAAGTTTTAAAAATTAATGATTTATTTCGTAAATTTAATGTATTATTTCAATTTACATATCTATAATAACATATAATAATTAAGATAGCTATGTTTTAAAATTTTATTATTAAAAAATGCTAGTATATAGCCCTCAAGGGTCATACTACATTATTACATAAAATATCGATGGAATCTATCAAGTTGAGAAGTAATTAGTTAGTTGGAAAGTGTCATGTGTTGATTAAGTTCATGTCGGTAATTTAATGAATTCATTGTGTACACCTAAAATTAAATCAATATTAAAAATCTATGTGATGGTTAGGGGAGTCGCGTGTCCCACCGCATTTAATTAAAAATATAATTTTGTCTAAAATTTTGCAATTTTCTTAAAATTTAGATTACATTACCACATAATGTACCTTCTTAACTTTATTCGCAAATTCTAAATATAAAATATTTTAAGCTTAAATTATATATAAAAATTACATTATTTTTTAATTAAAATCAAATAAAATTGTTTAAATATCTAATATTTTGATATTTTTTATTTTTTTAATTATAATATTTAATTTATTTTTTATTTGTGATTTTTTATATGAAATTTACATTATTAATTGTTCATTGGATAACCTCCAAGTTTAAGGACTAGATCTGTCACATTTAAAATAATAATAATTATTGAATAAAATAAATAAATTTTTAATAGTAAAAATTAAAATTTTAAATTAATTTAATATAATAATATATGGTAAAATTTATAAAATATACGATCATTAATCTTCAAGAATTTTACAGTCCATAATTCTAATAGAATTTGAGTAAAATCAACATAAAAATCAGATCAACTTTTATATAAATACAATTAGGATGAAGTGTAGTATACATTCCTTTTAATAATTTAAATAGTAACATTTATTCTATTAAATATAAAAAAAAGTCCATATTATATTATTTTAATAATTTTTATTAAAATATTATTATTTTCAATCAAGCAATCAAATGTGATTAAATACTAACTTTTAACAATAATAAAATTGAAACTTAATATGAAATTGTTTAAGAAAAATCAACAATATTAATATTCAAATAGAAAGTTATTTACATATATATTTTAATTTTTTTTATAAAATTTGAAAATTAATAAAATATTAAAATAAAATAATGATAACTAATATACATTAAAACATTACTTTATAATTTTTTTATAATAACTTTTTTTTACCATTAAAACTTGTGTTTTAAGTATGTTTAATTGTTTGACATAAAATAATATAATTTATTAGAAAAATTATTATAATAATATATTTTTGTCATCAATGGATTATTATATATAACTATAAGATTAAATAATATTATTTAGAATTTAAGAGATTAAACTAGATGAATAATCTAATCTAAATAATTTCTTTTACACTTTTGTAATTGATTTCTCTTACATTTATTGTTTGTTTTTGGTTTAAAATAATTTAATGATTCATTTTTTTATATACTTTTTTTTATTTTTGATGAAACTTTCTTAAAGTTATATTTATTTTATTTTCATGTACAAAGCACTGCAAATAAATTTTACTTTAAAAGTATTCGTACTTCAGGTAATGTTTTTTTTTGTTAATTTAACATATTTGTTGTAGGTTTTCATAGAATTTATAAACACTGTATGACCCCTTAAATTTCAAAAAATTAATTATAATGAATGCAAGACTCACTTTGAATAAATATTATGCAAGCTAGTATCATTATTAGTCAATGTAAATCACTTTCATTTTACTCTAACATCTTAAATGTTGACCTTTTGAACATACACGTTGTATTTTAAGATATTTTATTATTTTTAATTATGTAAGGTAACTCTCTTTTTTTACAAGATCATGTATTTTATTCGATGAAATTCATTAGATTTTTTTTCCTTAACTTATTAATTAACCATAATAATGATATATTGTAAACTTTTTGTATAATCCATAAACCATTCATTTTTAAATGGTTAATCTAAAGTAAAATGAAAACTTACCTCACATATAAATATTAAGTTAATATTATTATTAATAGAAAATTTTCATTTAACTATAACATTTTCATTTAATAATAATATATGAATTTCATAAAAGTAATCCATTTTTGTTTTGTTCTTACCAAAATAAATATACCACAAATTATAAGATTTTTTTGGTTCTCTTTTTAGAAAGATAAATGTAAATATTAAATAAATTTATATATGTTTTTATCTTGTGATATATATTAATATGATTCAAAAATGAATATATTTTTTTCTAATTTTTAAAATAATTTTAATATATTATATGATATAAAGGTTTTATGGGTAAAAATAAGGGCAAGTTTATATGTGACTATTATTTCTCTTCCTATAAATAATGAGTTCTCTTTCTTCTTCTTTTATTCCATCAAATCATTCATAATAATTTGTTGTAATATTATTGGGATTGAATTTTTACAAATATTTGAATTTAAATTCGGATTAAAAATATTCAAATATATATAATTTAATTTGATATGATATATTTAATATATTATTTAAAATATATATATATCTTCATATTATTTATCAAATTTATATATTATAGTGTAACATTTTATACTAGATTATATCATTTTAAAGATTTATACAATCCTAATCGCACATTCGCACATTCGCATTTCTCAATTCTCATTATCGCTGTCGGTTTTCGCCAATCCAATCATTTCTCGTCGCGTCCGTCGTTCAACCCTTTCTCTATTCGCCAAACGCCAGTCCAATCGTTGCTCTGTTCATCGTCCTTGTCGCGTCATCTGTTCATCGTCTATGTCGCGTGATCTCTTCATCGATTGGGTTCATCCTCTCCCAGTTCATTCTCTCGCGCAGTTCAGTCGTTGTTCTTCAACAACAACAACGTGTCGTACTAGATTTGAGAGGAAACCGAATGTAGTTTCAGTTTGAATTCCCTAAATTTTTTCCAAAAGCTTTGCTTGTTCGATGTCAAGCACTCGTGCTATGTTCGCCTTTTGATCATCGATATATGGGTTCTAATAGGAAGTTACAAATGTGTATTGGAATATATGTATATGAAACACTTGTGCTCCGTCAATGTAGATGATAACATTTGAATCTTTATTTGCGTAGCCCTACTTTTGATCATATTTGATCCGATTAATACGATTGGATTCAGATTTTTTGGATTAATATTAAATATATTGAACTTGAATTGAATAATTTATAAAAAAAAACTCGGCAAGCGAAACATTAAAAACACTGACCTACTAAAAGGACAGCAACTTAATGCTATGACTTAGATCATAATAATAGTTTTTAATTATAATTATAAACAATAATCTCTCATAATTTATTATAAATTTACTATAAATATAATTTTTAAATGATTTATAAGAGTTATCTTTCTTTTTTCTTTGCACTTTATCTCAAGATAAAATTTAATTCATGATATTTTAAAATACATAATTTAATTCATAATTTTTTAAAATTTAATATTTTTAATTCAATTTAATAGCTTTCAAAACAATTATGGATCAAATT
The DNA here is from genome assembly GCA_037013495.1 of Hippophae tibetana. Taxonomy (NCBI): domain Eukaryota; kingdom Viridiplantae; phylum Streptophyta; class Magnoliopsida; order Rosales; family Elaeagnaceae; genus Hippophae; species Hippophae tibetana. The sequence continues at coordinate 97,963,166 of CM072810.1, forward strand.
TTATTATTAGAAAATGTTATGAACTAAATTCTATTAAAGTCGAATGAAACCGTTAAAGTTTAAGAAATTATGAACTAAATTATAAGTTTTAAAATATTAGAGATCAAATTTTATTATAATGTAAATATTAAGAGTCATATAATACAAAAAACATTTTTTAGGACTTAAAAGGTATATATTTCATTGAATTGAAAAGAAAAGAAACTACAAATTAATATATAAATTTAATATAATTTATGATTATAATTTTAAGAGCACAACATGATATATGTTCAGATAAATTTATAAAAATATTTTTGAATTATTTTATTCATATTATCAAATTATTTTTCATCTCATTTATACTATATAACTCATTAAATGTTTTATTTGTATCATTTTATTAATCTATGTCTAACGATGTTATAAGTTATAATATAAAATTTTATTTCAAATATATATCACTTAATAATTTAAATTATTCTAAATTTATCATTTATGTATGGCTTTATTAGATAGAGATTAACAAAATAATATAAATTGTTAATAAAATTCCAGCTAAGGGACATACAAAACCTAACAGCAAATGTTGGTTCCATATATAACAATTAACAATATAAATTATTTTAAATTTATAAATTATGTTTAATTTCGTTAGTGGGAGATTAACACAATAATACAATTTCACACAAAACTCTAGCGAGAGGGCAACACACAAAACCAACAGCAACTGATACAAAATGCACAAAACAATATAAAAGCAACCAAGCAAAGCCTAAGAAGAGGAGCATTCACTTTTAACTTTTAACAAACACATTATGTACACTAACAAAACAACAAAATGTAACCAAAATTGCTACCCAGAATAAAACCAACGACAAAATATAAATTATTATAAAGAGATGAAGAAGAAAAATAAATTAAAATTAAAAAGATCACTATGGAGGAAAAAAATTCTAAGAGAATTAGCTTAGAAACATATATATATTTGCTAAATACTTAGAAGCTTATATGAGAACTCATCGGCCCATGTATACTTTTATTAATTTATAATATTGACAGTACTTTTTTTTTTATAGAAATATTGACAGTACTTAAGTTTGGAAAGATATGCTGCAATATTTAAGGCAGTGAATTTAAATCTTAATTAAAATAGTTATTTTAATTTAATATGACTAAAAAAAGTCAAGTTTATTTAAAAGATTTTTTTTTTAGATTTTTTTCTCCTAGATAACTAACGTTCTTGATTTTTCTAGGAAGAATGTTAATAAAACTTAAAACGAAAACTAATATTTTTGTTATTATTATTTTATTATATTTGTAACCTTTTAATATATATATATATATATTAAAAAATAGTTTCAAACTTTTCATATTTATCTCGTAATTATTAAATTAAATATTAGATATATTTTAATTTTTTAAGTAATAAAATTTAGTATTTATAATATCTAATTTTAATAAATAACTATATTATAGGTGTTTATGAAAAATACAAATTTAAAATATTCATTTATATATAATAATGAAATTAATGTGATATTTTTTAAAAATTAGAAGAATTTTAGTATTTAATATAATAATTCTGAGATTAAATTAATTAATAAATAATTAGATGTCCTCGTTCCACTAAAAAAGTATAATTTCTTATTTGAGAAACATTAGAGAATTTTTTTACCATGTACAGTGCGAACTCATTTGGGACCATCTCCAAATCAAGTTACAAACTCATCACATATAGAGGTATTAAATGGATAAGATGTTTCATTAATATATACTATAAGTTATAAATTTTGGAAAATATTTTAGTTTATCTAGATTATTTGTTATAAGTTGAGATAGTAATAAAATGATATATAATGATTTATTCTTAATTAGCCTAAATAAAGAAAAAATCGTACCTCCAACGGGTTGCAAATATGTAATAGGATAAAATTATTTTGAATTTTTATTTTTATAAAAAATTAAAAATCTTAAGAAATAAGATGAGTTTATTGAATGATATTAATAAGGAACATATAATATGTTTTATATAAGATCTCTTTCTAAATAAGACAAGTAAAATTACAACAATAATTAAAAAAAAAGAAATATAATTTTTATAATAAACATAATTATATATAATAAATGTAAGTTTATTAGGAATAATTTTTAATAACTCTGGTCCCACGTGACAAAATCAGTGTAATTAAATTAAAGATTATTTAAGTTTATAAACAATATTATTATCAATTACGTAATCGATGTGAAATTTTCTGAATTCATTAAATAAAATATAAGATAGAATATAAAAACTTATTTAATATCTATACTTTGAATGGTTGGATTTTGCCTGCCATCTCCTTAATGATGTTATTAATATATAATTTAACTATATGCGTTCATTGGAAAATATTAAAAAATATTCTCAAAATTTATTATATCTTCAAAAATATTCTTATGATTTATAATAAAAAACTAAAATATTTATTTGAGATATCTTCGAAAATATTCTTAATAAGTAACAAACTTTACCTTAAAAAACAACCTCTATTCAACCCCTAACAGATATATTAGAAAAACATGTTCGACCTTTCCCCAAAATATATCAGAAAATCACGTTTTCCAGATTACCACTTGTTAAAGTGAGATATTGAAGGGACGCATTTGAATTCAAATATGTAAATAATGGCTACTATCAATTAAGGTACCTACAAATTATCTAATCATTTCATTTCATTATATTGATTGACCTTATTATTACATTACCTCATCCAAAATCTACTAATTATAATTTCTTGGATTTTATATATGAAGAAAACCTTACACAGTCCCCTTAAAATCATTTAATAAGTAAGTGTTATTTATTATTTTTATAAAATATTTTTATTAATCATTTTATTTATTTATTTTCATTAATTATTAGGTATTTTTATTTTTTTAAAAAAATTAGTTATACAAATCTTATATTTTATTAGTAGTAAATATCATATTATTATTTATTTTATTAGTCTAGTGAGTAATTTCTCTTTAATTAAATGAAATAGTTAAAAATATTTTCATGGCGAATCCCACGAAGGTGACTCGATTTTATTTTCCTTGGGAAGTTAAAGTTTAAAAAGTGAATTGATGTTCAATAAAGTTTTAATTAACAACTTAAATACATCAAACTTCACATCTTGTAACGTTGTGATATTTTATACAAATTTAAGGTAATAAGTTTAGGAATATAAATAATTATTATGCCCATTTTATACAAATTTGAATGTTGTGATTTTTTTTTATGATATCAAATAAGTAAAATCTTAGATAGAATATATATGATAATTTTAATTATTAATTAAATTTTTTAAAGTGTATGAGTATTGTAAAAAGATAAAAAAAAATCTATTTTTTTTTATGGAAAGTAGAGACAATAGTAACGTGTTAACCTTAGAGTAAAAAAAAAAAAACGTGTATATCTTATGTTTCTAAGCAAGGTATAGGTTGCAATTCTGATAGTATCAAATGATCATGAATACTACAATTATTTTGTACTCAAAATTAAAAACATGCAGTTTGATTTATGGATTTAAATGTTATGGTCGGTTATTTTAATTTTTTTAAGTAACAATTATAAGAATTAAATTATTTTAAAATTTTATATAGAAATACACTCTAAAAAAGCAACACAAGAATATAACACAATTCACACAGTCAACACCCTTTAATTATATTTTTATTCTTGATTTATTTAATTGAATATGTAATTTTTTTTATTTTTTTCCTTCTTATTTTGGTCAATAGGCACTTGTGCATGATGATGAAATCTAAAAATAACTAATTCACTGTTTTCACGTTTAATTATTTGTGCCACCAATTAAATTTTAATAAATGAGAAATTTAAACCTTTTTTTTACTCCCTTCGTTAACTTCACCAAATTATAACCTATATATGCATTTAGGAAAGAAAAAAAAAAAAGGGTCCCGCGTATGCATATTGTGTGTGCCAAATGCAGTGACACGTACAGGGTAAAGATTAACTCTAGTGAAATTAAAATGCTTCAATATTAAGAAATTAAAAAAGTATGTTATAATTACATTAAAGAAGATTTTTTTTAGATTTCAAAGCATATATAATGTCTTGATTTAAATAATATTAGAGCTATTACATATAATCACTTTCTACTATGAAACTCTATATCGTTCCAATATCTTACAAATTATTGCGAAATTTTCAAATATTTCATAAACATTATATACAATATATTATTACTTAGAATATCGTTATCAAATATATTAATATTTATTAAAAATAAACTTATAATTATTACCATAACATTTATTTTGTTAGAAATACTTAATGATTGTATCAGGAGAGAGAATAACTAAATCTCAAGTATGGTTTTTGGTTAATACATCAATTTCTTTTTTCATTGCAATCTGTCAAAAAGGGTTAGTAGATGTCTCACGATAGGTGTGAGGCTCATGAAGTGTAGCAAGGGTAATATAACAATGATAGTCAAGTAAATGTGTAGGAATGGATTTTACCCGGGTTGAGTGGCGAGGTGAAATGTCTTGTGGAGAATCTTCAGGCGGAACAAGAGCAAGGGACCTATGTTTAAGGTGGGGTAGCTCGTTATCAACATGTTCTTATACAACCTGTCTATGATAATCATAAAAAATATCTGAAGATTGAATAGTGAAGTTCATAGGTGGATTAGGAGTATCTTTAGAAGGAACATGAGACTTCTTTGGAAAGATTTCTAAAACATTTGAATTAGTTAGGGAAGAACGAAAGTGAGAAAGTTCAACAAATAAGCGGTGTTCCCAAAATAAAACATTTCGGGAAACACGAAGACGATGTGAGATAGGATCATAACATTGATACCCTTTTTGAGTTTCACCATAACCAATAAAACAACAAAGTCTAGATCGAGGCTCAAGTTTGTTATGTTCATGAGGCTGAAGAAGAACGAAACAGGCATATCCGAATGAACGAAGGTAATGATAGTCAGGAGATGACCCAAAAAGGTGCTCATACGGAGTCTAATTATGAATGACAACGCTTGGAATGCGATTAATGACATGAACAACATGAAGAGAAGCTTCACCCCAAAATGGGGCAGAAACTTTGGTAGAAAGAAGAAGAGCACGATCAGTGTCAAGAATATGACGAAGTTTTCTTTCTACTCGACCATTTTGTTGAGAGGTTCCTGGATAGGTTAGATGAGGTACAATGTCATAGGAGTGTAACAGAGCTTGAAAAGAATTTTGAGTATATTCAAGAGCATTATCAGATCAAAAAGTTTTGATATGTTTGGAGAATTATGTTTCAACCATTTTTGTAAAGTTACTATATATTGGTAAGATTTCAGAACGAGATTTTATTGGAAAGATCCAACTATAACGAGAATAATCATCAATAAAAATAACAAAATATCGAGATCCACCAATACTAGTAACATGATAAGGTTCCCAAACATCAGAATGAATTAACTCAAAAATACTATTAGAGATAGATTTACTATTATTGAAAGGTAAGGTTGGATGTTTTCCTAACTGACATGAAGTACAATAAAAAATGTCTTTGGACACAGAACCCAATAGACCTTTAGAAGCTAACTATTGTAACCGAGTGGATGGGGCATGACCAAGATGAGAGTGCCAAAGTGCGAGAGAAGGTAAGGAAGAAACTGTAGCAGTTGGAGCAGCAACAGAGGTAGGAACAACAGGTGGAAGATGAAGATTGTTTACGGGAAACATACGCCCGACCCTAGGACCGGTCCCAAGCTCTTGCCCCATCCTCGAATCCTACATAATACACCCAGAATAGTAAAAAATAAGGCAATATCCTAGCTCAGCTAATTGTCTGACCGAGCATAAATTATAGGATAGGTCAGGTACATGGAAAACCCCAAGAACAGAGAGGGTAGATGTTGAAACAAAACCTAGACTATTCCCATGAATGGTGGAACCATCAACTTTATGAATATTAAGAGGATATGGTGTAGGTTCAAGTTTGGAGAATAAAGATGAGTGATGTTTCATGTGATTACAACATGTAGAGTCAAAAAGCCAAGTTTGAGACTTACCGGGCAAAACTGAGAGAGTAATGGAAAGAGATGCATTACCAGCCATTTGAACAACTTGAGTTATGATCTTCTGTAGTTCAGTGGAGAAGAGGTTGATAGTGGATCCAGAAGACTGGGACTCTGCTGAACTAGAAGGCATCAGCGAAGTAGGCTCAGTATTAGCAACAACAACAGTAGATTTGTTACGATGATAACAAGTCTCAATGGTGTGGCCATGTCGCTTGTAATAATTGCGGAACCTTTTATTGCTCTGCCTGCGATGATTATAAAAGCTAGAGGAATCACCTGATTGTTGAGGTTGCTCAATAGTAGGAGCAGAAGGAGTAATAGCTAAAATATTGAACTTATTCTGGGCTTGAAGGGTTGCAAGTTGAGCTTCTTCTCTAACCAACTCATTTACAACAGTATCAAGATAGTGATGAGGACTGCGATTAAGAAGCTGACCTCGGATGGGCTCAAAGTCCTTGTGAAGTGACATCAAGAACTCATAGAGACGAAATTCATCCCTAACTATAGCATATTGCTGAGCATCTGTTGAGCATGCCTAAATTGGATCACAAAGGTCAATTTGGTCCCAAAGGAAGCAAAGCTTATCAAAGTAGTCATTGATGGATTGCCCTGGTTCTTGTTGAAGTTGATGCAATTCAACTATTAGCTGATATTTCATGGATCCGTGAGTAGTGGAGTATCTTTTGGCCAACATATCCCATGCTGATTTGGCATCATCAAAGCTGCCCAACAGATTGGAGATGAAGGGAATGGAAGTATTCTGAATCCATGTGAGGATCATGTGGTTGTGACTATCCCATTCAATCATGCGACGAAGGAAAGTAGCATCTTCTTCACTTGCTTCTTTAACAGGAATGATAATTTCACCAGTACAATAATGCCAGAGCATACGACCCTTAAGAAAACTGCACATAGCTTAAGACCATGATAAGTAATTCTTAGTCCCTTCCAATATAGTATTGATAGGACAAGAAACAAAAACATCCTTTTTATCCATTTGAAAACATAATATGCAAAAACGGAGTAAGGATGACCTATATTGGGGAAAAGTCAATGGCCAATAGCCAAAGTCAACGCGTAGCACGAACATCAAAAAGTCAACAGACACTACGTTTGCACAAAGTCAGCGGTCAGTGGGATTCTGTGACGTCAATTGGATGCTATGATAACATCAGCCATAGGCAAGTCGATGATGACATCACGGGACCAGAGCGTAGTGTGTGTGGCGCGTCAAATTCACGCGCGGTTTCTGTTGGCAGTACGTGCGAAGGAGGATGACTGTGAAACGCCCATGGTTATATATATATGGTGGTGGCGATCACAATGGTATCTGCAGAAAGGTCATCGGGTTAAGATTCACAGCGGCATTTGGTTTTAGTGGCGGTGCATGAAAGAACGTGCATATCGTTTGAGCGGCACGTGAGGGAATGTGCGGTGTCCGATGGTTGCAATTAGGGTTAAGCATCGGTTCGAAACCGAAAGTTTTAGATCAATCTGAATCCAATCAAATCTGAAGCAAATTATGAATTATTCAATCCGAATCTAATCCGTTGTACATGCCAATTCGAACAAATTCGAAACCGCTAATTTTAAGTCAATTTGAATCTGATCCGATCCGAAAATTATTAAATCCAAAAATTATTCAATTCAAATGTGCTTTAAATGTCAATCTAAATTCGATCTGTTGTACGTACCAATCTGAACAAATATGAATCCACCAAGCAATCCAAATCCGAAAATTATTCAATCTGAATCTGCTTTAAATTCCAATCCGATCGGATATGGTCAAAATTTTAATTTAAATCTATTAAAAAAATTACATAAATAAGTAAATTATAAAATATCAATTTGATCTGAACCGCTATAAATGTCAATCTGAACAAATACAAATATAATATAATTTCAACTTATAAAATAAAAAATTACATAAAATAAAAAAATCTAAAAGAAAAATTCAACATCAATTACATATTTTAACTCCAAAAAATTAAATATCAATTACATAAATTAACTTGACTCTCCAAAATTAATAATAACAATAACTCTTTTTAATAATTATTCAACGTTTAAGTCACCAACACCATCAAGAATATCTACATGATCAAAATTAAAAAGTTAAAAATATACTTAAATAATGAGCTAATAAACATAATAATATATATTTGATAACAAATAAATCTATATATATTCAAAATATATATTTGAAAATTTTATGCAATATACCTGATTCTAAAGCACTCTTAAATTTTTGCAGTCTAATTGGTGATCCTCTCACGTATCTTACAACAACACGAATCCTATTTATTAATATGCTATACTCTTTCAAACCCTGCTCAACAATTAAATTCAGAATATGTGCACTACATTGCATGTGCAAGTGTTTTGATTCTAAAATTGCATTACCCCAAACCATTAACATATTTTTTCAAATAAGTAAGTGCAGTATCATTAGAACTTACATTATCAACTGTAATACATAATATCCTATCAATGCCCCAATCTAACAAACATCATTTAATCGCTCTACCAAGTGTATCACCTTTATGATTTGGAAATTAACAAAAGTTTAAGATTCTTTTTTGTAAATTCCAACCATTATAAAAAAAATGAGCAGTTAAACACATATAACATAAATTCTGACAAGATATCCATGTATCAGTGGTAAGACATATTCTTTTACTAATTCTATTCAACAACTCTTTCAATTTTACCCTTTTAGTAACGTACAAATTCAAGCAATCTCTTGCAATAGTCCACCGAGAAGGGATTTTAAACAAAGGTTGTAGCTCTTCAATAAACTCCTTAAATCCTTCCCATTCTATGATAATAAATGGAAATTCATTTTTTATTATCATCCTTACCAATTTTTCTCTACATCTTTCAACATTAAAACTGTGAGGTACAAGACTTCCTTCCTTATGGAAAGCTAAAGTTTTTTGTTTCTTAAGAACTCTATCGGGAAACTTATCATATCCAATGACAATGTGTTTAAGAAAATTTGACGTGCCAGATTTGCTTGACACATACTTATATTGTTTCTTACAATATTTGCATATAGCTTTACGATATTGCCCTACCCTTCTATAGTAAAATTAGCCCATGCTTCACTACTAGATCTAAAAGTAACTTTTTTACATTCTTGTTTAGAAGCAATGCATAGGTCAGGAATTGGAATACTTATAGAATCTTCTTCTTAAGTTGGTTGTGTTGCACTTTCATCTTTATTTACTTCTTAAATCATATAAAGTGTATCATTATCTTTATCTAAATTCATCTGTATAGTTGTAGAAAAACATATTAGACATTTGCAATAAATAATTGTAAAAATGTGCACATAGACATGGGGTGATGTTGGACATGTTTGCTTTCATGTGATTTTAAATTATGTATTGAACATTTATATATAATATAACTAAAAATTTAATAATACGAATGAAATGTTCAATTAACATGCATCATTTATAAAACAATGTTGTATGATATTGGTTTTTATAATTATATAAATAATCATGATATACTACAATGCTCACATTTGTTTCACCAAGCCACGATAGACCTCAATATTTTAAAAATAGCTTAAAATATTTTGTAACTCAATTAAAGCATAAAAAACAACATTTTTGGGGAAAAACTAAGGACAAATTGCCTTTGGAAATTTGGTGCCTAGATATCGAAAAATTACATGGAATCATAAAAAAATTCATCCAAAACAAACCTCTCAACACAATCACATTTTCACTCAGACTTGTAATTTCATTTCATAACTCTTGAAAATTACTATAAGAAAATAGTAAATCATACAATATGTTCTAGATAGCTTATTGCTTCATACATCCATTTGAAACAAAAATAATAACTATCAATAGCACCCAAAACAGAGCATTTGAATATTATATCTGAAATTAAAATTCAGAAAAAGAAAAAAGTTTAAACAAATACAACCTTCTGTTCGTACTGTGATGAAGAACAAAGAACTGCGAGCAGTAGCAGCGGCGAGCAACATCGGTGAGCAGAAGCGGCGACGAGCAGCAGCAGCGGCAGCGGTATGGAACAACAGCGATGAGTAGAAGCGGCGACGAGCAGCAGCAGGGACATGGAGCAACAACAACGAGCAGTGAGCAGCAGCGGCGCCAGAGAGCAACATCAGTGAGCAGTAGCAGCAGCAGGGAGCAACAACAATAGTAGGGAGTAGGGAGCAGCATCGAGTAGTGAGCAGCAGCAGTAGTAACGACAATGAACATCATGAGCAGCAGCGAGCAGAGAAGTAGAGAGTCGCAGCAACAGAAAAGCTGAGAGTCGCAGCAACAAAGAAGTAGAGAGTCGCAACAATAGAGAAGCCTTCAAAAACTAGTAATGGAGGAAGGGAGGGAGAGGGAGAGATGGAGGTAGAGAGGCAGCTGAGAAAATATATTAGGTTAAGAATAAGAGATACGGCTAAGGTTAGGTTAGGTTAGAATAATAATTAGGTTTATTAATTATTATATATATATATTTAAATAATATATTAAATATATCGAATTAGATCGAATTATACGAATTTAAATATTTCTAATCTGAACCTCTAATCCAAGCAGATTGATAAAATCCAATCCAAATCTGATTCGACTTCAGATCGAAACCATTCATTTTTATCGGATTTTATCGAATTTTTTGGATTTTTTGGATTGATCGGATATTTTGCTCACCCCTAGTTGCGATACTTCCACGATTTTGTAGATTTGGTCGAGCCGATCATAGTGGTATATGCAGAAGAATTATCGGAACAAGATGCACGATGACGGGGGTGATTGTAGTAGTCTATGTGGTGTGAAACTCCTTAACAACGGCGACTATAGTTCCGAAACCTAAGGAAATTGGTTGAAAGACGTCGGAGGTTCAACGGTGAATGATTGTCGTGGTTATTGTGACATCAGAAGCTATAAGGGTTAAATAACATCAGAAAAGACAAAACTGCTAGAAAGATAAGAATAGTGGCTCTGATATCATGTTAGAAATACTTAATGATTGTATTCTATTCTGTGATTCAAATGAATATACATGGTACTTTTATATAAGAATTACAAATAAATTAGATATGTCTAAAATAACTAAATATAAATATGTCTAAAATAAATAAATATAAATTAATAGATATATATATATATATTAATATGTTATTAGATATATATTAACATATTTTTAGATTATAACTTTATATGGATGATATTCTTTATATATAATATATATATATATATATATATATATAGCTTTATAGAATGAAATTGATAGTACGATGATCCATCTCCATCATTGTCATTATCATTCCACTATTATGTTTTATCACGTACTGTTTTTTTCTTCATCCTTATCTTCTCATGACACAACAAGAACTTCAGAAGAAAAAGCTTTCCTTGCATTAACATTTTATAGTAACCATAAGGCTAGAATCACTATAGAGACAATATCATGACTCATATAAAGCTGAGAGATTCCTATATGAGTCATAATATATGATACGTCTAAAAGCCAAAGATTTTTTTTAATTTAAATTATTGAGTATGTATGTAGCACTTAGAAAAAACTCAAAAATTATACTATAAATTTTTTTTTTTATAATATCATAGATAATATATGATATTTTATAAAATTTATACCGTAAAAATTGATATTATTATATAGTAAAGATTTAATAAAAATGATACTAGATAGTTAAATTCATATCAAAACTTATGAATATTGAATAGATTTTTTAATGACGGAGCCATAAATTATTTTCTAATTAGAGAAGAGAGTAACATGCTGTAGTATTTGTAATTTAGTTAAATTTAAATTTATGCGTGTAATTGTTTTTATTAGAAAGAGCGAAATAAAAAATTAATCAAGTTTAAGGAGAATGTTAACCGGGTATGGTGGGACGAGAAGACTACCCCATTATCCGCTTAAATAATTACGGGGTAGGATGGAAATTCTTCATCCAAATTTTGAATTTTTTTTTAGGAAGATTAGATTTCTTACGATCCAACAGAAAAACTTAATATCGATTATATATTAAGTAATGAAATTGAACATAAAAATTTGAATAAAATATAAAATATAATTATTTAAACGAATTACAATAAAACAAAAATCAGAAAATTAGCGAGACAAAAGGGGTGATCCCCACCTCCAACCCACTAGCAGAGACATCATTCTCCACCAATATTAATATTAATATTAAATAAAATTTCACGAATTATAAATTATAGGATAATGTGAATAAATTATTTATTTAATGAGATTTATTAACCTTTTAATTGCATTGCAAATGTATGGTAATAAATCGAACTTTATTAACTTTTTATTTATATTTTGACGTGAAATAAAAAATGTTAGAAGAATTCATATACAAGAGATGATATGAAACAAATTAAATGGAAAATTATTCTCTAATAAAATGGTAAATAAATTATAGTTATTTTATTAATTAATTATAAGAAATATTTCTATTAATTCCCCTCACATTCCATTCCATTCCCATGATAAATATAAACAAAATCAAATGTTTATTAAACAGTTTTTAAAGATAAAAAAATAAATAATCCTCGTGGTTGTAACATAGGTGGTGGTACCAAAATTTTCTTAGGAGACATTGTGAACACGAGAAAAAAAAAATGATGATATTTATGAGTAATATTCATGTAAAAGTGACTCATTTTGTAATAATGATGATAAAGAAGAGATAATGTATTTCAATATTGAGGGTGAGACTAGTAGTTCTTGTTATCATTTTGAAGGGAACAATTTATGTACTTGGTACTCCTTGACTTTATGATTGTGAGAGTACGTAGTATTTTCTTGCTCTTAAATTCTAATATAAGGTAAATTTTATATAATATATAAATAATATAAGTTATTTAATTTTAAAAGTTAATCTCAAAGTAAAATAATTCTCTTACTATTTTTAAATATATATAACACCAATTTTTTTTCTTAATTAATGTAAAATCTTATTTTTATATTGGATTAATTTTTTAGTTTTGTTTTATTTTAGATTGAGTGCAATTACAATATAATTTTAGTGTGGGAAAACTTTACATATTACTAGACAAAAGAGGAAGTGATAGATTGAGTACTTATTTGAGTGTTAGAACAAAATATTACCAACAATTAGTTAAAGAAACATATATATATTTCAGAAAGATCTTTAACTTAATTATTCCTATATTAAGGGATTAGGTTTTAAATGGTTTTATAATTCTTCTATCAGGATATTTTAATTTTTTTTTCAAGTGAGTCTATCAATATTTGAATGTTTGTAACGTGTCTTTGTTAATTATAATTTATTAAAAATATTATGATATTATTATTATAATAATATTTTTATTTAATCATAATATCATTAATATTATAAATAAAATAAATATTTAATATCAATAATAATAAAAATAATTATAATTATCATCAATTTTTTATTAATTAAAGAAACATGTGTTCCTCAAGCAAATTTCTTTACAAATGTCACCTCTTCTCCAATTAAAAAAAAAACTAAAATTCCGAACAGCAAAGCATAATTGTAAATTAACTTATAAATATTAAAAAAAATGGCCGTTCACTCAAGGGTTAGTTTAGTATTGCAATTTATACATTGTCAATTTCAACTGTGAAGTATAAATAACCACGTGCAATACATTTAAATTACTAAAAAGATTTGGTAAAATTAATTAAGCATTAAATAATTGTCAAGAACACGGTTAATAGTAATCATATTATATTAAAAATACAACTTGATATTTTATATTATAAAGAATAATAATTTAGTTGAATAAAGGGTCATTTTTGTGTACGTTTGTTAAAATCACTTTTCTACTATAAACAAAATTTGAAATAAACAATTACACGTCCACATCTCCGATTACATTTGCCTGACTCGAAATCAAGTCTTTTTAGTTCTCAAAACTATAATTGGAATATTAAAGCGGAAATGACAACTTAAGGGTGCTATTTGTAGATTGTTATGGTGAAGTGGTACAGTGATATGATGTATTTGAATTTGAATGTGCGTGTTATGGAATGTAGTTTGAAGTGGTCACATAAATGATTTCAAGGTAAAGATTTAGGTATTTTACATAAATTTCTTAAACGTGATTTTGATTGTGATTTTAATATTTATTTTAAAAAGAGAATAGTAATTATAAATTACTTCTTACGAGAGTGTCTGTTACTTCTCCAAAAAGTATTAAAAGTGTTTTTCAAAATTTTGAGAATATTTCATTTCAAGATTGTCAAATATCATTAGAATTAAATTACTTCAACATAAAGAAATAGTTTTATTGATACAAATAAACAAATGTTTACAAACTATTTATACAAATGAAAAAATAAAATTGTAATAATTAAAAACAAACACAATTATAAAGGGACATGTTCTTGGATAATCTGTTTCTCCCCACCAATCCGCTGGTGGCTGTTTCCAACTGGTGTGTTGGTTATCACCAACTGGATCTCAAGCTCTTTAATTCCCCCTCAAGTTGGAATATATGTTAATTATTCCCAACTTGTTAAGTAAGCTTGAGAACTGTGGAAAACTCGGGGATTTGGTAAATATATCTACTGGTTGCTCTAATGTAGAAATATGATAAGTCTTGATCATTCCAGCTTGAATCTTTTCTCTTACTAGATGACAATCGATCTCTATGTGTTTGGTTCGTTCATGAAACACTGGATTTGATGTAATGTGAAAGACTGCTTGATTGTTACAATATAACTTGATTGGTTGGAAGTGTTTGATACCCAAATCATCCAAAATGTATCGTAACCAGGTTACTTTGCAACATGCTACTGCCATAGAGCGGTATTCTACTTCTGTACTTGATCGTGAGACTGTATTTTGTTTCTTATCTTCCAAGAAATTAGCGAGTTTGCAAGAAACATACAATATCCTATGGTTGATCGTCGTGTGTCTTTGCATTTAGCCCAATCTACAACACAAAAAACATTTAGTTGTAATGAACTAGTTGCTGAGAAAAAGAGACCTTGGCTTGACATATCGTAGCACTCCTTGAGCTGCTTCCAAATGTGGTTGACGTAGTTTATCCATATATTGACTGAGAATGTGCACGACATACACTAAGTCGGGTCTTGTGATGGTCAAGTATATTAATCTCCCAATAAGTCTTCGATATGATGTGGGGTTACTGATGAATTCTCCTTCAAATTTTGTTTCATAGGTGAATTGGCAGATTTGGCACCAAGATAACCCATGTCCTCCAATATTTCAAGTGCGTACTTGTGTTGTGACAGAACAATTCCCTTCTTGGAACGTGAAACTTCTATGCCCAAAAACTACTTTAATTCATCGAGATCTCTTAGCTTGAATTGTCGCATGAGATGATTCTTAGTTTCTTCAATGTCTTGTACATTGTTTTCTGTTATGATTATATCATCTACATAGACAAGAAGAGCAGAGAAGGAATTACCACGAGTTCATACGAATAGTGAGTGATCATACTTGGATTGGTTAAAACCAGCTAGCTTAAGTGTTATTCATAGCTTAATGAACCATTGTCGTGAGGCTTGTTTGAGTCCATACAACGATTTATGTAGCTTATATACTCGTGTTTCCCCTCTTCATCTGAATCCAAGTGGAAGGGACATGTAGACATCTTTATAAAGATCACCATAGAGAAAAGCATTATTGACATCGAGTTTTCAAATATGCCAATTTTGAATAGCAATAACGGCAAGAAGAAGACAAATAGTGACAAGTTTGGATATTGGTGCAGAAGTTTCTTGGTAGTCAAAACCTTCAATCTGACTGTATCATTTAGCCACTAACCGAGCCTTGTGTCATTCCACAGAGCCATCAGGATTATACTTGATTTTGTAGACCCATTTACAACCAACTGGTTTCTTGTTTGGAGGAAGCTGCTGAAGCGTCCAAGTGCCATTAGTTTCAAGAGCATACAGTTCTTGTTTCATGGCAAGCTGTCATTTTGGATCATTGAAAGCTTTAGCAAATGTGGTTTTGTTCCATGAGAATGGAAATATAAGTAGCAAAGGCATAATATGTCGGTGATAATCGATCATAAGTAAGTACATGAGATAGAGAATAAAAAGTACCTTTGTCATTAGACGATGCTGAGTTAGACGAAGGGAATGACCTAGAAGGTAAGGAAGCTTCTACATGATACTTGTGAAGGTAGCTAGGAACATTGGTGGATCGGCAAAGCCTATGTGTGACTGGTGTTGGAGGAGTCATGTGTGGTGCAGAAGTTGATGATGATGTTTCGGGAGATGAATTTTGAAGATGAAGAATGTTTGAGTTGATTGTTGGAAAGACATATGGTGTATGATGAAGTGATGTATTTGGATTGGTTAATTGACGAATGTTAGGTATGTCATCATAAATAATATTTTCTTATGGAGTGAATAGAGTTGGAGTGTTGACAACGGAAGTAAAATAAGGAAATACATGTTCATGAAAGATAACATCACGAGACACTAAAGTCTTGCTTGTTTCCAAATTGTAGACACGATAACCTTTTATCCCAGATGGATACCCAATGAATATGTATCTATGTGATCTAGCATCAAACTTGGTGAATTGATCATGATGTGGAGACACAAAATAAAAGGAACCAAAAACACGAAGATGTTCATACATAGGAATTTTGTGAAAAAGGACTTCAAATGGTGTTTTACCCTTGAGAACAGGTGTTGGAGTACGATTTATGAGGTATGTGGCTGTAAGAATGACATCTCCCCAGAATTATTTAGGGAGATTGGCTTGGAAGAGCAATGCACGAGCGACATTGAGAAGATAGCGGTGTTTGCGTTCAGAAACACCATTTTGTTGAGGGGTAGAGACACAACTGGTGTGATGAAGGATTCCTTTGATAGAAAACAACTGGGTCATAGAGAATTTTGGTCCATTGTCCTTACGAATGATTTTAACTTTGGATGCAAATTGTGTTTCAACAAGGTTAGTAAAGGTGGTAAGAAATGTGTGTGTATCAGATTTAGCATGTAAGAGATAGACCCATGTGCATCTTGAGTAGTCATTAACAATAGTGAGGAAATAACGTACTCCATTAAGTGATGGAATGTGATAGTCACCCCAAATATCGACATGAATTAGTTCAAAATGTGTTTTTGTATTGATGGAACTTAGAGGAAATGCATTATGAGTTTGCTTAGCTAATGGAAAAATAGAACAAAAATGTGTGTTGATGGAAAGAGAAATTACACGTAAACTATTATTAGATAAATGACCAAGTCGTTGATGCCATAGATGAGAGTTGGTGGAAGCAGTATTTGAAACAGAGAAACATACAACCTTTTCAAAAATAGTCAAGTAGTAGAGTTTTGTTTTCTCAGTTCTCATCCCAATCGTCTTCCCTGAGTATTTGTCTTGAACAAAGCACATATTATTAGTGAAGATGATATGACAAAATGTAGTTTGAGTTAGTTTGGCTACTGGAACTAAGTTTAATTTGAAGGAGGGAACACACAAGAAATTATGAAGTATGAAATTATTGGAGAAATGTACAGTGCCAATATGTGTGACACATGTAAGAGAATGATCATGTAAATGCACATGCCGATTAGTGATTGGAATGTTGGAGCTCATAAGGTTTTGGGAACATACCATGTGATTAGTTGCTCCTGTATCAAAAATCCAACGAGTTTCTGAATTTAAAATAGTTGCACATAATGTGTTACCCGAAGAAGTAGTCACTTGACTTTCCATGCTACCTGATTTGGATTGATTGAGAAGTGTAAGTAGCTCTAGATATTGGGCAGATGTAATGTTTTGGGATGATATCTTTGTGCTAGAGCTACTTTCCTGAAAGTACTATGGTGAGCTTTGGAGTGGAAGCCATAACTTGTATTTCTCTTATCTTGAATTGATCCTTTCTTCCGACACATGTTGATGGCATGTCCATTCAAACCACAGAAATTACATTTGAGACGCTTTCGACAATTTTCAAAATTATGTCCATTGAGACCACAAAAATCACATTTGAGGTGACTTCGGCAATTCTCAGAATTATGGCCTATATTATTGCATTGATTGCACTTGAGAAGTGGGTTCCTTGGTGGGTAATTCTTGTGAGGATATTGTGGACAACTATCCCTAGCAACAAGTGCGGCAGCTTTTGGAATCCTTCCTATGGTTTGCATGGAGACAACTCTCTACATTTCATCTTGGACAATGAGTGAATATACCTTATTTACTGTAGGTAAAGGTTTCATGAGTAAGATTTGTCCATATGATGATGTGTAAACCGTGTTAAGCCCCTTGAGAAACTTTATGGTTCGCTGCTTTTGTTGATATTATTGTAGTTCCCTTCCGGGATTTCCTCCATAATGTGGAAGAGGACATAGTGCATCGCGACTATCCCATAAGCTTTTCAACTTGGTTTAGTATTCTCCAATGCTCACACCTTCTTGTATGCAACCATGAATCTCTTGGTCAATGTGAAATAGGTGCATGTTGTTGGTGTGTGAAAATCATTCCTTCAATTCTTCCTATAGCTCATATGCAGTATCATTATACATGACACTTTCTGCAATTTTAGGCGATATGATATTGAGAATCCATCCTTTGACAAGAATGTTGCAGCGAGTCCATTGTTTGATTTCTACTTCAAAGTTTGTTGATGGTATTTTGATTGTGGCGTCAATAAATCCTTCTTTGTTTTTGGTGATGAGAGCCATGAGCATCGCATGACTCCAAATATAATAATTTTCTTGATTTAAGGATTGAGTTACTAGAATCATGTCTGGTTGGTCTAAGTGGTGTAGATATAATGAATGACTAGGTTCATCATACTATTTTGGTAAAGTAGGGTTGGTATTGGTAGTTGTAGACATTATTGTTGAGTAATTTTTTTTGATAGAACGTGATAGTATTTAGTGTGTTTTAGACAACAATGATTGTTTATGAAATAAATAATGAACTAAAATATGCTTTATTTTATAGAAAATGAGTCAAGGATTACAAAACCAAAAATTTCAACCGTAAAACGAGTCGAAAAGTTGGTGAATCGGCGCGTGGAGTGGCTGGAACGACGGCTGCAACGCTAGAGCACTGAACATGATGAAGACCAAACCGGATGGAAGACCAAACCAGCTAAAGACCAAATCGGATGGAAGACCAAACCAGCTAAAGACCGAACCGAACGAATGACATGTCGTTTGCTTCAGAGGTGCACTGAACGACGTGTCGTTTGAGTCGTCTTCCTCAATAGCTAGCATGTGTTGTCGCGTGTAACTCCGGCGAGGCGCGTGGAACACCGCTGAACTCAGACAAGGCGCGTGTGAGTGCGTGTGTTGATATTTTGGTTTGAAATTAATTAGAGATTGCTCAAAATTTTCTAAATATTATAATGGGATGAAATTGAAATTATTTTTGTGAATCGAAATTGGTTTTGGAAAGAAACAGAATTTGAAAGGAAGAAAAAGTTTATGTGTGAGCTGAATTTTTGGAGAATTACTTCCTAAGCTCTAATACCATGTAAGAAATGGTTTTATTGATATAAATAAACAAATGTTTACAACCTATTTATACAAATTAAAAGTAAAATTGTAATAATTAAAAATAAACACAATTATGGAAAGATATGTTCTTGAACAACCTGTTTCTCCACTACAATCTATTGATGACTGTTTCCAACTGGTGTGTTGTCATAAATTATGTTGTATATGAGCTAAATTTATTTTATTGTATGCATTAAGTAACATATTAGTTATTAAATAAATATAAAATTGAAGATGTGTCATAGTAAAATAATGTGCAATCACTTACTAATATAGACTCAATTAGATGCCTAGTATGTTGATTATTTTATATATTAAGTTACAATAAGAAAATATTATTCTTAAATACCAAATAAAATAAAGTTATATGTATAAAGTGATGTATTAATTATTGATTTGATTTAAATTTATGTAGGTAGAATGAACTATTTTAACAATGCTATTACATTGTGATATATTTGTTGATGTTGTACTATAAAAAAAGCATTATTCTATTCAACCAATTAAACATTGTTGAAATTATAAAGTTACACCATTTTAGCACGTAAACAAGGTTTTTTTTTCAATATCAAAACAACTTTAATAAATAATAACGTCATGAAGACCTTATCCTTGGGTCAATTTGGGAAAAATATAATTAGTAGCTTTTGTCTGCAATGGGCCTTTTTCCATCTTAATAGCCCATACAGAGAGAGAAGGTTCTATATAAGATTATAGATATATACGACATCAATATATATTAAAAATATATCATAATTATAATTAATATACTAATTTTCATTAAATATAATTATTAAACTCTATTATACTAATCAATAATATTAATACATTTAATCTTAAATTTAAAATACATAAAAAAATTCATATCTACCATTTTAATATAAGTGTTATTAAAGTAACACACATTCCATTTTAATATAAGTGTTATCAAAGTAACACGCATTCCATCTAAGTAGTATTAATATATATCAAAAATATATTATCATTTCTAATTAAATATAATCATTGGACTGTATTATACTAACTAACAGTATTGTCACACATTATTTAAAATTTATCTCAAATTTAAAATACATATACTTTTCTATATCTACCATTTTAATTTGAGTGCTACTAAAGTAGCCCACATTTCATCCAGGTTATTCCACCTTCAAATTTGTAAATATGTAATCTCTTTGGTTAAAAAAAAAAGAGTTTGTAAATATGTGCATATGAGTTTTCTTAACAAAAATGTGGGCTGGAAACACACTAATTTTGGATGATAAGAGAACTTTTGTGAACTAAACTAGGAAACAAAAACACTTAACTAACAATGACAAGAAAGCTGTAACAACATAGGGTGCCTACAAAGCTTGTTCACTCATTTCCTCAATCTTTGCCCCTCACCATTTTTATATCCACCGTCTACACATTCACTTATCCTCACTAATGACTCGTCGTCTGTATTAATACTTGAAAGGGACTCATCATTATCTTCTGTGTCACTCTTTACCTCAGAGCACCCAAGCTTCTCATCGATATCATTCTCTAAGCTGTCCAAAGTCATAGTTCTCAACGAGTTTACGCATACAGGTTGCTTGGCCACATGAATTTTTATGTAATACTATGTAAATTCACTTTTGTTTGAGTTTTGACGGAATGGGACATCTTTTAAGGTTGTGAGAAATAGAGCATGGTGATCTTACTCTCACGGGGTTTTTAAAATCAATGTCTTGAGGAAGTTCATGACTTGCACTACATGAATTAATGCAGTCAGAGGACCTATCATCTGCAATAACAACTTGTTCAATCTGCAGTTGACATAATAATGCATTGTTTGCAGACAATGACAAGTCCCTCTCTCAACTCAAGTGGAAAAAATGAAAATACTGACTCGTTAATTGCCTACCATGGCAAAGATTATAATTGTGCAGAAGTAACAGCATAGGAATGACTACATTTAAATTTTTGAATATGCCAACCTACATTGTCAATTTCTTGCAAACTCGTGGCTTATATTTTGAATTTGCAAAACAATACATTTCTTAATAAAAACAAAGCATTAAAAGCTTGATGATTTGTAAATTGTAATAAAAAGGGAAACAAACCTGAGTCAGTTAGGTGCAATAACCATTGCAATATTACGCGCATTCATCTTATTGTATTATTCATGTTGTAACACATTTGCCATTAAATTGAGGGCCCAATTAAGTAGTGCAGCTTCTGTTGGAGGAAGTAAGCGTATAAGTTGGATACAATCATCTTTTTGTTGGCAAATTATATAAATTCTCGATAAGTCAGATTTATGATAAATTAAGAATAAAAATAACACACAAATTTAATAACAGAGTTCGGTCAATCTTGCTTACGTCTCCGAACCTACTGCAGATCTTTTTACTGAAAGAGAAAAAAGTACACAAAGTGTTTACAACACTCACAACTCATAACCCACGATCCAATTGCACCCAAGAAAATTACTCTCAATTTTCTCTCACAAAAACTTTTCTCTCAATTGGAATGAACACTTTATATGATTAATTCATTACAATTACGCATCTATTTATAGAAAAATTCACTCCTTGAATTTCTCCTTAAATTACTTTTTGAATTAAGCTTCTTATTTTACTCCATGAATTGCTTCATCTTTTGTTCCTTGTTTTGCTACATGTTTTGCTCCTTAATTTGCTCCTTAAATTAAAGAGTTTTATAGCAATTTTCAACACTTTTGTGTTGCAATGTATCACCAGTTCTGGTGTAAGAGAATCAAGGACTTCATTAGGAAGCTCTTTAAACCATGCCTACAAAGCATAGAAAAAGCAGTGTCAAGGAATTATAAGAATATACTGTAACGAGATAAATGTAGTTGTAAATGAATTGATTTCGGAATTTGTTTTGGAAAAATGCTAAATAACTAAGCAAATGAAATTTTGGGGTCCTGATAATAAATTATATAGGTTTCTTGTACTGATATGTGTGAAATGCCAAATTATTGTGGTCAGATTATTTTCCAAGAACTAAGAATTTTTAGCCTGATTCTTGAGATTTCTTAAACGGTGAACACTGATTATTTCCTTCTTTCATAGCCAAGAAAGGTTACCATAAAATGCAAACGTTAAAAAATTTGAGAGGTCCTTGGATGTGAAAAATAGGAAATCACTATGAAGAAAATTAAATACACATAGTGAAATTTGAATTTCTTTTACGAGGCTTCAAAACAATGGACATCAATTCTACGGGGCATTTTTTAAATACACATAGTTAAATACACATGTTTTGTCTATACCTTTACCAACCTTACTAAACAATGGACATCAATTCTACGGGGCATTTTTTAATGGGTCCAAAACAAATTTTTAGGCCCAAAACCTAATATCTCTTAAATAATATTCTTGTCTTTATTGTTTATATATATATATATATATATGTTCGTGTGAGAGTACAAGAAGCTACCGAATAAAAAATAAGAAGAATGGAAGCTGCTGAAAATCTGAGGTGAAGAACTGTCGCCAAACACTAGGGAAAAAATTAGAACATAACAGAAGCTACGCCCAGCTTTCTTTGTCTCTCTCCATCTGCAGCGACTCCATCCAGCAAGGCAGTAGCCATCTCAAACCTCTGTTCTCCGTTAGGCCATTGCTATCTTCTCTAACTCCACCCAGCAACAGAGTAGAAGCTGCCGTAGTCTCCATTCTTTGTTGAGGTCTGGTCCTCGCTACCCTCTTCCCGTCTGTTTTGCACCACCCACCAGAGCTGCTACTTGTTCAACAAATTAAAAGAGGTAGACAAAACATGTAATTTGATATTATTTGTACTATAATATTTTATTAAATAACAATTTTAATAAAATTATTAGTAAATTAAAGAGATTTAATTTAAGATAATGTATTTAGATTTTTGTATATTTTATTAAAATGATGTAAAAATTGTTATTCCTATATTTATTTGATTATTAATGAATTATATTCAATATATTATAGACTTTTTACGTTAAAAGATTTAATTATTTAAATTATTTTATGTAATTTTTTTTTTGATTGTTTATTATTTTATTATTACAGATGATTATATATTTGTCTGATAAATTTAGATCCAAATTTCGTCCTATAATATTAATTTATAATAGTTATGACACGTCGGTTCAATTGATCTCGAACCTTGTATCCTTCGTTATTTTCGGCATTTATCCTAAATATTCTTTCTACTCAAGGCATAATAAGACGTCTTTTGGTTGAAATCATTTATCCTAAATATTCTTTCTACCCAATGCATAATAAGACATCTTTTAGTTGAAATTAGATAACATGATATCAGAGCAATTGTCCTATGTTTTAGGTTCTCTTGGAACTCCAATACGGAAGAAAAGTATTAAGGTTTAATTTAAATTTCACATCAACTATAAGTGTTCCCAAAGTGCAGTATATAAGTATATAAGTGATAGATAACCCTTTAATTATAAGAACTCTTTTAGTTAGACTTAGACTACACTTTTAACATGAACATGGCATTGATTTTGCAGAAACCCCAAATACCCTTTTACTGTATGATTTTGTAACATGAAGGATTAACATATATAGTAAAAGCTAATGTTCTAGAGTTAAGCAAGAAATATAAAATGGTGTTGAACTTCTAATCCAATAAGAGTTTACCTATTAGGAGTAGCACATGTGGGACTCGTTTGCACACAGATGATTATAAGCTATTAGAGAGGGCTAGAATCAATCTTAAGAGTATCAACACAAAAATTCAAGGTAATTAATTTAACATTTACTTCTGGCAAATTAATTATATGGCGGGAATGTGCGAAAAAGGTTCCACATTGCTGGGTGATTCATGAAGCCAATGGAAGATCAATTAAAATGCCAAACTGGGATAAAGAAGCAGGGATGAAAACTAAGTGAAAATGGAAGACAGGCAAAGAGGTAAATATTGCAACTAAAAGCAATATCTTTGTACATTCTTAAGCAGAAAAAATCAATGTTTAGTTAGACTAGTAAAGAATATACGACCATTGAATTTACAAAACAATGACTAATAAATTTTTATTTTACTCATGTTTTGGTCGTGTCATAATCGCATTCGTGATGGTGGCATGTTTCCATTATACTGATCAGACATAAATGAGTGAAAATGCTACATTTGATCAGAGACTTTCTCAGCAACGCTACCATAATATCCGACGGTAAATTGGTGTTGCTGATCATCTGTGTTAAAATTTTGAACTTGTTGATTTCTTTCATTAGTTGTAGATCTGGAACAATAAATGGGTTCGATAAACATCTTTCTTCTTCAAATTCGTATCGTTTTCGTTGTTGTTGACACTAGTGTTAGAGTCCCAATTCAATCCAAAAACGTTCAGAAAACTATATGAACTCATAATTTAAATGCAGCGGAAACAAAATTGGATCGAAAACATATCTCTTGCCATTGATCAAATTTCAACACTTACACGGAAATTTCAATGGATTTTTAATTTGATGCTCTCACTGATTTCTCACACTTATTTACTACGTATTGATGATGTATCTGAAATGTTACAGTTAATAGTGAGAGGACCCTATACTTTATTAAGGTTCTTCCATCAAGAACCTCGTT
Organism: Hippophae tibetana; assembly: GCA_037013495.1. Lineage (NCBI taxonomy): Eukaryota > Viridiplantae > Streptophyta > Magnoliopsida > Rosales > Elaeagnaceae > Hippophae > Hippophae tibetana. Next base: position 97,988,278 of record CM072810.1, read on the forward strand.
CGGTTTCAGAACTGACGTACGGTTCCGACGAAACCAAATCGTCACCACGGTTCACTTAACGTTGCACCACTTTGATTTACATTCTCCCACTTGGTACAAACGTTAAGCGAAATTCTCTTGAGTAACAAAATACATGAATCATAGTGATAGGTCCTCTAAGAGCGAGTATTATCTTCCATGTATTACAATATATTTAGTTTCTCAAGTATAATACTTTATGTGGTAACGAAACTTAATGAATAAATCCTATATTTATTCTTGGTCCAATAAAATATATATTTTCTCAAATAAATTAAGGTGCACATGAATATGAGAAAACATCACAATATATAAGAGTTTCATTAATAAATTATATATATACATTTTCAAAGTGGAACCAATTCCCATTTTCTCTACATGATCCTTGAATTTCATTGGTGGCATGCCTTTAGTCAAAGGATCAGCAATCATCAACTCAGTGCTTACGTGCTCAATGACCACTTTCTTTTCCTTAACACGTTCTCTTATAGCCAAGTACTTAATGTCGATGTGCTTACTACGACTACCACTTTTGTTGTTCTTAGCCATAAATACAACAGCTGAGTTGTCACAGTACAATCTTAATGACCTAGAAATAGAGTCAACTATTCTAAGCCCAGAAATGAAACTCTTCAACCATACACCATGCAATGTGGCCTCAAAACATGATACGAACTCGGCTTCCATAGTAGAAGTAACAGTCAAGGACTGTTTCGCACTCCTCCAAGACACAACTCCACCGACAAGCATGAAAATGTAACCAAGTGTTGATTTTCATAAATCAACACAGCCAGCAAAGTCTGCATTGGAGTAGCCAATTACTTCAAGTTCATCGGTTCGTCTATACATGAGCATATAATCGTTGGTTCCTTGTAGGTACCTCATCACTTTCTTTGTAGCTTTCCAATGGTCAACACCTGGGTTACTCTGATATCTCCCCAGCATCCCAACAACAAATGCAATGTCAGTTCTGGTGCAGACCTGAGCATACATCAGGCTTCCAACAGCTGAAGCATATGGAATGGTTTTCATATGTTCTCTTTCAAAATCATTCTTTTGGCATTGGTCCAAATTGAACTTATCACCCTTCACAATGGGAGCAACACTTGGTGAATAATCCTTCATCCGAAATCTCTCTAAAACTTTATTGATATAGGTTTCCTTAGATAAACCCAAGACACCTCGAAGTTTATCTCTATGGATCTTAATGCCAATGACATAAGATGTCTTACCCATATCCTTCATATCAAAATTTTTAGAGAGGAATTTTTTTACCTCATGTAGCAAACCCCTATCATTGGCTGCAATCAAAATATCATCTACATATAGTACCAAAAAAAAATCTTACTCTCACTAACCTTCTGGTATATACATTGATTCATGACATTCTCTTCAAAACCAAATGAAGTGATGATGTTATGGAATTTCAAATACCATTGACGGGAAACTTGTTTTAATCCATATATAGATTTATTAAGCTTACAAACCAAATGCTCACTATCACTAGAGAAGAATCCTTCAGGTTGTTTCATATAAACCTCTTCCTCTAGGTTACCATGAAGGAAAGCCGTTTTCACATCCATTTGTTACAAATCCAAATCAAAATGGGCAACCAATGCTATGACCACACGAAGTGAATCTTTCTTAGATATAGGAGAAAATGTCTCTGTGTAGTCGATTCCTTCCCTTTGAGTGAATCCTTTGGCAACGAGTCTTGCCTTATGTCTCTCAATGTTGCCTTGTGAGTCTTTCTTTGTTTTGAAGACCCATTTACATCCAATGGCTTTTACACCATTAGGCAACTTGACGAGATCCCAAACTCAGTTAGACGCCATAGAATCAATCTCTTCTTTCATGGCATTGTACCATAAGTTCGAAACCTTAGAACTCATGGCCTATGAAAACATCTCAGGATCATTTTTGGCTCCAACATTATAGTCACATTCTTGTAGATACACAACATAATAATTAAGAATCGATGATTTCTTTACTCTAGTAGATCTTCTTAATGTTGCATCAACATTCTCCTGAGGAGCAGGATCATGTTGTTCAACTGGTTGTTCAACAGTTGTAGGTATCTGTTGAACTTCAATATCTACTGGATCAGGATCAACAACTTGTGGTACTTCCAAGACTGGTTCTTCAACACGCGTTTGTACTCGAGGCGTGTTGTTAACAATAACGATCAGTCCATTACTTGAAGTGACATATTGAGCATCTGAATGATCTTTCTCAAAACTAATGCCCTGGGATCGATCGCTCCCACTAATCAAGTAATTCTTAAGAAATTTTTCATTTCTTGACTCCACAAACCTAGTGTTGTGAGATGGACAGTAAAATCTATAACCCTTAGACCGTTCGGCATATCCAATGAAATACCCACTAATGGTCCTTGGGTCCAGCTTCTTCTCTTGTGGATTATAAATCCTCACTTCAGACGTACATCCCCAAACGTGCATATGTTGCAAACTCGGTTTCCAATCTTTCCATAATTCAAATGGCATCTTTGAGACAGCCTTGGTTGGAACTCGGTTTAATATATACACAGCCGTCTTTAAAGCTTCAATCCACAAGGATTTAGGAAGATTGGAGTTACTAAGCATACTCCACACCATGTCCAATAATGTTCGATTTCTTCTTTCTGCTACACCATTCTGGTCTGGTGAACCAGACATAGTGTATTGGGTAACTATCCCATGTTCTTGAAGAAACTTAGCAAACGGACCAGCGCTTGTCCATTCTCAGTGTATCTACCATAATATTCACCACCTATATCTGATCTCACGATCTTTATTTGCTTTCCACATTGTTTATCTACTTCAACCTTAAAGATCTTGAAGGCATCCAATGCTTCGCTCTTATTATGAAGCATATAAAGATACATATATCGAGAAAAATCATCAATAAAGGTGATAAAATATTTTTGACCTTGAATGTCCATGTCTGGACAACACATATCCGTATGTATGATTTCTAATATGTTTGAACTCCTATTGGCATATTTCTTTGACTTGTTACTCTGCTTTCCCTTAATGGAGTCCACACATGTCTCAAAATTAGTAAAATCTAGAGTACTAAGTACCCCATCTTTCACTAATCTTTTAATTCTTTCTATGGAGATATGTCCTAATCTCCTATGCCATAACGTAGAAGAGTCATCTTCAATAATACACCTTTTAGTGCCAGCTTGAACATGCATAGAGTTATGAGTGACATTATTTCGTAAATTAATACAGTAAAGACCATCAGACAAAATACCATTCCCAACACAATCAGATTTATTAAATAAACTGAAAGATGTTTCTGAAAAGTGAAAGGAATAACTATAAGGTACAAGTCTTGAAATTGAAATCAAGTTTCTAGAGAAACTTGGAACATAAAAGGTCTTTTCTAATTTTAAAATAAAACAACTACTTAAAATCAAATTGCATGTCCCTATAACCTCCACATATGAGCCCATCTTGTTACCGGATAAGATGTATTGCTCACTTCCCATTGGCTTCCTTAGATTTTGCATACCTTGTAAGGAGTTTGCAACATGGATTGTAGATCCAGAATCAATCCAACAGGTGTTAATATTAACATTAACCATATTAGATTCATAACAAACAAACGAGGTTACATTACCTTTATTCTCAAGCCATTTCTGGAATCTGATACAATCCTTCTTCATGTATCCCTTCTTTTTACAAAAGAAACACTTGGATTCTTTCTTAATATCATCTTGAGGTGGAATTATCCCTTTTCCATTATGCTTGTATTGAGATTTTCCTTTCTGGTACGTTGTAGCCAACATTGCACTTTCACCAATTTGCATAACAAGCCTCCCTTCCTCTTGAACACACATGGTCATTAGTTCATTAATTGACCATTTATCCTTATGTGTATTGTACGAGATTTTGAATGGCCCGTACTGATGTGGGAGAGTGTTAAGGATATAGTGCACCAGGAAGGATTTCGACATCTCAACCTCGAGATGCTTAAGTTGAGCCGCAATGTCCTTTATTTGCATAATGTGCTCGCGCACAATTTTCACACTGGTGAGTTTCAAAGAAGAGAACTTCATAATAAGGGTGCTTGCTAAAGCCTTATTTGAAGTGACGAATTGATCATCAATGGCCTTTAGCAAGTCTTGAACATTGGTATGCTGATCAACGGAACCACGAATACCAGCAGAGATTTTAGTCTTAATGAACATCATGCTAAGGCGATTAGATCGTTCCCATTGTTCATAAAGCATGATATTCTCTGGAGTACTGGTTTGAGTAATTTTAGATGGTTCGTTTTTCCTAATAGCATAATCAATATCCATCCACCCTAATTGAATGAGAATGCTTTCCTTCCATATTTTATAATTATCCCCTTTCAGATCGGGAATATACAACGGATATCAGAGAAATTTACAGGTTGAGAAGCTACAATTAAAGATTATATGCTCATTAAAATTTGAGACCTAAACAATAGTAATTCTTTACCAATGTAAATCATGAATAATATGATTCTGGTTAAATTCATCATAACTTTACAATAAAACTATCAAATTATGTTCCTTTTCCTAATCCCTGTGTGTAAATTAGAAAATATAATTTGATATTATATCCTAATTAATCACACAAAAATATAATAAAAATTCATGTGTGATAAGATTTATTATATCACATATGATTAATTACAATTAATATTTATTTTTTAAATGTAATCCTAAATAAACTTTATTATAATTTTAATTAATTAAAGATGTTGTGTCTACTCTCTAATTAATTAAACTATATGAATTACTTAAATATTAATTAAATCCTTATGCTCAATTATTGCATAAAACCATAAGTAATATTAATTTAATTTCAAATGTGTAAATATTATTTATCTTAAATTGCATATATGACAATAAATTATACAAGCAAAAATAAATAATATAAGCACTAATTAAATCCATAAGAGCCATTAAAAATTAATTTCATTATGCATAAATTATTTAACTCAATTTTATTGTATAATTAATTATAAAATTTATACATATAAATACCCAAAACAAATAATTTGAGCATAATGTATTTAAATAAAATTTTAATGTGTCCAAAAATTATTTAAATAAATATAACATGTATAATAATTATTTTACCCATCACAAACTTAAGTTAAATAATTAATCAAATTATATTCGGAATTATTTTATATATATATATATATATATATTTAGTTTTAATAAAAAAAACTAAATACCTAATATATATAAAAGTATTGCACAAGTACAATATGTAAGGTGTTGTAGCCTAATGGTCTGGTCGTTGGAATCTCTCGTAAGACTATTGTTCTAGTCCCAGCAACTCCAAATGTTTAATATTTTGTTAATAAAATTAAATTATGAATCTATATAAAATTATACCGTTACATATAACAATGCAATGGGTCTAGTGGTAGAGTGGACAAGCCATTACAAACCTAATAATGTCACACGGGTTCAATTCCCAGACAAAGCAAAGAGAGGATGTTTTTTTTTGAAAACTTCATCTTTAACCTTCAACCGGTCAACTTGACCCGGTTTGACCTTAATGGATATCCAGCTGTATCTTTCTATTTCGGCGATGAAATCCAGCATTATTTTTATCAAAATTCTCAAAATTCGATTCCCAAGTGATTCGTGATCTCAATTTGAAGTAAAAACATAATTTTAAATAAAAAGTTAATTAATGAAGCAAATAAATACGCACGGCAAATTTGATTTATTTTCTTCATTATTTTTCAAGTTTAATTTTACAGAATCACACAAAAATCAATATTGAAACACTTTATAATTTTCATATACATAAAAAACAATCAAAATAAAAAACCCAAAATTTCAGTTCATCGTAAAATAGAGCAAAACAGAATTGTTTTCAAATTGATCTCATACCAAATGTTAGAGTCTCAATTCAATCCAGAAACGTTTAGAAAACCATATGAACTCATAATTTAAATGCAGTGTAAAACAAAATTAGATTGAAAACATACCTCCTCCTATTGATCAAATTTCAGCACTTACATGAGCATTCTAATAGATTTTTAATTTGATGATCTAACTGGTTTCTCACACTTATTTACTATGTATTGATGATGTATCTGAAATGTTACAGTTAATAGTGAGAGGACCCGATAATTTATTAAGGTTCTTCCATCAAGAACCTCGTTCGGTTTCAGAACCAACGTACGGTTCCGACGAAACCAAACCGTCACCACGGTTCACTTAACGTTGCCCCACTCTGATTTACAACTAGCTCTCATTAATGCAATGGGTCTGGTGGTTGAGTGGACAAGCCATTACAAACCTAATAATGTCATCCGTGTTCAATTCCCACACAAAGCAAAGAGAGAATGTTTTTTTTTTTTTGAAAACTTCATCTTCAACCTTCAACCAGTCAACTTGACCCGGTTTGACCTTAACGGATATCCGACTGTATCTTTCTATTCCGGCGATGAAATCCAGTATTCTTTTTATCAAAATTCACAAAATTCGATTCCCGAGTAATTCGTGATCTCAATTTGAAGTAAAAACATAATTTTAAATAAAAAGTTAATTAAGAAGCAAATAAATACTCATAGCAAATTTGATTTATTTTCTTCATTATTTTTCAAGTTTACTTTTATAGAATAACTCAAAAATCAATATTAAAACACTTTATAATTTTCATATGCATCAAAAACATCAAAATAAAAAACCCAAAATTCAGTTCATCGTGAAATAGAGCAAAACATAATTGTTTTCAAATTACTCTGATACCAAATGTTAGAGTCTCAATTCAATCCAGAAACGTTCAGAACACCATGTGAACTCATAATTTAAATGCAGTGTAAAACAAAATTGGATTGAAAACATACCTCCCCTCATTGATCAAATTACAGCACTTACATGTGAATTCTAATGGATTTTTAATTTGATGCTCTCACTGGTTTCTCACACTTATTTACTACGTATTGATGGTGTATCTGAAATGTTACATTTAATAGTGAGAGTATCCGATAATTTATTAAGGTTCTTCCATCAAGAACCTCGTTCGGTTTCAGAACCGACTTACGGTTCCGACGAAACTGAACCGTCACCACGGTTCACATAACGTTGCACCACTCTCATTTACAACTAGCTCTCATTAATGCAATGGGTCTGGTGGTAGAGTGGACAAGCCATTACAAACCTAATAATGTCACCCGGGTTCAATTCCTAGACAAAGCAAAGAGAGGATGTTTTTTTTTGTTTTTGAAAACTTCATCTTCAACCTTCAACCGGTCAACTTGACCCGGTTTGACCTTAACGGATATCCGACTGTATCTTTCTATTTCGACGATGAAATCCAGCATTCTTTTTATCAAAGTTCTAAAATTCGATTCTCGAGTGATTCATGATCTCAATTTGAAGTAAAAACATAATTTTAAATAAAAAGTTAATTAATGAAGCAAATAAATACGCACAGCAAATTCGATTTATTTTCTTCATTATTTTTCAAGTTTAATTTTACAGAATCACTCAAAAATCAATATTGAAACACTTTATAATTTTCATATGCATCAAATACTATCAAAATAAAAAACCCAAAATTTCATTTCATCGTGAAATAGAGCAAAACAGAGTTGTTTTCAAATTGCTCTCATACCAAATGTTAGATTCTCAATTCAATTCAAAAATGTTCAGAAAACCATATAAAACTCATAATTTAAATGCAGTGTAAAACAAAAATTGGATTGAAAACATACCTCTTCCTATTGATCAAATTTCAGCACTAACATGGGAATTCTAATGGATTTTTAATTTGATGCTCTCACTCGTTTCTCACACTTATTTACTACGTATTGATGGTGTATCTGAAATGTTACGTTTAATAGTGAGAGGACCCGATAATTTATTAAGGTTTTTCCATCAAGAACCTCGTTCGGTTTCAGAACCAACGTACGGTTCCGACGAAAATGAACCGTCACCACGGTTCACTTAACGTTGCACCACTCTCATTTACAACTAGCTCTCATTAATGCAATGGGTTTGGTGGTTGAGTGGACAAGCCATTAAAAACGTAATAATGTCACACGGGTTCAATTCCCAGACAAAGCAAAGAGAGGATTTTTTTTTTTGAAAACTTCATCTTCAACCTTCAACCGGTCAACTTGACTCGGTTTGACCTTAACGGATATCCGGACGTATCTTTCTATTTCGGCGATGAAATCCAGCATTCTTTTTATCAAAATTATCAAAATTCGATTCTCGAGTGATTCATGATCTCAATTTGAAGGAAAAACATAATTTTAAATAAAAAGTTAATTAATGAAGCAAATAAATACGCACGGCAAATTTGATTTATTTTCTTCATTATTTTTCAAGTTTAATTTTACAGAATCACTCAAAAATCAATATTGAAACACTTTATAATTTCCATATGCATAAAAAACAATCAAAATAAAAAACCCAAAATTTCAGTTCATCGTGAAATAGAGCAAAACAGAGTTGTTTTCAAATTTCTCTGATACCAAATGTTAGAGTCTCAATTCAATCCAAAAACGTTAAGAAAACCATATGAACTCATAATTTAAATGCAGTGTAAAACAAAATTGGATTGAAAACATACCTCCTCCCATTGATCAAATTTCAGCACTAACATGGGAATTCTAATGGATTTTTAATTTGATGCTCTCACTGGTTTCTCACACTTATTTACTACGTATTGATGGTGTATCTGAAATGTTACATTTAATAGTGAGAGTACCCGATAATTTATTAAGGTTTTTCCATCAAGAACCTCGTTCGGTTTCAAAACCGACTTACGGTTCCGACGAAACTGAACCGTCACCACGGTTCACATAACGTTGCACCACTCTCATTTACAACTAGCTCTCATTAATGCAATGGGTCTGGTGGTAGAGTGGACAAGCCATTACAAACCTAATAATGTCACCCGGGTTCAATTCCTAGTCAAAGCAAAGAGAGGATGTTTTTTTTGTTTTTGAAAACATCATCTTCGACCTTCAACCGGTCAACTTGACCCGGTTTGACCTTAACGGATATCCGACTGTATCTTTCTATTTCGGCGATGAAATCCAGCATTATTTTTATCAAAATTCTCAAAATTCGATTCCCGAGTGATTCGTGATCTCAATTTGAAGTAAGAACATAATTTAAAATAAAAAGTTAATTAATGAAGCAAATAAATACGCACGCCAAATTTGATTTATTTTCTTCATTATTTTTCAAGTTTAATTTTACAAAATCACTCAAAAATCAATATTGAAACACTTTATAATTTACATATGCATCAAAAACAATCAAAATAAAAAACCCAAAATTTCAGTTCATCGTGAAATAGAGCAAAACAGAGTTGTTTTCAAATTGATCTGATACCAAATGTTAGAGTCTCATTTCAATCCAGAAACGTTCAGAAAACCATATGAACTCATAATTTAAATGCAGTGTAAAACAAAATTGGATTGAAAACATACCTTCTCCTATTAATCAAATTTCAGCACTTACATGGGAATTCTAATGGATATTTAATTTGATGATCTAACTAGTTTCTCACACTTATTTACTATGTATTGATGGTGTATCTGAAATGTTACAGTTAATAGTGAGAGGACCTCGATAATTTATTAAGGTTCTTCCATCAAGAACCTCGTTCGGTTTCAGAACCGACGTACGGCTCCGTTGAAACCAAACCGTCACCACGGTTCACTTAACGTTGCACCACTCTGATTTACAACTAGCTCTCATTAATGCAATGGGTCTGGTGGTAGAGTGGACAAGCCATTACAAACCTAATAATGTCATCCAGGTTCAATTCCCAGACAAAGCAAAGAGAGGATGTTTTTTTTTTGGAAAACTCAACTTGACCCGGTTTGACCTTAACGGATATCTGACTGTATCTTTCTATTCCGGCGATGAAATCCAGCATTCTTTTTATCAAAATTCACAAAATTCGATTCCCGAGTGATTCGTGATCCCAATTTGAAGTAAAAAAATAATTTTAAATAAAAAGTTAATTAAGAAGCAAATAAATACCCCTAGCAAATTTGATTTATTTTCTTCATTATTTTTCAAGTTTAATTTTACAGAATCACTCAAAAATTAATATTAAAACACTTTATAATTTTCATATGCATCAAAAACAATCAAAATAAAAAACCCAAAATTCAGTTCATCGTGAAATAGAGCAAAACAGAATTGTTTTCAAATTGCTCTGATACCAAATGTTAGAGTCTCAATTCAATCCAGAAACGTTCAGAAAATCATATGAACTCATAATTTAAATGCACTGTAAAACAAAAGAGAATTGAAAACATAACTCCTCCCATTGATCAAATTTCAGCACTTACATGGGAATTCTAATGGATTTTTAATTTGATGCTCTCACTGGTTTCTCACACTTATTTACTACGTATTGATGGTGTATCTGAAATGTTACATTTAATAGTGAGAGTACCCGATAATTTATTAAGGTTCTTCCATCAAGAACCTCGTTTGGTTTCAAAACTGACTTACGGTTTCGACGAAACTGAACCGTCACCACGGTTCACATAACGTTGCACCACTCTCATTTACAACTAGCTCTCATTAATGCAATGGGTCTGGTGGTAGAGTGGACAAGCCATTACAAACGTAATAATATCACCCGGGTTCAATTCCCAGACAAAGCAAAGAGTGGATGTTTTTTTTTTGTTTTTGAAAACTTCATCTTCAACCTATCAGCTTGACCCGGTTTGATCTTAACAGATATCCGGCCGTATCTTTCTATTCCGGCGATTAAATCCAGCATTCTTTTTATCAAAATTCTCAAAATTCGATTCCCAAGTGATTCGTGATCTCAATTTGAAGTAAAAACATAATTTTAAATAAAAAGTTAATTAATGAAGCAAATAAATACGCACCGCAAATTTGATTTATTTTCTTCATTATTTTTCAAGTTTAATTTTACAGAATAACTCAAAAATCAATATTGAAACACTTTATAATTTCCATATGCATCAAATAAAATCAAAATAAAAAACACAAAATTTAAGTTCATCGTGAAATAGGGCAAAACAGATTTGTTTTCAAATTGCTCTGATACCAAATGTTAGAGTCTCAACTCAATCCAGAAACGTTCAAAAAATCATATGAACTCATAATTTAAATGCAGTGTAAAACAAAATTGGATTTAAAACATACCTCTTCCCATTGATCAAATTTCAACACTAACATGGGAATTCTAATGGATTTTTAATTTAATGCTCTCACTGGTTTCTCACACTTATTTACTACGTATTGATAGTGTATCTGAAATGTTACATTTAATAGTGAGAGGACCCGATAATTTATTAAGGTTCTTCCATCAAGAACCTCGTTCGGTTTCAGAACCGACGTACGGTTTCGACGAAAATGAACCGTCACCACGGTTCACTTAACGTTGCACCACTCTCATTTACAACTAGCTCTCATTAATGCAATGGGTTTGGTGGTTGAGTGGACAAGCCATTAAAAACCTAATAATGTCACACGGGTTCAATTCCCAAACAAAGCAAAGAGAGGTTTTTTAAAAAAAAAACTTCATCTTCAACCTTCTACCGGTCAACTTGACTCGGTTTGACCTTAACGGATATCCGGACGTATCTTTCTATTTCGGCGATGAAATCCAGCATTCTTTTTATCAAAATTATCAAAATTCGATTCTCGAGTGATTCATGATCTCAATTTGAAGTAAAAACATAATTTTAAATAAAAAGTTAATTAATGAAGCAAATAAATACGCACGGCAAATTTGATTTATTTTCTTTATTATTTTTCAAGTTTAATTTTACAGAATCACTCAAAAATCAATATTGAAACACTTTATAATTTCCATATGTATCAAAAACAATCAAAATAAAAAACCCAAAATTTCAGTTCATCGTGAAATAGAGCAAAACAGAGTTGTTTTCAAATTTCTCTCATACCAAATGTTAGAGTCTCAATTCAATCCAAAAACGTTAAGAAAACCATATGAACTCATAATTTAAATGCAGTGTAAAACAAAATTGGATTGAAAACATAGCTCCTCCCATTGATCAAATTTCAGCACTAACATGGGAATTCTAATGGATTTTTAATTTGATGCTCTCACTGGTTTCTCACACTTATTTACTACGTATTGATGGTGTATCTGAAATGTTACATTTAATAGTGAGAGTACCCGATAATTTATTAAGGTTCTTCCATCAAGAACCTCGTTCGGTTTCAAAACCGACTTACGGTTCCGACGAAACTGAACCGTCACCACGGTTCACATAACGTTGCACCACTCTCATTTACAACTAGCTCTCATTAATGCAATGGGTCTGGTGGTAGAGTGGACAAGCCATTACAAACCTAATAATGTCACCCGGGTTCAATTCCTAGACAAAGCAAAGAGAGGATGTTTTTTTTTTTGTTTTTGAAAACTTCATCTTCAACCTTCAACCGGTCAACTTGACCCGGTTTGACCTTAACGGATATCCGACTATATCTTTCTATTTCGGTGATGAAATCCAGTATTCTTTTTATCAAAATTCTCAAAATTCGTTTCTCGAGTGATTCGTGATCTCAATTTGAAGTAAGAACATAATTTAAAATAAAAAGTTAATTAATGAAGCAAATAAATACGCACGCCAAATTTGATTTATTTTCTTCATTATTTTTCAAGTTGAATTTTACAGAATCACTCAAAAATCAATATTGAAACACTTTATAATTTCTATATGCATCAAAAACAATTAAAATAAAAAACCCAAAATTTCAGTTCATCGTGAAATAGAGCAAAACAGAGTTGTTTTCAAATTGATCTGATACCAAATGTTAGAGTCTCATTTCAATCCAGAAACGTTCAAAAAACCATATGAACTCATAATTTAAATGCAGTGTAAAACAAAATTGGATTGAAAACATACCTTCTCCTATTGATCAAATTTCAGCACTTACATGGGAATTCTAATGGATTTTTAATTTGATGATCTAACTAGTTTCTCACACTTATTTACTATGTATTGATGGTGTATCTGAAATGTTACAGTTAATAGTGAGAGGACCTCGATAATTTATTAAGGTTCTTCCATCAAGAACCTCGTTCGGTTTCAGAACCGACGTACGGTTCCGACGAAACCAAACCGTCACCACGGTTCACTTAACGTTGCACCACTCTGATTTACAACTAGCTCTCATTAATGCAATGGGTCTGGTGGTAGAGTGGACAAGCCATTACAAACCTAAATATGTCATCCGAGTTCAATTCCCAGACAAAGCAAAGAGAGGATGTTTTTTTTTGGAAAACTCAACTTGACTCGGTTTGACCTTAATTGATATCCGACTGTATCTTTCTATTCCGGCGATTAAATCCTGATTTCTTTTTATCAAAATTCTCAAAATTCGATTCCCGAGTGATTTGTGATCTCAATTTGAAGTAAAAACATAATGTTAAATAAAAAGTTAATTAATGAAGCAAATAAATACTCATAGCAAATTTGATTTATTTTCTTTATTATTTTTCAAGTTTAATTTTTCAGAATAACTCAAAAATCAATATTAAAACACTTTATAATTTTCATATGCATCAAAAACAATCAAAATAAAAAACCCAAAATTCAGTTCATCGTGAAATATAGCAAAACAAAGTTGTTTTCAAATTGCTCTGATACCAAATGTTAGAGTCTCAATTCAATCCAGAAACGTTCAGAAAATCATATGAACTCATAATTTAAATGCAGTGTAAAACAAAAGAGAATTGAAAACATAACTCCTCCCATTGATCAAATTTCAACACTTACATGGGAATTCTAATGGATTTTTAATTTGATGCTCTCACTGGTTTCTCACACTTATTTACTACGTATTGATGGTGTATCTGAAATGTTACATTTAATAGTGAGAGTACCCGATAATTTATTAAGGTTCTTCCATCAAGAACCTCGTTCGATTTCAAAACCGACGTACGGTTCCGACGAAACTGAACCGTCACCACGGTTCACATAACGTTGCACCACTCTCATTTACAACTAGCTCTCATTAATGCAATGGGTCTGGTGGTAGAGTGGACAAGCCATTACAAACCTAATAATGTCACCCGGGTTCAATTCCTAGACAAAGCAAAGAGTGGATGTTTTTTTTTTGTTTTTGAAAACTTCATCTTCAACCTGTCAACTTTACCCGGTTTGATCTTAACAGATATCCGACCGTATCTTTCTATTACGGCGATTAAATCCAGCATTCTTTTTATCAAAATTATCAAAATTCGATTCCCAAGTGATTCGTGATCTCAATTTGATGTAAAAACATAATTTTAAATAAAAAGTTAATTAATGAAGCAAATAAATACGCACGGAAAATTTGATTTATTTTCTTCATTATTTTTCAAGTTTAATTTTTCAGAATAACTCAAAAATCAATATTGAAACACTTTATAATTTCCATATGCATCAAATAAAATGAAAATAAAAAACACAAAATTTAAGTTCATCGTGAAATAGGGCAAAACAGAGTTGTTTTCAAATTGCTCTAATACCAAATGTTAGAGTCTCAACTCAATCCAGAAACGTTCAAAAAATCATATGAACTCATAATTTAAATGCAGTGTAAAACAAAATTGGATTGAAAACATACCTCCTCCCATTGATCAAATTTCAGCACTTACATGGGAATTCTAATAGATTTTTAATTTGATGATCTAACTGGTTTCTCACACTTATTTACTACGTATTGATTGTGTATCTGAAATGTTACATTTAATAGTGAGAGGACTCGATAATTTATTAAGGTTCTTCCATCAAGAACCTCGTTCGGTTTCAGAATCGACGTACGGTTCCGACGCAAATGAACCGTCACCACGGTTCACTTAACGTTGCACCACTCTCATTTACAACTAGCTCTCAAATATGCAATGGGTCTGGTGGTAGAGTGGACAAGCCATTACAAACCTAATAATGTCACCCGGGTTCAATTCCCACACAAAGCAAAGAGAGGATTTTGTTTTTTGAAAACTTCATCTTCAACCTTCAACCGGTCAACTTGACCCTGTTTGACCTTAACAGATATCCGGTTGTATCTTTCTATTTCCGTGATGAAATCGAGCATTCTTTTTATCAAAATTCTAAAATTCGATTCTCGAGTGATTAATGATCTCAATTTGAAGTAAAAACATAATTTTAAATAAAAAGTTAATTAATGAAGCAAATAAATACGCACAGCAAATTTGATTTATTTTCTTCATTATTTTTCATGTTTAATTTTACAGAATCACTCAAAAATCAATATTGAAACACTTTATAATTTTCATATGCATCAAATACAATGAAAATAAAAAACCCAAAATTTCATTTCATCGTGAAATAGAGCAAAACAGAGTTGTTTTCAAATTGCTCTGATACCAAATGTTAGAGTCTCAATTCAATTCAGAAACGTTCAGAAAACCATATGAACTCATAATTTAAATGCAGTGTAAAACAAAATTGGATTGAAAACATACCTCCTTCTATTGATCAAATTTCAGCACTCACATGAGAATTCTAATAGATTTTTAATTTGATGATCTAACTGGTTTCTCACACTTATTTACTACGTATTGATGGTGTATCTGAAATGTTACATTTAATAGTGAGAGGACCCGATAATTTATTAAGGTTCTTCCATCAAGAACCTCGTTCGGTTTCAGAACCGACGTACGGTTCCGACGAAAATGAACCGTCACCACGGTTAACTTAACGTTGCACCACTCTCATTTACAACTAGTTCTCATTAATGCAATGGGTCTGGTGGTAGAGTGGACAAGCCATTACAAACCTAATAATGTCACACGTGTTCAATTCCTAGACAAAGCAAAGAGAGGATGTTTTTTTTTTTAAACTTCATCTTCAACCTTCAACCGGTCAACTTGACTCGGTTTGACCTTAACGGATATCCGGACATATCTTTCTATTTCGGCGATGAAATCCAGCATTCTTTTTATCAAAATTATCAAAATTCGATTCCCGAGTGATTCGTGATCTCAATTTGAAGTAAAAACATAATTTTAAATAAAAAGTTAATTAATGAAGCAAATAAATACGCACCGCAAATTTGATTTATTTTCTTCATTATTTTTCAAGTTTAATTTTACAGAATCACTCAAAAATCAATATTGAAACACTTTATAATTTCCATATGCATCAAAAACAATCAAAATAAAAAAACCTAAAATTTCAGATAATCGTGAAATAGAGCAAAAAAGAGTTGTTTTCAAATTGCTCTAATACCAAATTTTAGAGTCTCAATTAAATGCAGAAACGTTCAGAAAATCATATGAACTCATAATTTAAATGCAGTGTAAAACAAAATTGGATTGAAAACATACCTCCTCTCATTGATCAAATTTCAGCACTAACATGGGAATTCTAATGGATTTTTAATTTGATGCTCTCACTGGTTTCTCACACTTATTTACTACGTAATGATGGTGTATCTGAAATGTTACATTTAATAGTGAGAGGACCCGATAATTTATTAAGGTTGTTCCATCAAGAACCTCGTTCGGTTTCAGAACCGACGTACGGTTCCGACGAAAATGAACCGTCACCACGGTTCACTTAACGTTGCACCACTCTCATTTACAACTAGCTCTCATTATTGTTATTCAAGTATGGATTCAGAGGAATCGCGTTGAACTCGTCGAGTCCCATGAGACAACAGGATTTGAATCGAAAAGGTTGAGTTGTGTTGTGATTGATTAAAAATAATATTAGGTTTGTTAGTCAAAATAGGACGTGCTTAATTTAGAAGAAAATTCATGAAAGATCGTTTACCATATTGTCAAAGATGGAGGTGCCTAAACTTGTTTGAATAAAGAATAGAAAAATTAAGTAGCCTAATTTTATTGAATGAAGAAATGTTTGACATATGAAATGAGAACTTGAAGGCTATAAATATGATTTCATTTCTTCATTGTTGATTATCCTAAAAATAGAGAAAAATTTATATGAGAAGTTTTTTAGTGAGAGAATTTTGTGGAAAAATTCTTTTGGGCTTGTAATTGCTCGTCTTTTGGGTGTGTGAGAAAATCATTGAGAGTGGTTGTAACAATTTTCCACATAGTGAATTTTTCTCTGGTTGTCTTTTGACAACGAAAATAGTTTTTCTCTAATTTAGAGTTTTCACTATAATTCTTGTGTTGTGTATTCTCTATTTTTCTATTATTTGATATTCTACTAAGAAGGATATTAGGAGAAATAATTTATGATTATAACATTTGATCCAAATTTCCTAACAACAAGTTGTTTATTAAAAAACAACGTGATAAATAATTCTAGTATTCTAAAAGTAAATAATCTTACTATTCATGTACTAAGAATAGTAGTCCAAACTTTTATTAATTTGTTACTACCTTGTATTTACTATTACTAGCTAGCTGCAACAAACATGCCATTTTAGTAATATTAATTATCTGTGTATTATATAATTGTAGAATGACACCTTATACCAATTTAATTATGACTTTATTGGGCTTATTAAATAATATTGATGATTATTTTTATGTTGAGAATAACTCTCTACCTGCACTTACCTTTTAAACGTTGAAAACGCTTGTTTTTAAAGAAACATACATAGATCATCTGAATCTGATCTTGCAAAAATAAATTGACATAATACGATCTAAGGAAGACGGTAACACATGTTACTTTTAACATCAAAACAGAATAACTTATTTCTATTGAGGAGCTTTCAACCTACTCCAACATTCTCAAAGCCAAAAAAAAAAAAAAAACTCTACTCCAACATTAATCAATTATCAATCTATCTTCCTTCAAGCGCTTGAATGGTACATACGTGTATAAATAATTAGGAATCTAAAGATTCCAGACGTATTATGGTAATCGTGAATAATAATCGAACAATTTCAGTTTTGGATATTAAATTTTGGATTGGTTTTTGGTTTTGATTATTATTTTTAATTTGGATTCAAATATGATAAAACTAAAATTTAAAATTTTGGTTTCAAAAGTGTGATAATCTGATCTCTATATCCAAAATTATAAATTTATATTTTACATTTATATAAATATAAAAATATTTATAGTTTAATATTCATGAAAAAAAATAAAAACAAATATATTAAGTATATATAGTATATTGTTACTTTTTTGTCCATAAATATTCTTTTTGTAATTTTTTTTGAATCATTTTAAATAATAAAAAATTTAAACTTGATTTTTGGAGTCTCGAATGAATAATCGTCACCAGATGATGATTCCTTAAAATTATATCCGTTTATTTTAGTTTCTTTTTCATTTTTTAGTATAACATAATATTTTGGTTTCGATTTTAGGTTAAACAAGTCCATGCTCATTTTACTGTTTTAACATTCTTAATAATAAAATAATTTAAACTCATGTTATTTTAGTGTAAACAATAAGCATATTGTTTGGATACATATTTAACTTATTATACTAGTTGTTCATTTATTGATCCTAAAATGATAGTGGAGGTTATATTGCCTTATCCCTTTGCTTTATAATCATTGATTTTGGGGAATTTTTCATTATCTTGCTGATACTCACTATCATTATCATGCATTCATACCATTGATCCTCCTAAGCATAGGTAACATTGCCTCCTTAATACATATATTATTGTTACGATTATGCGCATTAATAAATAAAACTAAGTTATCCCACGAATCAATCATTACCTAATTTTATAATTAGCATAAAGTTATTTCTAGACCTAAATTGGTATAGCTTGTGAGCCATGGTTCTTTTTTCAGAATTTATGGCCAATTTTAAGGTGATAGGAAACCTGATAGGCTATTTTTGGTATTAGTTATGGCCTATAACATATTACCGATATATTGATCTTCTAAAACCAATTTTATGGCCTGACCCTCAAATCATGGATCTCACATGTTAGGATATACTTATTCATTGCTTTGGCAAGTGTGTATACCCTAGCTAGATATTGGGGCTTTTATTGGACTTAGTTCTACCATGTGATAGTATGGGTACTGGGGCATGTAAATCATAGGTTAGGATGCTTCTTTGAGTTACTTTTGACCTGGACGACACTACCTATGAGTAAGGTGCATTCTTCAGGGTTACTAAACATATTCAGTTTTCGTTAATATTCTAGCACTCTAAACCCAGTGATACACTAAGGCTTTAGATTCTCTAAGTCTAGAGGTAGCTCAGGCCCATCTAGTAAAGTTGTAACTTATTCACTACCCATGATTAGGGTATATTCTTGATAAGATACTAAGAACTACTCAATACCAGGGTGGCATAACTCTCAAGTCATGATCCCCTTTTCAAGGTCTAAAGTCGATTAAGTGACTGTTAAATCAAGTTAAGTTATTCTCCATGTAAGCTTGGACCCAAAAGGCACTACCTAAGAGCAGGGTGCATCTTTGAGGATTACTTAGTTAGGCCTAGCTTCTATAGTCTATTTGGTGGTCTAGGCCCTAAGGCGCAATATTCACATGTGGGGTTGCTTCTTATTCACTACCTAGGTAGGGGTACCATCTCTAGCTGTATGTATGGAATTGGGGGCTCTGGACTTTTTCAAGCTAAGGTGGTTCAAGTATGCTCTTCATCTGATTATGTACTTTCTATCCTATCAAATCTTTTAAGTGTGAATTTTTGATTTGTAGAACGATGTATGTATCCTAAATACTTCCTTTATTGAAAATAATAAATTTAAATTACAAAGTAATTAAAATTATCCTAAGAATATAAATTGAAACATAACCATCTAAGAATATTTATTTTACTAAGTTTTGGGGCAATGGAAACTAAAAAACATTTTAAAAAAATTCAATGGTTGACCACTTTCTAATTTTAACTTGACAACAATTTTATGTTTAGCCAATTTAAATTTATGTAGCGTAGCATTCTTTGGCTATCTTTTGCTTTCCAAGTACTACTCATGTTCCCATATCTATTGGAAACTTCAGAGTAAAGTGGTAGGTTAAAGCTACAACCTTGGCCATGTGTAGGAAAGGATTGTCCAGGATACAATTATAAGAGGGTGGATAGTCCACAACAAGAAAATCTACCATAATTGTTCTTATATTGGTGCCCTATCTAATTGTGACTGGGAGGATCACACTACCTTCTAGGATGATTGAGAGTCCGAAGAATCCTATCAGGGGAGTAGTTGCTAGCTTGATAGGACGTGAAAGCTTTATTTGCTTCTATGCCTGAGAGAATATGACGTTGATTGAGCTGTAAGTATTTATTAGAATCCGATGCAAAGTGATGTTGGCCACCTAAATGGTGACTACCAGAGTAACCAATAAGTGTGGATCAATCTACAAGATACTATTTTAGAAAATGTTAAGTCTAAGCTTGTAAGTTTAGGATCTTTCCATGCGTTGTGTGAAGCACATACCTCTAAAAAATTTGGGCTAAAGATGGCTTCACGAATAAGTGCTTTATGGGCATTGTTAGAACTACCCTTTGCAAGACCTCTTATAATAAGTCTAACCTCATGTACCTTATATCCTTGAGGTTGATCTCTAGATAGGGGATAGTCGTGGCAGCTATGATTATTTTGGCCACGGATGTTGCTATTACTTCTACTATTGTAGTTGTTATGGCTATGGATTATGAATGAATTCATCCAAGTATTCTTTCCTGACTAGTTACTCAATTTTATCTTTAATTTCTCAACAATTTTCAATTAAGTAGCTAGTGTTTTTGTGGAGTATATAATACTGAGAATTGTCCCAGCTAAGATCTTTCATTTTCTTGGGCCATTATACGAACAAATGACATTTGACTTACACTAGAACAACCTCTCTTGTTACCCTAGAGTGTAACTTTTGGAACTCTGTATAGGATAGACGAGATTTACATCAATAACTTTTATGTCATTTCTTTGGTCTGGCTTGGAATTTTTATAATCATGGCTTAAGAGTTCATCTCCCCCTTGATGCTTTTATTTTGGTAGTTATTTCTTGAAAGGCTCTTATTTTTTTTGGTAAAGATCATTTCATCCATATCAACATAAGATTTAATCAATTGAGAAGCCTAAGAATATTTCGTTGGAAGATCGTTGACCATGTCCTTTCATAGGGGTCCATGATGTATAGCTTGATGTAAAGTTATGATGACAAAAAAGTCTAGGAAATTTACCACTTGTATTTTCTCTGAATCTTTTCACTATCATAAGGTCAATAGATGTGCTACTATCTTTAGCCTTCTTTACTTGGCTATGAAGTGTGATAAAAAATATTTCTCAAATTTCATGAAGGAACTAATAATGTTAGTCTTCAAAGTTCGATACCAAGCTCTGGTTTTATTTGTCAAAGTAAGCTGGAAAGCCTAACTCCTTATGGCGTCATTATAGGCATAAAGATCCATTTAGTCCTTGAAATTTTCCAGGTGTTCCATAGGGTCTTTAGTAATATCATATGTACCTATGTTAAGAAATTTGAACTTATCAAAAAGTGGGATGGCTATAATTTATGGGGTGAATGAGGACTCAATAAAGATTGCCAAGTTTAAGAGTCTGCCTTGGTTCAACCTATGTTAGGCCTCTTGTAATTGTTTTGCAACTTTTTCAATGGTAGGATGAAGAATAATTGGCACCTCATCCTGGACCTTTGGGCAATCATTGGCTATTGAGATTGCTTGATCAATATGGATGGTTTGTATAGAGTGTCCTTACCAGCATATCTCAAGATGGTTACATATGTCGCGATGCATAAGAGCCTCTTAAGTTGGTCCCAGACGGTCCAGGACAAATGATCAGTGGGATTGTGATCTGGCATCCAAGGTTAGATGGTTGTAAATAATAGATAAAGTATGGATAGCTATGTCAACTTGCCAATGAAGCCTTGGATGGCCATGGGTTTGTCCTTGAGCATTCTGGGCATTGGAAGATGCCTCAAAAATATCATATAGGATCATAATTGGTCCAAGAACCTTTAATCTGAGTAGACACTGAATGATGGTCTAGAACGTGTTTTCCATCATGTATAGGTGGGCTCAAGTTTGAGCTAGCCTTACTTTTTTGGGTTGCTAGGCTCGTTGTAAGCAGGAAAATCCAAGTACAATACCCGTATTTATGGTAGGTTGTGGTGGAATTGGATGGATGACTTACTAGTTAGTATGTTAGACCTTCTGACTAGCTATTGGGGTCTAAGAGGTGGAGCTAGATGTTTGATCCATGAATATTCTTATAAGTCCAAAAAAGATGAAAATAATATATTAAAAGATTTTGATTTTTTTTCCAAAAAGCATTGCTACTAAGGTTAATGATCTTTTTCTAAATATCTTTCTTAGCATATCAAGAACTTGGAGAATTTTTTTAGAGTCCTACAGTTTTGTAATTTTTTTAGTCAAATAAAACATAATTCTTTCTCACATATGGCACCAGATGTTGACACTGGTTTTCATCAACACCAAGAAGAACTTTTGTCTGTAGGATATTAAAGATGAACAAACTGTTACTACCTTGGACGCCCTTGTAAGGGGGATGGTCTTCGGTCCTATGATTCTTAAGTGAATAGCTTTAAGGTGAAGGATAAAAGAGATCTTAATCTTGCTCTAATAATTATTTGGAAAGATAGTGTTTAGCTATAATTCTCTGTTATGAGATATATGTTATTATGATCTTAGATATGATATTATGTCAGGCATATGCAATTATATATAATGAAAAGAATAAACCTAATAACTTATCTTTATCTAATTAGGATTAAGTTGTTGTAGTTTTGTGAATAACTATCTAATGTAAATAGTTATACATTATAGAGATCCATTGTCTGTAAACATTTATTATTTATAGTCATTTATCCTTTATTATCTGTTATATTATCCCTTAAAATAGATAAAAATAATCTTTAGGTCTTTATCTCTTTAAGATAACTAAAAGATAATTATTAGCCCTATCGTTTAGGATAATTATATTACTTCCAAATTTGTGTAATGATTAAACACTTATTAGGCTTGACCTATATAGCTATTTACTGATCATTATCACTCTTTGACTTCCACATTAGATGTGTGAAATTATCCCAAATAATATATGAAACGATTCATAATATTTTGTGAGGTAATACAGTTCATATTTCAAAAATATTCAAAAAAATGTTATACTAAATTTGAAAAATCGTTAGTAAAATGAGCATAGCTTTCTATAGCAAACTCGCAATCACAAAATGTAAAATTTATTTGAACCTATACTTCTAGAATTTTCAAATGATATATGAAATGATTTATAAAATTTTGTGAATTAGTACAATTTAAAAAATGAGAAATTTCTTCTTAATCTGAACAATCATTAGTAAAATGTGCATAACTTTCTATAAAAAACTTGACATTACAAACTATAATTTTTTTAGAAACTAAACTTCTAGATATTTATAATGATATATGAAATGAATAATAATATTTTGTCAATTAGTACAATTTATATATATTTTTTATATAATATCTAAACAATATTCAATAAAATGAGTATAATTTCTTTAAAAAGCTCAAAATTTTAAACCGTAATATTTTTTATATAATATAATATTTGATATTTTCATTGATATATGAATTTAATTATAAATTATTGTAAATTAATATAATTTAAATTTCAAATTCAATTAATGATCATTTTTTCTACCTCAATTATATTATTTATCTTTTTTAAGTTGCTATTTATCTTATAATTTTATATTTATTAAAATATCTAATATAAATTTAATTTAATTTTATCATTTATTTTATTTAAAAAAATACTTTATTACTTTTATTAATTTATTAATTTAAATAATATTAATATTTTTGTTAATTTTATTAAAATAATTAATAATTATACTTTGATAACTTCTTCGTGTATCTTTTATTTATTAATTTTTAATTTAAAATATCTTTATATGTGGAGATATTGAGCTAAGTGTACTCTTTATTTAAGTTTGTAAGTTGAGTCAACTAAAGTTTTTAACCCATAAAGTCAACTTCAAATAAATTGAGTTAAGAATTAATACTAAAACACTATACATTCATAATACAAGGGACTGTTAGCGATAATATTTTACTTCATATCACTATAATACAAGTTAGGTAATTCCCATAATAATTTATATATTAACATAATAAAACACATTTATTTATAATATTAATTATAATTTAACCATTTTATTATTAAATAAACTTTGAAAATTTGCTTCGTAGTATCACCACTCTCGGAGATTTTTGCAATAATTATTTTCTAAAATGACATATACCTTCTTTTGACCTTCCTTTTCTGATTCTCCAAATCAGACGCTTCTTGATCTAGCCCGAGATTCGATTATTTTGCTGAGATTGAGCACATGCTATAATACTTCCAACTCTCTGATTTTCTCTCTCTCTCTCTCTCTCTGAGTCCTAAGTTCTATTTCATTCTCTTTGTTTATCGTTTTCTCGCCGTAGATCTCTATTTCCTCTTCGCTGCCGTGTCGTTTAGTATTAGCGTTGCTTTCTCTCTCTCCGGTGACTGTTTTTTAGATTGGTTATGAGCCGTCAGATGCGTTGACTTTGACTGAAAGACTCGTAATCCGATACAGTGCCTGATCAGGGTTTCTACTATGGGTCAGTGCTACGGCAAGACCAATCCAACGGCAGAGAATGAGCTCAACGCCACAGCCACAACAACGATTTCTACCACCGTTGGTGCTTTCAGCAGTCGACCTCAGTCTCCGGCGAATTCGAGGGCTGGTGGAGGAAATGGAGTATTTAGTGTTAAGAACACGCCTGCTCGGTCATCGAACCCGAGCCCCTGGCCAAGCCCCTACCCGCATGGAGTGTCTGCCAGCCCCTTGCCGACGGGAGTGTCTCCATCTCCTGCTAGAGCATGGACACCTGGTAGATTCTTCAAGCGGAGGTTTGCTCCTCCGTCTCCGGCAAAGCACATAAAGGCCTCTCTGGCTAAGCGATTCGGAAATAAGCCCAAGGAGGGCCCAATACCAGAGGAGCGAGGAGCTGAGCAGGAACAGGCTTTGGACAAGAGTTTTGGATACAGTAAAAACTTTGGGGCTAAGTATGAGCTTGGGAAGGAGGTGGGCAGAGGACATTTTGGTCATACGTGCTCTGCTAGATGCAAGAAGGGTGAATTCAAAGATCAGACAGTTGCTGTAAAGATCATTTCTAAAGCCAAGGTACATTCAAGGTGCCATGGTACTTTTTTTATTTTCTTTGAAAGATTCTATTTCTCTCAATTTTTAAATTTCTGAACGTCTTGTGTTTTACATATACACTAAATTGTGCTTTTTTTTGGTCAATTGGATTTAGTTTTCGGTTAAATTGATTCTGTGTTACTTGGTCCTCTTTTGGTGCGTTATGTTAATTGGTTTTTGGTATTGTAATTTCCAATTCGCTTGGACTAGTTCCTGTTACTGAATAGCGAACTAGTGTTATGTTTCTTGACACTGTTATGTCAGTCAAGAACCTTCTGACCCCAAGGCTTGTAATTAGAATAAGAAGGTTTCTTATATCCTAAACCATTTGTACCGAACACTGTTCTTTTGCTTTAGCTCTCTGTGACTTTTGAGGAAGCATATTGGCGAGAATCATTCCCTCTAATAAAACCTCACTTCAACTCATTATTAGTATATGATAGAATCTGGTAACTTTGTCTTTGTCCAACTTGATTGTGATAATGATTTATTTGGGATCAGAGCATATACATACTTCCTCTTACCTGTCAAGTTATAGCAAAGGCATGAAGTATATGTATCCTATTTAAATTTGTTGAGTTGTAGTCATATGTATTAATGCAACAGCGGAATATAAGCTTAAAGCTTTTGAAAGTCAACTTGTATTGGGCATAGAAATGGGCCCACTATGATAAATGAAAGAAAAATAAAATTGAGTCCTCATAAATATTTAGGATAACTTGTTCATGAAATGGGCATTTACTAATGGAATCGAAGGAAGGGAAAGGTTTGTCGGTTTCTTCATTATAAAAAGAAAAGCATTATGAGGTACATAAGGTTAGTTATACCAATTATACTGTTGAAGTACTTAAATTAGTTTGGAAAATTGGGACTTGGAAATGCAAATTATGCACTTATGTTATTGACAGATGGCTTTAGAAAATATGCCATTAACTCACAAAGCTTCCATCATGCATGCTCATAAGTAAGCTTTGTTTTTACATCAAGCCTTGAGGAGGTTGATGAAGCTCTCTATGGCAACCCATTTTCCTGTCTCCCATCTTAAAACCTGAATATTCAATTGCACTCTCAAGACTTGTTCCTTTACTCCTATTCTTATATTGTGTTTTATGCTGACATCCTATAGAGAGGAGAACATATTATTTTTATTCACATCTTCCTTACCCTATTAAATTTTCTACTGCAGATGACAACAGCAATAGCTATTGAAGATGTTCGTAGAGAAGTGAAGATACTGAAAGATTTATCAGGGCATAAGCATCTTGTAAAATATTATGATGCGTATGAAGATACCAACAATGTGTACATAGTCATGGAGTACGTTTTCTCCATTTCTTGTTCATCTGTTATTTAAACATTTCAGCATGCTATTGCTTTTTCTAAACTGCAGTCATCTATGTTTTGCAATTGATCATTTAAATTTCAACCGTTGAGATAAGGAAGTTTAATAAATTGTGTAAAAAGCTATGGTCACTGATCCTATCCCTATTATTATATATTAATCCTTTGGTCGTGTGGGCGGTGTTCTATGAATTTATTGGAATAGTTTGTCTCTGGTTGCATTACTCTGTCTCTGTGTCTTTGTGCATGTCAAGTCATTATTATTGAACTTCTCATCTTGATATCATGGATTTTCCCTTTTTCTTACAGATTATGCGAAGGTGGAGAACTTCTTGACAGAATTTTGTCCAGGTAATTTTGTTTGTAAAAACTGTATAGATGTGGTTATATTTATGTAAAAGCCCGTATTTTACATTGAACTATTCATAACTAATGCAGAGGCGGAAGGTATGCAGAAGAAGATGCAAAATCCATAATTATTCAAATTTTAAGTGTAGTTGCATTTTGTCATCTTCAAGGCGTTGTGCACCGTGACTTGAAGCCAGAGGTTTATGTTTTTCAAACCCTATTCCTTTTTGGAACTATACATTTTATCTTACCTGTCAAGCACATAATGTTGTTTCTAATTTTCTAAAGGTTTCTCTACTTTATATCTTACCTCTTAACCCTTGAAGTAATTAATTAATAATTGGATCCATTTTCTTTACAGAATTTCCTTTTTACTTCTAGAAGTGAAGATGCTGATATGAAGCTTATTGATTTTGGTCTTTCTGACTTTATCAGACCAGGTACTCCTTTTTCCTAAAATTCTTTATTTAAAAATTAGAGTTTGCATTTTCAGGTAACACTTTATGCCTGAAAATCAAGAGTGGGATACAAGTGAAACTCATAGTCAAGAGTGGTTTTTCTTTACCATTTGATGTTCCAAAATCTAATCAGCATTGGTTCATTCTCTATTATTTATACTTCTTCTATTCTATGCTGGAAAAGTTTCATATTCTATGTAGTGCAGTCAAGTTTGTAATACATAGCGATTAATTTTATTCTCCGTCAGAATACTCGTCATCAATTAAGTGTCACTCTTACACCTTAAACCTTTGAATAACAAAGGAGAGTCAATAAAATATCATAAAATAATGAAAAGTAGAAACAACTGCATGATGATGGGATTTTATTTGTGCATTAATGTTCTCATTGAATGCCCTTATTGGTGGAGGTGATTCATACCTCTCTCTCTCTAACTAAGAAAAAAATTGACAGAATACTATTTGATTCATTGTTACATTCATGATTTTAAAAAACTTCTAAGACTAGCCTCAAGGCTCACCTTAAGGCTGCTTTTCTAGAAAAATTAAATCAAAGTTAGTATTTTCAGTGTTTTCTAAAACTTACACCTTAACCAGATAAAACTTACGCCTTAACCAGCTAAAGTTTGTCTTAATCGGCCAAAGTTTACACCCGAAGGCTTAAGTTCCAAGGTTTGTAAGGCTGACGTCCTTAAACTTTGATCAAATTGAGTTAAATTGATGGCATTGGAACACAAAATCAGATCCAATTTATGTTTAAAAATATATCGCATATCAAATTTGGTCTTTCCAAGATGATAAACAAGAATAAAACTTAAAAGAGTATCGAAAACTTCTTCTTCCTCCTACTTGCAACGGTATTGTTCCATCATTTTGACCTATCTGTAATGTTCTTAAGTTACTTCTTCATATCCTAACTCCGTTATAAAAATTTAGTCAAACCCTTCATTTTTATAGGGAAGTATGTTTCCCTTTCTTATTCTTCTTAGATCTTTCTAGTTTTCTTTCATTTCTTTTTTCAATATTGAAAGTACTATGAAAGTGTTAATATTGTTCCCAACCCATCTTCTCCGTTTTTTTTTTCTTCTCTTGAAGGCTTACTTAAGTGATTTTTTAATTTCATGTTATTCCAAACAGTGAACTACTTAATTTTGCATATGTTTTTTGTTACTTGTCTGCAGATTGTTTTAGTTACTATTTTTAAGTTCTTAATGAGTTAGTAAATTTTATTTTGTGATAATTAATGCCTTGTAATATGTATTTAAGTTTTATATGTTTTTCAAAAATTTTGCTTATGCACCTCGAGGCTTGAGCCTCGAGTACGCTTCCTTAGGTAGAAGTAAAATGTTTCAAGGCTAGTTTTTGCCTTCCTTGGCTTTATTCATTCATTTGGGGCATGTGATAACAGATGAAAGACTTAATGATATCGTTGGAAGTGCATACTATGTTGCTCCTGAAGTTCTACATAGATCATATAGTCTTGAAGGAGATATATGGAGCATTGGTGTTATCACCTATATTCTTCTATGTGGAAGTCGGCCTTTCTGGGCTCGTACAGAATCAGGAATTTTCCGTGCTGTGCTCAGAGCTGATCCTAATTTTGATGATTTACCATGGTCTACAACGTCTCTGGAAGCCAAGGACTTTGTAAAAAGACTTCTGAACAAAGATTACAGAAAAAGGATGACTGCTGTTCAGGCTCTAAGTAAGTTGGCTCCTTGATGTTGTCTGGAATTATTAGGGTTTTCAGTAGTTACGAAATCTTGAATGCTTTGCTGCACTATCTATTAATTTTCTTTTTGATTTTCTGACATTCTCAAATATTGCTTGCCAAATTAACTTATACAGTGGTACTCATTGCCTAAGGAGTACTTCATTTTTCTGTGCACTGTTACTTTCGCTAACAAAATTTAAGGGTACTTTTGTCAGCTAATGTGCACTTTTACTTTCAGGTCATCGATGGTTGCGAAATGATAGTCTTCCTATCCCTTTAGACATATTAATATTTAAACTGGTTAAGTCATATCTGCATGCCACACCCTTCAAGCGAGCAGCACTTAAGGTATCTTCTTCTCTTTGCATTAATGTCAGTTGGTTTCTTTCAGCTTTATTTGTATTTATTTAGGGATTTTTTTTCGCACAGTGATGATTATATGTATCTGTAGATCTTTCTCTTTTAGGCTTGATTTCATAAAGGACTTTCATTTTTAAGTTATAAATGAGAATCAGGAATCAGGAATCAGGATGGAGATATGAGATATTTAACTGTACTTGTATAAAAAAGAACAGTTTTTGAAAATACATCCCTATTTGGCTTTATCGCCTATAGCAAGAGGAGTGCTAAACACACTCAAATTTGCAATCAAACCAATAACGATATGACACATGTAAATATTATCTTGGAAAATTAAGAAGTTATAACTTTTAGGAATACATGGCACACCTATTGGTTTGAGTCCAAATTTGAGATCAAAATTGCGTGTATTTGACATTTCTCTAGCAATAAACCACCGATGATAAATCAGGATGGAGACATTAGATGACTAACTGGTATTTTTGTAAAAAGAAGAATTTTAATCCGAAGCAATTGCTCTGTGCAAAAACAAGCACAAGTGTGCACACATAAATTTGGCACCTTGGGTTGTATATGACTAAAATTCCTAATAGAGCATAGTTGACGTTTTTTATAAGGTTTCTACTTGATCTTATAATTGTTTTCTCATTTGATAAATTTTATCAATGTAGGCACTTTCAAAAGCATTGACAGATAATGAACTGATATATCTCAGAGCCCAATTCAGACTTTTGGAACCGGATGGAGGACATATTTCTCTTCATAATTTCAAAATGGTTTCCTACCATTTCCTACACTAGTAGTGAATTCAGTTTATGCTTTAGGGGTTTGATTAATCAGGATTAGCATATATTATTTTATACAAAACCATTTTTTATGATCAGATGAGCTAAATTTTGCAGGCTCTTCTACGAAACTCAACTGAAGCCATGAGTGAGTCAAGGGTTGTTGATATTCTAAATGCTGTAAGGCTTCCACTTTCTAAATTCATTGACTAGATATTCTGTAATTTTTGTCTATCCCTTTGCATTCACAACGTCAAAGCTTCTCAAATTAACAATTTTGAATCTGGATTCAGATGGATCCACTCAGTTATAGAAGGATGGATTTTGAAGAGTTTTGTGCTGCTGCAATTAGCACACATCAATTAGAGGCCCTTGAAGGGTGGGAGCAAATAGCATCAACAGCATTTGAGTATTTTGAGCAGGAGGGTAATCGAGTCATATCAGTTGAAGAATTTGCTAGGGTATGTGTTTAACTTTTAAAATTATACTGTGTGTGGTATGTTTATATTCAATCATTTATTTATTATTTTTTCTTGCCACAGGAATTGAATCTCGGCGCATCAGCTCATTCAATCCTCAGAGATTGGATCCGAAATTCAGACGGGAAGCTTAATTTTCTTGGATATACAAAATTTTTGCATGGCGTGACACTTCGTACCTCAAACACAAGACAGCATTAGTTTATTTCTTTTCATTTTCATTGTCCCTTTAGCCTTTTCACATATATAGTTGCATAGGATTAATGAGTTTCAAAGGCATTCAAGGAATTTTTCTTTTTCTTTTTTCCCTTGGGATTGGGGTGGGAAAATGTGTATAAAATGAGAAAAAAAAATTAGTTAAGCCTGATTTGGGATTTTTGGAGTAAATTATACTTAGGAACCATCATCTTCTTTGCTATAACCCTAAATTTTTGCAAATGGTATGGCATTTATATTGTTATTGTGCTTATTAATTAAACGTTGGTATCTGATTGGAGTTGTATATTTTCCATTAAGTACTTATGTGATAGGTATGTTCCATAGGTACTTGTATTCACCTGAAGTAATGATATAACAAGTCAGAATTTTGACTTCTCTTTTTCATGTGGAAAGAAAAAGAAGCTATTTACGATAAATGTTGTATTTTTCCTTAAAATGGTCATGTCTAGCGTGATAACTATCATATTGCTGCGAGCCGATGCCTAATTGGGTCAACTACGTAATATAGGGAGAAATCTCGATTTAGATTTTAAAATATATTTTTTAATATTAATTTTATTTTAAAAAATAGATTAATTAAAAATAAATAATATTATTTTTTATTGTTAGTTATTAAAATGTGGTAAAAGACGATATATCAAAAATGATAAAAGTAAAATTTTGAATAAAATTATTTTAAAAAAACAATGATAATAATATTCTAATAAAAGAATATTTATATGTATATTTTTATATTTTTAAAAATAAAAATTAATAAAATATTAAAACAAAAATAGTGATAATAATCAAATATTAAAAAAAATTATAATATTTTTTATATTAATTGGTATTTTATCATTATTAAATAATCATTTTTAATTATGTTTTAATAATTTAGATATAAAAATAATAGTTTAATAAAAATTTATTAAAATTATATTATTTATAATTATCTTTAATTGATCCCTTTTATCAAAATTAAGAGATTAGAAAACGTCTTTTTGAATTTGATAGACTAAATGTACGATAAAACTTAATCTAATAAATATATAACATATGGTTTATTTTTTAATAATTTAAATTTTTAGAAAAATTGATTGATAATTTTCTTTTAACATAATATAAAATATATAAAATCGTAGGTTTCATAGCCTTATCGAACCTAATAGACTACCGAACGAGCTAAAATTCAAACCGCTTATCTTCATAAAAATGATGTTACATTTGCAAAAACAAATAAATTAAGGAAAATTACTATAAATAACACCTATAAAAATTAATAATATTATTCTTATAAATTTGGAAAGGATCAAGAGGTATACCTTAGTATTATAAATGATATTTTTATTACTATAAATTTTAAGGCCAAAGATTTGTTATTTTGCCTGTAATTAACTGCATGGCTTCAATTTTATTTCCTTATATTTCTTATGTTAAGTTTTAAAAGAGACGTTCATTGACTTTATTTATCTTTCAGTTTTAATAATAGAATAAATTTTATAAAAAATGTTAATTTTATTTAAATAATACAAATAAAGCATAAAATTTATAGCTTATGAAAAAATGTGTAAATTTTACATATATATTTATGAAAGAGTGTAAATTTTACATATTATATATATATATATATATATATATATATATATATATATATGAATGTGTATGTAAGCTTTACATATATATTTTTAAAAGAGTATGTAAGATTTATATACATATTTTTGAAAATAGTATCTATATTTTACATGCATATTTTTTTAAAGAGTATAAAATTCATATACATATTTTTGAAAGATTATGTAAGTTTTATATAAATATTTTTGAAAAAATAATATGTAAGACATATACAATATGGTAGCCATGCATGATTGTTAATAAATAAAAACAAAATAAGATTAAAAATTTCAACCAAAATTAACAATATGAATGAGTTAGAAGAAAAAATTAGATCTAAAATTAAATAAAGACAATTGACAATAAAGAAATAAACTTTAAAACTCAAAACAAAATATTATTTAAATAAAATATATACTATTTTCAATTATCTATAATTAATACCTTATCCTTATTATGCTAAATTACGCAGGACAAAATTTATTTATTATTATTATTTTTTTTTGATAAAAACTAACTTTAGAGTTTGGAAGGATAACATCAAAAATACTCTTAAATTTGGAGATATTTTTAAAAGTATTCTTAAGTTTTCAAAAAATTCAAAAATGCTCCCCAAATATTACAAAAGTTAAATTTAATAGAAGTAAATAGTAACATTTAATAAATAAAATTGGAAGAAATAATAGAGAACTAAAAAATAAAAAAAATCAAAGAATAATAGAATTAGAAATACAAGACATGTAAGTATGCTTTTTATAAGAAATAGTAATAAATAAAAAAATGCAAAAGAAAAGACATAATTTATTATGAAATAATAATAAAGAATGAACATTAATATAATAGATATAAAAGGAAGATATAATATATTATTAATTGAGAAGGAAACTATATTGAATAAACTATCCAAAATTTTCCAAAATGATATGGAAAAAATTGGATACATTCATATAGGAGGAATTCAAATATTAATATAGACTCATTTCATGAAAAGAATAGATACATCCATAAAAATAACATTACTAGATAATAGAATAATAAATAATAAAGATGCTCTATTAGGAATGATCCTTGGTAATTTAGGATGCTAGAAACTAAAATTTACAATATATACCAGGTTTGTTATTAATATCCATGATAAAAACTTAAACCAAGTATTAAATCTAACTTATGAATTTGAAATAGTAGATTTAATGAATGAAAGAAATCATCCATTTTCAATACACTACTTAGTAGGATATTTGTTAACAAATAGTCATAATAGTTTAATAAATGGATAAAATGAATTTATAGAAATAAATAAAACCTTTCAATAATATGGACCTAACAGACTTTGAAATGCCAAAGGAAGGACATTTAAATATCAAAGAAAAACCTTTGATACTAGAAAGAAAAAATAATATGGTTAAAAACATAAATATACCAAGATTTACTTTTATAAACCATGAAGGAGAAATCTCTAATCAAGAAGAGCTTAAAAAAATAAAAGATAAAGTTCAAGTAATAAAATCATTAGTTGATGATGTCATATTAGGAAAATAATAATGTTTAAAGATAAATTAAAAAATATACAGTTAGAAATAGATGGAAACTTATTAAGCGTAGGAAAAAAGAAAATAACATTAATGAAAGATTTGAAGCTTTTAACAAAGGAAATAGATTTAGTCTAAGAATCAAACATGAAATACCTCAAGGTATAATCGATACACAAAAAGAATTATTAAAAGAAATAAAGGAATGTAATTATAATAAGTTTCAACAAGATATATATATATATATATATATATATATATATGAAATTTACAGAACTAAGAAAAGATGTATATAATATACATACAAATAATGATATTATAGGTCATAAATATGATCTCATAGAAGGATTAAAAGTAGAATCACTTAGGAGATCAGATGCTTTGATTCCTAGAAATGAGAGAAGAAAAAATAAAGAAAAATCCAATGAAAATATATAATTTCAATTTAATGAAATATGGAAAAGAATTAAAAGAACAATTCATGAATCTCAAAAATAGGGATATAGAAAAATTAGTTAGTTTGTTAACACTAATTAATGAAGAATCAGAAGAACATTACAGTAAAAAACTTTGTACAAACAAAGATGATGATGATATGATAATAATTAGTAAGATATCCACATAGGAAAGAAAGAAATAGGAAAATGTTAAGGGAGCCTAACACCACAGATAAAAGAAGACAACCACTCAAAATGGAAGAAGGATTGCATTGGAGGACTAGAGGTAATATCTTATCAAAATTTAAACTCCATGATAATTACAAGTCTGGTCATTTAAATCTAAATTGTATAAGAGATAGGAAAAAAATCTTTAGATGAATAAGCTAGTGGTATGAGTGTACTCATACAAACCTCTTAAATTACACAAACAAACCATTCAATCTATAAGGTAGTAGTAGCTCATAAAATAACAGGAAATGTTAAAGTTTGGTTTTCAAATCTAACAAACCAACAACATTTATTAATGCAAGGGAATGCCCCCACAAGAAGAGAATATTTAGATATAGTAATAAATTAAATATACAAGAAATTTATTGGAAAAGATAAATGAAGAATTATCACTGAATCGAGTGAAAATGAAATCAATGAAGTCAAATGGTATCTAACAAATATGAAAATATGTAACATGTGTTACATAGATTCTTTTATTTGTGAATATGAAATGTATTAACATAAATTACTACACTCTATGAAAACAACTTATAAGGAAATGTTTTTTTTTCAAAAATTACCTAGAACATTAGATAAGACCTTAACATAAATTTGGAATCAGAGAAATAATGAATCTATACTAGAGACCCTAGGAGAAAGAATAAGAAGCCTTAAAAATTGGATAATTATTAAATACCAAGAAAGAAAGGAATATAAACAAAAAAGAGGAAATGATAAAATATGTTATAATACAATAAATATTAGAATACTAGGAAAATATAGATGTAACATAAAACCCTACAAGAAAAAAATACAAAAAATGTAAAAACAATAAAAGAGATTTAAAAAATATAAATTCAGAAAATATGATTTTCAAAAATATAAAATAAGATTTAATATTAAAACCTATAAGAAAATATATTTTAGAAGAAAGAGGTATAATTCTCCTGAAAATAGGAATTATTGTCCTTTAGAGAAGAAAAATCCAAATGTTGGATCTATAATGAAGAAGGATATTATGTCAATGAATGACCAAGTAGACCTTAACATAAGAAATAATTTAAAAAAGAATTTTCATAAAAAGAAAAAATTTTAGAAGAAGCTTTTTAAGATGAAATTATAATGAATCAAGGAATCAGATATAGATGATACTTACAGTATTTATTTATTAAAGAAAATTAAATAGGAAATAATTGATTCAGAATATGAATACTCTTTAACAAAAGATGGATGATTTGTATAGTATTATAAATCCAACTAGTATCTATATTAAAGTAGGATAAAAATTTAAAGATTATGCAAGTTATCATTTACTTGCATATATAGTTACATGAGTTGGTATGTATGTAGCAAGTAAATATGTGTTTTCAGAAAAATATTGAAAACAGACACCAAAAGATTTAATTTTAAGAATTTCTAATAATATTATAATAAATCTTAATAAAGTTTTAAAATATACATATAATGATAGGAGGATAAAAGTTTCATATTCTTACCATATATCAACATGAAACAAAAATTGATTTATTAACAGGAAATAATTTCCTAAATTTATATCAACCTTTTACACAATATTTAGACATCTAACAACATTAGATGGTGATACCATTTATATATCAAAAATAAGAAAAGTTTTGACTGTATCAAACCCAACTTTTATGCAATAATATAAAAACGGAAAATGTGGTGAGATAGAGCATCAAAAACTTTATCTAGAAAATATTTCATTAGAAAGAGAAAGAAATATAACTCTTTCATTAATGAAATACATAAAGATAAAACCTTAGCATATATCAAAAAGCTATTCAAATCAGTAAGCTCAGAAAATCCTTTAGATCTAAAAATGAATAAATCTAAAACAATTGTAAACATAAAACTAAGAGACCCTACCAAGGTTATTAGAGTAAAACCAATGATTTATACTCCAGAAGATAGGATTGAATTTGAAAGAAAAATTTAAGAACTTTGGAACTAAAAGTCATAATACCAAGTAATTCATCTCACTTAAGTCCAACATTCTTAATTGAAAAAAAAAAGCTAAAAAAAGAGGAGGAAAAAAGAAAATGGCAATAAACTCCAAATTATTGAATAAAGAAATCATTAATGATGGATACTTTATTCCAAATAAAGAATAACTATTATCATTAATAAAAAGAAAGAAATACTTCTCAAGTTCAAAAGTGGATTCTGGTAAATAAGAATAGATGAAAAATCTCAAAAATTAACGACACTTAGTTGCCCCAAGGACAATTCCAATGAACTGTTATACCATTTGGATTAAAAGAAGCTCCAGGTATCTTCCAAAGATATATGGATAACATATTTAAAAATTACAAAATATTTACTATATCTATATAGATAATATTTTAGTTTTCAGTAATGAATTAAATAAACACTATGTAGATATTATTAATATTCTACAATAATGCAGAAAAATAAGACATTGTACTTTCTGAAAAAAAAAACAGTACTTGCTCAACAAAAAAATAAGTATTTAGGGTTGAAAATTGAAGATGAAAAATGTAATCTATAACCACATATACTAAATAACATTCAAAGTTTTCCTAGTAAATTAAAAGATAAAAACAAATTATAAAGAATTTTAGGATATTTGACATATGTAGAAGCACATATAAATTTTTTTGCCTAAATGAGAAAACCTTTACATGGAAAATTGAAAAAAAGATCATATCTGTGAATGGACAGAACAAGATACTCTATACATGGATAAAGTAAAAGCAAAAGTAAAAAAATTGACAACTTTATGCCTAAATGAGAAAACCTTTACATGGAAAATTGAAACAGATGCTTCATAAGAATATTAGGGACTAGTTCTAAAAGCAAGAGTAGATGACAAAGATGAATTATCTTTGTAGATATACATCATGATCTTTTCAAGGTCCAGAATTAAATTATCATAGTAATGAAAAAAATATTTACCTATTAAAAAGGCTATTATGAAATTTGTAATATATGTTATAAGTTTCAGATTTATTGTTAGAATAAATAACAAGAATTTTTGTTATTTCTTAAGAACTGATATTGCAAGTGATTACAAACAAGGAAGATTAGTAAGATAACAATAATGGTTCAACCACTATAATTTTGAAATTAAATATCTTCTAGGAAATAAGAATAGTTTAGCAAATGCTCTCTTTAGAAAATTAATACCTCTAACTCTTTTTATGCTTACAAGAATGGAACATTTTGATATCAAGATAAAGATAAAAGGGAAAAGGAGATGAAAATCCTACATGAACAACTCTAGCTATTATACTTCGAAAAGTCTCTTATGGAAATAGAAAAAACTTAATTGTTCAAAACAACTCTTAGAGTCCAAAAACTCAAAAGAGGAAACTTCATCAAAAATTTAATCTAAAGAGGATAAAACTTCTAAGGAAATAATTCAAAAATGAAAAGGAAGAACTTAACAGTTCAAAAGAGAGTAACATCTTTGAAACAAGAAAGCTCATTTGGGCTGATGAAGCAGAAAAAGAGAAACAAAAGACTTATATGATCTATAATGACCCAAAACCAAGAATCTATAACAACCAGACAAAAGCCATTAAATATATTCTAGGCTTTAGTGGAGTAAGTCATAAAACCTTCACCTATACGAAATCATCACCTATACGAATTACAAAACACTAAAACTGATAACTCTAGAGGTGATGATTTCTATAATTTGGCATAATTTATCACTTCTCAACTTTAAACTTTAGTTTAATTTTATTTCATATTTGAAGATAATGAAAATCTAAAATCAAATAAACATATCATCTAAGGACTCTAAAATTTAAATTAAGATGTTTTTAAAATAATATATATATATATATATATATATATATATATATATATATATATATATATATATATATATATATATAAAGGAGAGTGAGGAGATTAAGATATATATATATGTCGTACAAGGTTGATAGGTTTTAAGATATATATATATATATATATATATATATAACAGAGAACAGAGGACGGGTTGCCAAGAAGAATAGTGAAAGAAAACAAAATAAAAAGAAGCAAAGAGAAAAACAGAGGCGGCCAACAGAAGGGGAGAAATCAAAAGAAAACGAAACACATTGCCACAAAGAAAACAAAAAAAGAGGAAAAATTAGTGTAGGAGAGAGATCAGTTACGCAAAATTAAGGTGAAAGTAGATTCTTTTTGCGAGTCAATTTTCTTTCAAATTTTTCTCAAAAAATTATGGTGAATTTGTTTATGTTTAATTTAATTTTTAGCACGAACAAATTTATCTTTATTCTAGGAAAACGATGTAATTTAATTCCAAACTATGGTTAATTTTTTATGTTAATTTGAATTATTTCTCTTCATGTTTGTCTAATTTATTCTGAGTTTAATGCTTCTAATTAACTGGTCATTAATTAGATGATTTTAATCTTGTGATTTACCATCGAAAGAGAGAATTATAGGATAGATCTGCAGTATTTCTACATAAGTAAATATAGAGATCGAAATACTTGTATGAACCAATACAGTTTTAAAAATCATTGGTCCTAATACTTTCTTGCTTTATTAAATTGCATACTCTTGTGTAAATTAATGAACAATATTATTTTCAATTGACTATCGAAAGAGGCTTTTGGATATTTTTGGAGATTGCTAACAAACAGAGAGAATTAAATTCAATTAGCTAAATGAGTAAAGTATAGTGAGGGATTAGGTGAAATCGATTTCTTACAAGTTTTCTTCCTATTGATTTGATTTTCGAATAATATCTTTATTTTCTTTTGCGCATTTTCTTTAAATTTATTTTATTTTTTTCAAATACAACAACTTTGGTGACTTTTCTAGATAAAATTAAGGTTATCATAATTTTGGTATTTATCAAAAATAAGTTACCAATCCTTGAAGATGATACTCTTCTTATCACTTTATTATAAAACTATGATAATGTGCACTTGCATTTTTGCACCGATCAAGTTTTTAGAGCCGTTATCGGAGATTGATTTTTTCTTATTTTTATTAATATCGATACAAAATAATCTTAGTTTTAATTTAGAATTATATTATATATTTTTTTTCTTATTTTTTTTTCTTTTTCTGTAGGTGTGTTTTTGACGTTGTATGCGCCGTGCTAGAACTCGAAACATTATTTCTTTTTATCCGGAGATTGAAAGAAGAAAGTATTAGCCATGGCTAAAAGAGAACATAACGCATAACCTCGTACCTTGATGGATTATGTAAGGCCAATTATGATTGACAACTACTTAGGTGTAAGACGACAAACCATTAAGGCCAATAATTTTGAGCTTAAATTGGCGTTGATCATCATGGTACAACAAGCCTAATTTAGCAGATTTCCACTTGATGACCCCAATATTCATTTGGTGATGTTCTTATAGATTTGTGACACTATAAAGATGAATGGTGTTATTGAAGACACCATTAGACTAAGATTGTTTCCTTTTTCCTTGAAGGACAAAGCTAAAGGGTGGCTATAATCTCTAAAACCAGGAAGCATCACTAGTTTGCAAGACATGGCAGAAAAATTTCTATCTAAATTCTTTCCATCTGTAAAAATAACCCAACTTAGGAGTGAGATTGGTCAATTCAAGCAAAATGATTTTGAGACACTCTATGAAGCATGAGAAAGATATAAAGATTTGATTCAGCTTTGCCCTCAACATGGATTACCAGATTGGTTGCAAGTTAAGATGTTTTATAATGGGTTAAATGGGCAAACTAGAACTATAGTTGATGTTGCATCTAGTGGAACTTTGATATCAAAGACAATTAAAGGTGGTACTTCTCTTTTGGAATAAATGGCTTCAAACAACTATCAATGGTCAACAGAAAGATCTATGGCTAAGAAAGTTGTCAAGATTTATGAATTGGAGTCATTTTCTGCCCTTTTAGCTCAAACAGCTTCTCTATCTCATTAGATTTCTACCTTGACAACTCAAAGAATATCACAAAGTGTAGAATATGTTGCAACTTCAAGTATAACAATTTCGATGAATGAATCGAGTCAAGATCAGGATCAATATATCAACAATCGGAACTACAATTATTGTGGTGATCCTATGCCAAATTACTACCATCCAGGGCTTCAAAATCATGAAAATTTGTCTAATAGAAACACAAAGAATGTGCTGCAATATTCTCCAGGGTTTGATAGTCAACCAAGCGAGAAAAAGGTGTCACTTGAGGATGTCATAGTTTCCTTTGTTGAGGAGACCAAACCAAGGTTTAAAAAGAATGATTCACGGATGGATAACATTGAGACTCATTTTAACAATATAGAAGCCACTATGAAAAATCTTGAAGTGAAAATTGGGCAACTAGTCACAACCATCAATGCTCAATAAAGAGGAACTTTTCCTAGCAATACATATGTGAATCCAAAGGAACAATTCAATGCCATTACACTTAGGAGTGGAAGAGAAATTGAGAGGTCACCATCAAAGGAAACTAAGTCCACCCCTACAGCTCCAAACAATGGCCAAAGCAATCATAAATTAGAAGAAGAAGAGATTGTTGATAATACACTAAGAGAGGTTGACATGCCTCCATCAATTTCATTTCCTGACAATCCTCTTATTCTATCTATTCCACTTCCTTATCCTCAACGCTTTCAAAAACAAAATTTAGATAAGCAATTTTCTAAGTTTTTGGATATCTTTAAGAAAATTCACATTAATATTCTTTTTGTAGATGCTTTGGAACAGATGCCAAATTATGCCAAATTTCTAAAAGACATCATTTCCAAGAAGAGAAGGTTGGAAAAGTTTGAAACAATGAAGCTTTCTGAAGTATGTAGTGTTAATCTTCAAAAGAAATTGCCTCAAAAAATTAAAAGATCCAGGGAGTTTTACTTTGCCTTGTACTATTGGAAATTCATTTTTTGAGAAAGTTTTATGTGATCTTGGTGCTAGCATTAATCTTATGTCACTTTCTGTTAAAGCAGAAAAGAAAATGAATTATTAAAACAAGATTAAAATAGTAATTTTCATATGGTAAATATGGATTCCTTGTGCTATAAAGGAAAACCTTATTTTTATTTGAAAAATACACAAAAAAGAGCACCATACTCTAAAAAATACACAAACTATAACATAGAAATTCTCTTTATCTAGAAAATCCAAACTAGTAATGATATACCTAGTAATTATAAGTGACTAAGAATTCATTTAAGGTTCTTAGTTAGCCTTAAGTTTGTAATAATTATTATATTATAAATAAAATAAAGTTCAGTTACTTTTTCCTAGAAAGTCAAAATTGAACACTATTTGTGTATGAATGCAGAAGGCTTGTCATTACTAAAAGGGTGTTGAGGTTTAAGAAAAGTTGAGGCATAATCGGTATTATAAGAGAAGACAAACAGAAGGGAAGATCGTGGTAAACCCATTAAGTTCAGGTATAATAATTATGACCTTTAAGCCAATTAAGAATCTTCAATGTTTTGATATTTCCTTATACCAAATAATAATACTAATAAATAGAAAAATGAAAACAAAAATATCACAATATTATAAGAAAAATTAAGTAACAAAAATTAACAACTAAACCTTAAACAACTAGTTTGAAAGAAATCAAAATGAAAGATAAAAATCTAATTTTATTAAATTTTTTTGATAAAGGCTATCTCTTAACCTCAAGTAAATATTTCAAAAATGAAGATTATGAAACTTAACTTGAATATTTTAGAAGATTTATTTATACAGATTATATTAAAGTTGGTACAAACATAATAAATCATCATATTTCAAGAATATTAAGATATTATTTTAGCCAAAAAAATAGTTTTCTTAGAAGAAGAAGAATATGGAAAAAGAGAATTTAGTAACCTTATATTTGGTTATTATTTTTTGAAGATTATAGGTATACTGTTTGTACATAAACATGTAA
The DNA here is from genome assembly GCA_037013495.1 of Hippophae tibetana. NCBI lineage: Eukaryota > Viridiplantae > Streptophyta > Magnoliopsida > Rosales > Elaeagnaceae > Hippophae > Hippophae tibetana. The sequence continues at coordinate 98,030,765 of CM072810.1, forward strand.
TTGTATGAATTTACAATTATAATATTAAGTCTATCTAAGGCATGAACAAACTTATTTAGAGCATATAACTAGGTGTGATCTCTTAGAAGAATGTCAAATTGGCTAATTTTTTTTCATAGGGACAATTGGCGATCAGAAATCCCCAACAAATTGGTATCAGAGTCATAAGAATATGATGGGTGAAAAAGTTAACACTATTAATTTTGAAGACATTAATAATATTAATCATAAAATCTAAGAATATTTTAATATTTTCTATAAATCTTAAGAATATAAACGAAGATATGTTAAATTTTAGGAACATTTTAAATATACATGCGTTCAGATGATAAAACATCCCCACCAAACAAAAAAGAAACAAAAACAAAATCCCACGTTATAAAGAAATTCCTTTTTTTTTTCTTTTCTAATAACCCTTATAAAGGGATTCGTGAAAGTGGCTATGCTATTGGTATGAAATGTCTTTTTTATTTTTTTTAAAGTACATTTAAGTTTAAAAAATATTATATAGATAAAATTTAAACTTAAATTTATAAATCATATTACATAAATAAATAATTAATTTAATAAATAGTTAATAAATAAAAGATGAAGCACCTTCCAAAGATGACCCATCCCTAAATTGAAACCTTATTACTATTAAATAGAAAATATACTTGCTCTTATCATTTGATTAATAATGAATCGTAAATTTACATCATGAAAGATGCCATAAGTTCAAATCTTATTACTATTCAATACATGAATAAGCTAATTGTTAAATGTTAATTTAGATGCCAAAATTTAAAGAAAAATTAAGATTTTTTTTAAATTTATAGTTGAACATAATTGCTCAATTTGGATTGGAATCAAAAGATGTCATGTAGTATATAATATTTTTATTGATTTAATATTTATTTTAGTTGAGTGGGTATAGATGCACACCACACCCTATTTTCAACTTTATATAGAATTCATACTTCAAAAAAAAATATTTACAATTAATTTCAATTTTTTATTGTATATAATTAATAACCGAAATATTTAATTACTAATTGTAGTTGTAATTGTATTACAATTAAATGCATTCTTGTAACAAAGAAATTAGCTTATACTAATTAATTATTATTAGTATTCTTTTTGACTATGACAATCTTAATTAACACTAATCGTTTTTATTTTAAATTACTTATTGGAAATAATATAAGAAAACTCCCCCCCCCCCCCCCCCCCTCTCAATAATAGAAAACTTTCAAATTCAATTATCAAGAAATAATGTTTTGTTTTAAAAAAGTAAGGCTTTTTTTCTTAAAAAAATTGGAATAGAGCCGAATAATGGATAAATACTATCAGTGTCACAACGGTAGAAAACAAAAATCTAAGTAGAAACTGATCCTCACCCACCAAAATTTAAAGAATATTTTGAAAAGAATTTTTTTTTTATATATTTTTGCAAAGTAGACCCTCGTTTAACAAAAAAAAATTGAAATGTAAGCATCAAAAGCACAAGCAATGACTATAACTTGAGTGTGAGTAGCGAAGTGTTAAAAAAAGAAAAAGAAAAAGAAAAAAAGAAAGAACGTACTAGAACACGCTTTAATTCATTAAATATTAAATAGGAAAAAATTACAAAAAATATCGTAATTTAATTTTATCATTTAATACTTTAACTTTATAAAAAAATAATTAAAAATAAATTATATTATTTTAATTATTTTTTTATTAAACGATTAAAATATGAATATTTAACATTTGTTAATATTCGCTATTTTATTTTAATGATTTATTATTTATTAAAAATTAAAAAATATATTTAAATAAAATTTTTAATTTTATTATTGTTTATTTTTTAAATTATTTCATATTAAAATTTTCTTTTATCATTATTATAGATTCATATTTTAATCGTACATTAATTAATAACTAATAAATAATAATATTTTAAATAAAAATTTATTAATTTAATATAATTTATTATTAATCGATTCTTTTTATAAAGTTAAGAGACAAAATAACATCGTTTGTAACTTAATGAACTAAACGTTACAAATGCCATGATATAAGAGACATATTTAACACTTCATCATATTAAATATAAGATATATAAATTAAAGACAACAAACTATAATTAAACAATATAAAGTCTATTTAAATATATTTAAAATCTAAATATGAAGTCTTATTTAATGAATGTATGAGATGAGTTATATAAAAAAAACTTAAAATCTATCACAAGTATAATTCATATTTATGTAGAGTGAACACACAATTATAATCGATATTTTCAATATTGAACAAGACATTATTATTATTTATTCATAATTGTATAAGAAAATGTCATTATCTTTTACAATTTTTCATATATTTTTTGTTTTATTATTATTATTTTTATTTAATTTTTTCACTTTAAATATATTTTGCTTGAAGAATACTTTTACAAATACTATAATTCTTAATATTTTTAAAACTCTATGCAATTTATTTTAATATGTTTTTAATAATTTGGTCGCTATTATATTTTCTTATTAACTATGTAAGCATCTTTATTATAATTTAATTAAATAAATTAATGTAAAAATTAATCAATAATATCATTTTTAGCAAAAATATTTTTTCCCCTAATATTGTACATATATATACTTTATTTTCATTTTATTATTGTGTATAAAATAAATATGTGAAAAAATAATAGATTTTGTTAGATAGTGGTGCTCAGTAAATTACAAATCATTAATGAATAACAATATGATTGTATTTAATCTTAATTTTTTTATTATAAACTTATGTAAGGATTATATTCTTCTAATTCATTGCATTAAAATTTTCATTAAAATAATATAATCTTAACTATTAGTTCATCAATGAAGTACTAACAAAAACAAGTGATAATAGTCTATGAACCAAGAAAAATAATATTTTCTATAATCCATATCATTATCATCCCTTAAAACCAATAAACTTTTATAATTTTCATTAATTAGAGCTTAACAACTTAGATATGTATCATCAAAGGATATGAATTTTTCATAATTAATTTTATGAAACTAAAAAGTTAAGAAAATGTTTATAAAATTGTAGCAACAAAAAATATCTCATAATAATAATGCATTTTGAAGTTTTCAAATGTAACTTTATGTATTAAGCGTGGGTAAATTCTTATTGTAATGTATTACTTCTTTTAATATGCTTTGAATATATATTTTATTTTTATCAATATTTATTAAAATTAAACATAAAACCTTATGCACATCATTTTGTTATATTTATTTTTCTATGAATATGAATTTTATTTCTATTAAGTTATAAGCATTAATAAAAATTAAGTATGTTTCCATATGAAAATATTTTAATATATAGAACTCTATGTTACATTATTTGTGTTTAGTTTTACTTTTTGTGAAACTTTAATTTAAACAAATAAAGTTAAGAAAATGTTTATAAAATTGTTCCAACAAAAAGTTTCTCATAATAATAATGTATTTTGAAGTTTTCAAATGTAACTTTATGTATTAAGCGTGGGTAAATTCTTATTGTGATGTATTACTTCTTTTAATATGTTTTGAATATATATTTTATTTTTATCAATATTTATTAAAATTAAACATAAAACCTTAGGCACATCATTTTGTTCGATTTATTTTTCTATCAATATGAATTTTATTTCTATTAAGTTATAAGCATTAATAAAACTTAATATGTTTCCATATGAAAATATTTTAATATATATAACTCTATGTTACGTTTAGTTTTACTTTTTGTGAAACTTTAATTTAAACAAATAAAGTTAAGAAAATGTTTATAAAATTGTTCCAACAAAAAATTTCTCATAATAATTGTAAGGATTATAAGTGTTGATTATTTTTGTGGACAAATAATTTATCTGTAAATTTGTTTTTAAGTCTGTTATCAAGTCTATCAAGAAAAGCTAAACAAATGCTCGAGTTCCATATAATTGTACTTCAAGTATATCTTTGATAACTACGACACATAAGATTATATTTATGCATTTAATAACACATGCTTATAAATCTCACATTATTTTTAGTGCTAAAATATTGAAAAAGATATGCTAAAAGATATTAGATAAGATATATTTTAAATTATAGTTAAAATATTTAGCATAAAGATAGCATAAAAATTATTTTAAAAGATATTAGATAAGATATACTTTAAATTATATCTAAAAATTTTAGCATAAAATCTATTTTAAAAGAAATCTATTTTAAATAGTAGTCTTCTTAATTAGTAAGTATTACTAATCTTATTTGTAATAGAAAAAATATTTATCAATCATATATGAGTTATCTTATTTAATGAGTATTACTAAACTTATTTATAATAGCAACGATATTTATCAATTACATAGGATTAAGAGTTTAATTTTTCCTATAAATAAAACTCATTACTCATTGTTTCAATTAACCACACAAGAGTATTATTCTAATCTTCTTAATTTCTCTCTCTTGTTTTACAAATATAATATCATAATTCTTTAGGCTTCTTTATTTAGTTAATCTATCAAATATTTGTGGTTATGTTTGATTAATAAGCCTAATTATTTTATGATATTTTGATAATATGTTCTTATAGCTTCTTCTTTATTTTTGTTCTTAAATTGTTAGATCAAATAATTATTTTTGTCATATCATAATTATTTGATTTGATTATTAATCTATAAACAAGCTATTTTTATTGAACTCGTGCTTGATCTTTTTGCTCTAGGATTTTCTAGTTGATTTAATTTAAATGACATATGTTTTGAATCATCTAGTTAGGATTATTCGTTATTAAATCTGTTCTAGAACATACACAGACACTTGTGTTTTTGTGCTAACTATTTTGCAATTACTTCATGAATGTATCTGATTGGCGGGGAGCTTATTGAAACGTTGGTCTGGAAATCACTCACGCTAATATTTGAAACTGTGAAAACAGAGCAGGGGCTCGTAAGTAAAGTACATTGGGGCAGTATTCTAGGGAGGGTAGTATAAAACCGAGTTTGTACTTGAACATTTGATTTTCATAGTGGAAAGTTAATTGGTCTGGTAGACCGTTGGTTTTCCTCTTAAGTCATGATTGTGACCTAGGTTGTTTCCACCTAAAAATATCGTGTGTTATTATTTTATTTTCACACTTATTTTTACACACGATTTTGGCTGTTTTGTTTGGCTATTTTATTTAGGTTATTAAATTATAAATTAGTAAAAGTTAAAAATAACTTATTCAAACTTTTATGTTAATTAGGTCCATAATATAAACTTTCAATAATAATGTATTTTAAAGTTTTCAAATGTAACTTTATGTATTAAGCGTGAGTAAATTCTTATTCTGATGTATTACTTCTTTTAATATGCTTTGAATATATATTTTATTTTTATCAATATTTATTAAAATTAAACATAAAAACTTAGGCAAGTCATTTTGTTCTGAATTTTATTTCTATTAAGTTATAAGCATTAATAAAACTTAAATATGTTTTTATATGAGAATGTTTTAATATATAGAACTCTATGTTACATTATTTGTGTTTAGTTTTACTTTTTGTGAAAATTTAATTTAAATAAATAATATTTTCAACAATTTTATATTTATTACCCTATTGTTTAATTGATCATTTATTATAGAAGGATTACTACGCTCACTTTGATATTACAAGTGAACATAGTCTTAATATAATTTTGTATTTAATTTTTATATAATTGAAATAAAATATTATATATAAAAAATATTTAAATTTTAATACAATTAATATATGTTCATATATACATTCACTTGTATATATATTATCCTATATATGTATATAGATAGAATTAATTGTCACAATTTATTACATAATAATATTTCAAACCGTAAAGATTTAAAAAATAATTTCCTAATTTATAATAAATTGCCATCATCAATCATGTCACATATATATATATATACACACAAAAGCGTCGGTCTGTATAGTAAATTCTCATTAAATTTTATCTTAACATACAAGTTGAACTCCTTCCAATTTTTTTATAATGATTATGATTTATAATTTAAAATTAAATAATTAATTTTATGATTTATAAATTTTGTAAAAATAATTACCGATATGTTTGATAATAATTTTTAAGAAAAATATAAAAAAAATTACTTTAAGTTATTTGGTAATGCTTTATGTTTTTTTTTTGAAAACTTAAAAAATAAAGAAATTTTTTGTTATTATTTACAAATTTTATGTTTTTAATCATTTTTTTTAAATATTTACTTTAAAAATGTGTTTTTAAAAATGAAAAAAAAATCATAAATCATAAATCTAATTCAAAAATCTTATTTTTTAAAGATTAATGAATAACTTCATATTTTGATAATGATTCTTTAAAAAAGTAAAAATAAAAATAAAAAATCATACCTAACGTACCTTATTAAAAAATTACTTAAAAAAATCAGATATTTAAAATTAAAATATTATCAAACAAGCTCTAATTAATTTATTTTTTATATAATATATTTTTGAATTATTTTTTCTTTAATTTACTGTTATGCACGAAGAAAAAAAGCAAACACAAACGTACAGCAGGATTATTCTGTATGCTGCGCGCATGCCTTTACTTTCCAATATTATGATAATTAAATAACATTATAGTAAACTCTTGGGAAATTAACATCATATTAAGTAACAAAAGAAAACATATATTGATATAATGAAATGAATTTAATTATTTATCTAATATGACCTAATTCTTATGTTCTATTTTTAAGAAGATTATTGATTGATTTATATAAACATATTAGCTTGGTCTAATATTAACTAATAATTTCTCTTTATTTCATGAGTATGTAATTAATTTAAATTATTTTTTATGCTTATTTTATCAACTTTTCCAACCAAAATTCCTTATTCTTAATCCTTTAGAATTAGTATTGATTTAAGTCAATTAGAATAATGTATTATATAGAGATAAGTGAAATATGAAAAAAAGGAAAAAAAAAATGTATCTTTATATCATTAAAATATCAATTTAATCCAATATCAACCAAATATTTCTCGTTTATGGGTAAGCTAATATGCACAAACATAATAATTATGGTGAAGGATTTGGGAATTATAGGAAGGTGTGAACATTATGAATTGTAAAATTGAGAGGAAGATACTATGCCACTCATAATGGAATTGACACATCAATGGTTTAAAGCAACGGCTTTGTCCCTACCCATATTCTCTCACCTTTTGTGCGCTATTTATTCTCTCTTTCTCACCTTTTCTATTAGCTTTTTCAAATACATATATATCATATTTTTTATTAAATACATATATTTACATCTATGTCACATTAATTTTGATTTATGATAAATTTATAATAAATAATTATTTTAATTATTTTCTCCTCCTTATCTTCACAATTTAAAACAATAAATAAAATAAAAACAATGAATTACTTTTCTATTACAGATCGAACAAGTTATCAAAATCATCCTCAATAGGCATATATTTTGAAGTTTTTTTCATCATCAACCTCATATTTATATCATCAACCTCATATCTATCATCATCATCCAACTAACTAGGAAAAAAGCAAAAATTAAAAGTTCCAAATTTACATAAAATAGAGTAAGCAAATTAAAGACATTAATTGATTGAAATAGGTCAAGAAATTACAATTCAAACCCTAAAACAACCCACATGGTGATGGTGGTGATGGAGAGACTTTTCTCTATCAATCATACCTTGAACGTTCCTAAACTCTTCAACATGACATGGAATTGTGATGGTTCCCTTTTGATCAAAACCATATTCTTCTTCAGCCTCTTTCAAGAGTTGAATAAAAAGTGGGTGATTAAAATAATTCACAGGCACCACAAATCTTTGTTGTTGTTCTTCTTGATGACCAACCTTAATTGCCAAACACCCTTTTGGTACATCTTTCACTGCTTGTTTTTTTCCACCATTATGGTTATGATGATTATTGTGAATATGTGGCAAGTGTAAATTAAAACTACTCCTCTGATGAGTTTTTACTCCACTACCCATCTCTTAAGTTTCAAAGATACAAACCCAATTGCAAAGAAACCAAGATTATTAAAACCCTAGTTTTTTTTTACCAGAAAACAAAAGAAAAAGGCCAAGGATCTGAAGAAAAGATGGCTTGGTTGAAAAGGGTTAGTGAAGAAGAATAAAAATACCTGAAAGATCTTGTTATTGTGTTTGACATGGTCACTGAGAAGCTCTAATTAAATACAAAGCGCATATAAATTCCAAAGAGAAATTGGAATACTAGATATATATATAGAGAGAGAAGGGCCGTTTGGGTTACTTGTATACTCTTAGGGTTCATTTATACTACTTTCTTAACCGTTTGATTTAAGTAAGATGATTGAATATACATAATAGTGTTTTAAAAAGTTAACATTATATAAATTTATACATATACAAGTTATTTAACACATGATAGAATAATTTTAAATTGGTTAAAAGAATTTTATTATGTATAATGAATGATTTAGAAACAAAAATCGGTATAAATTAGGGTTATATTAATATTTGTGATAAGAGTTTTTAAAGAAATAGGAAAGTGGGTTATTGTTGCGTGTATGAGACGAGATTGGAAGTTTTATTTGTATGACGATAGTTTGATTGCTGATCGTTGGATTAAGAGAATAAAGGATAGATGATGGTGATATTCTGATGTTGTCTTGTCTTGTCTGTGGTCGTTAGATGAAATTTTGTGTAAGGCGGATGGAGACAGTGTTTGACACGTGGAATGATCTTAGCTTGTGTTTTTACTGGAAAGAGTCTAGAGTGTTATTTTTATGTGGAAGGGCAAAATTTGTGGGACACCCAATACCTGACTGATCTTGAAGACTTGAACATGTACTGTGGACAATTTCAAAGGTATCACTTCAAGTAATTGTGCTTTAAATATAGTTATTGAGAACTAGTACTATTACAATATTTTTAACATTAACTTTAATATTTTAAACTCTTATCCTTTAATAAAAAAATTTATAACATTTCATTCACTAAATTTTTATGTTTAAAAATTGAATTACATTATACTGTATAAACATATAAAAAAACTTTTTTAAAATTATTTAATCTCTTGATTTTTAAAATTTAATATATTTAATATGTTATCTTTAAATTTTGAATTGAAATTATTAAATATAAAAAATTAATATATAAAAATTTACCAAAATTTTGTTAAGTACAAAATGTTAAAAATAGTAAAATTAGGGGATAAAAAATATAATTTACTCTTTTAAATTAGATGCAAAATTTGTGATGTAGAATGTTTAAGTAATATTTGTGGACAAAAGTTCTTCATCTTATCTCAATTTTGCATCACATTATATGTGTCACCAATTAAATGGTATTATGTTGATTTAAAAAGAAAAAAAATAGGAAAAATATTGAAATAAATAAAAATAATTGATTATTATTATCTAAAATATACTGATATCTCACCATAATATACTGATATCTAAAATAATTGATTACATATTTAAATATATATTTTTTAAATATAATTTAAAAACATATTTAATATACAAACTAAAATTATAGTATTTTATTTTGCATAGAATAAATTATGTCTTCTTGGACCATGATGATTGTGTTATATATTCCAGAATTTATAAATTTGAATTAAATAAAAAGTCCTATTAATTTGGACATTATATGTCATGTACATTTATTTGGAGGTTAAAAGTAACATGTATACCATTTTAATTTTCTTTAAATAAATTTGTAAATATAATATTTATAAAATTATTGATAATTATGTGCATAAAATGTACTACGTGTATCACACTTGAATTTTAAATTTTAAAATTTTAACACTCAATAACTTAGTAAAATTTTATAATTTAAACATATTTTTATTAAAATTAGATTCATATAATATTTTTTAATTAAAAATAAACAATAACTAAAAAATAACTAATATTATTTTTTTACTGTGTATATGGTATCCTTATAAGATATAAAACATAAATGTATCACTGATTATGTTTTAGAATATTACAACCTATGAACAAACTAAGGAGTTTTTTTATTTAAATTTAAAATTGCTTAATGTTTGATTAGTTTAATTTTGAACTAAAATTAGAATTGAATTATTATAATCAATTCTTGAAGAACCAATCTATACCAATAAGTGGATTATGAATGTTAAGGAGTGAAAAGAAAACAAATTTCACATTAATAAAATATAAACCAATAAGTGGATTGTGAATGTTAAGGAGTGAAAAGAAAACAACTTTCACATTAATAAAATATAAACGAGGGCATAGTTTTTAAGTGAATTAGTCAATTTCATCCAATGTATTAATTTTTTGAGATAGAAACTCATTATCTAGTGAAAACATATGGAAGTTATTGGACCTGTCAAATTGCATTAGAGCATATGGTTATTGTCATAGGCTAATTTATGAAATATGAGCTTGGTTGGACTTGAAATAAAATTATCTAAAATCTCATAGTGATGTATATGTGTTCTAGAAGTTGAATTTAGGGAACCTTAAAAACTTAGACAAAAAATATAGGTTGAAATCAAATTTTAAATAGGAATGTTGAACTTAAAAAACCCAAAAAACTTAGACAAATAAAATAGATTAAGGTTAAAGTTGAAAAAGAACTAATCATAAAAATCAATTGGATGGGCTTGAATCGGAGTGTGAACCTAAGCAAGCTAAGTGGATTCTCTTTGAATGAGAAAATTGTTAAGAAATTGAAAATCAAATAAGTAGTACATTAATAAAATACAAATGAAAGTATAAGTTTATAAATACATTAGTCAATTTTATCAATGAGTTAATTTTTGAGAATATATATTCATTGCATGGTTAAAACTTAAGAATGATATTTGACCTATCATTGCACTTTATTCATTTAACATGGTAATCGTAGAAATTGAATTATTTATTCCTGTAATTGTTTCAATCGTGTTTTTTTATAAAATAGTTTGTGTTATTTGAATAATAATTATAATTTCACTATTAAATATCAAAGTGTACTAAAGATTAAAAAATGAAATCATTCACTACTATAAAAAGTACATATCATCTCAATTTTTAATAATGGTCATAAGATTATGACCACAATTATAAGAACCGAGGCCTAAGTGAAAGAGATTATAGATAACGACCTATGACCTCGATTTTCTAATAATCAAGGTCATAAGGTATACATAAATTAAAAAAATACAATTAGTAATTATAATATTAAAAATCAATATAAATTAAAATAAATTTATTAATTACAATATTAAAAATCATATTATATTAAAATTATAATTATAATTACATTTGAGGGTTTATTATACACTAAAACATTAAAAAAACTTAGTATTACAAACTGACTTTTTACTATTAATTATAAGCATTTATAAGTGTACTTCAAATCAACTAGTAGCACCAACAGACGCATAACATCACCAGCAGCGCCAGTGCACCATCACCCGCAGCGCCAGTGCACCATCACCAGCAGCACAACGCAATAGCAACACCACCAGCACCAACAACAGTAGCACCAACAGCGCGCGCAACAGCAGCAGAACCAACAGCGTAACACTAGTAGCAGAGAGATTTAAATCAATTTAACAACAATTAAAATTAAACTAAATTTGTCAAATTAAGAAATATTAAAGGTTAATTGTCTAAATTAAAGAATAAATATAATAAAAAAAGAAAATGGAGATTTATAAGCAGTAGATCAGAAAATTTAGTCTACTTACCCTTTTCTCACTCATCTTTCTAAAGCCTAACTTATTTATCCATATTGATTCAGCATCCTCAGTAGTAGGGAGCACCATATTTTCCACATTGAGAGAGCATAATAGCCTCATTATACCTGAAAATAATGTTTGGAAGTAACCCTACAAATAGAAGAATAATATTTAGTCTTAAAACCTAATAAAAATTACTCTGAAACTATATCCCAACATTCCAATTACAGAAACAGGATTTCTGAATATTAATATTGATACAACAACAACTACAGCACCTTTAGCATTTCCTAGTACCTAAAAACATCATCAAATATCTTCTATAAATCTTTGATAAAGATCTAAACAAAATTTTGAATTTAGGATGATTTGATGTAGTGACTTAAAAATAAAAAAAAATGAGGCTTGGACAATACAGATTCATTAAAAGTTATTTGAGCACAACTTTTATATTTCTCTATTATAAAGTATCACATAGAGAAATAGGTTAAAAAAAGTGATTAATTAACATTCTGGTTAAGAACGCCAAATACCAGGTATACAGAGAGGAACAACACAACCACTACAAAGTCCTAATAGTTGGACCATCTAAAAACTTTTGAAAACTACTATGCTCCAGAATTAAATATCTTCTATCTCAAGCAAAAGAGTAAAGTGAACAGACTGAAGAAACTTATTATAAATTCTCTTCATGAACAGGGTTTGACCTTCAGTTTCGAATGTGTCTCAATTTTTATCTTTCATTGGATTATTCCATTCATCAGTAAAGTCTAAGATTATCCAATGAATAGTGATTTTAGGAAATAACATGCTATAAAGGATGAAAGCCTCTATGTTGAGAAGAGATACGTACCTGAAGAGTCAGAGCACTAGTGTCTTTTGTGACCAAAAAGTTGGTAAGATTTACAAAATATGCTAAGATTGAATTGAACAGTAGATACCATATGATCTTGACATCATCTCTTGCAAGAGTTAATGTTATACCTACTACAATTTCTTCCATGATGAATGTAGCAGGAAGTAGAAAGACGATAGCTATAGGAGCCATATATAGAAGTAGGTTCATGGAATCAGCTTCTCCCTTGAAAAAAATAAAATTATTTCAACACACACACACAATTTCAAAACATTGTGATTTGAAAAAAATAACATAAACAACTTAAGTATACAGAGGATTTGTCAATTGATATAATTCCTTACCCTTCCGACGAAAGCAATATACCCTGCAACACTAATTTCAGTGCCTTTGCAGCCGAAGCTGCAATACAAACTATAAATTCGAATAGGTGGAAACTTTGTTCATCCTGTGGTAATAGAAAAACAACATATTATGACATTATTCACAGTGTAAACTAATATAGTAAGTTTTTAACATGTCCTTAAAAGAACACCAACTTCTTCATTAAAGGAGATGAAAAGTAAGGACATTGATATTTTGATCAACACTATTTCAATAACAAGTCAAGTTTGCTAGAAAAGAGAGACAGATTCATAAATACACATGTAAACAGAGACAAAGAAAAGTACTTATGTGATGCAGATAAAAAATTCTCCACCAGTTAATACATGTAACGTACCAACAACAGTGTAACGCACCAACACCAGCGTAGCGCACTAACACCAGCATTAAGCACCAGCACCATTACCAGCGCAGAGCACCAACACCAGCGCAATGTACCAACACCAATACCAGTATCATCACCAACACCAACGCAATGCACCAGCACCAGCAACTAGAGTCCAACATCCAGCAACCAACGACTAACGTCCAACGTCCAACGACCAACGTCCAATGTCCATTGACCAGCATTCAGTGACTAGCGAACCAATGAACAATGACCCAATGGCCAGTGAACTAGCGAACAACGGCCACCAAACCAGTGAGCTAGGAAAAGGAAGAAGATATAAGAAGAAGAAGAAGAGACGAGAAAGGAAGAGAAATTTTAAATTTGGAAAAATGAAAGCAGTTGCTGGGAGAAAAAGAAAGAAAGAAAAAAAGAGAGAGAGAAGGAAAAAAAGAAGAGGAAACATGAAAATTTTGATATAACTTATGACCACGATTATTGATAAAAATTGAGGCCATAAACATATCTTATAGACCATATGTATATTTTTTAGTAGTGATTGTTATCTTATTTTACGATTAAATTGCACTACCACGGAAAAAATAACAAAATTGTGCCTTCATTAATTTTTTTTATGTTGACGTAGTTAGTACACTCTCCAAAATCTATGGCAACTTTGATATTGTTCAAAATGTTGGATATCATAGTCAACGTTGAAAGACATTCTATATGGTAATACGACCAAACTTTCAGTTGTGTAATGTCCTACTTAGATATGTAAATTTGGATGGATCGGGGTTGTTCAAGTTTAAAATTTTATATTTAGATCTAATTCAAATTATATAATATTTTTCTAAATTAAATGTATGTTTAAAGATCGGTCCTAAAACATTAAGGTAAGTTTGGACATGATTTTTTTAAACATTGAATTGACTTAAATTAGTATTTGAGTTTAAATTATTCAAGAATTTATAAAATAATAACGTATTTTGAGGAATGCTCTTAAAGTTAATCATTATTTTCATGTTTTACATAGTAGGAATCGTAAGCATCATCCATCTATGTATTCTACATCATATTCAAGGATTAATGGAAATTATGATAATGTGTTCAAAAATTCTACTAAGAAGCATGAAGTCTTAGGTTTAAAAAGGCAAGTAAAATTTAGTACTTTTAATGCTAGGACTTATTATCATCATCCTACTATGCTTACTACATCTTCATTTGGGATGAATGAGAAAAGCACAACTAAGTACAATAACATGCTTATGAAAACTAAGTTTGTTGAGTCCCAACCTAATGATATAGAGAAACGAAAATGCAAGAAAATGTGGGTTAAGAAAGGTTGTTTTCTCCTTGTCACCTGACCGTCTTTTATTCTTTCATCTAAGTCTTTTTGTTAGAGTGCTTAAATAATCCTAGGTAAGCAATCTTTATTGTCTTTATTTTATTTATTAGTTAAACTTATAAAAAAAAAGTAAAATCCTTATTTGGCCAACAGGGTATTGGACTTATTCAACACTTACAAACATATAACCTTATTTTTAATGACTTAACTAATTTTGATATTTATTGTATATATTATTCTACAATTTTAGCTCATACACATACACATATTCTTGTACATGTGATTATCGATGTTGACATGAACTTATTCACACACTCACAAGCACACATATATGATATGCTTGAAGTTTATGAATTCTCTTAAAAGACTTTAGAACTTTAACTAATCTTGATTGTAAAATTGTGTTGAGTTTTAATTCTTGTTTTTTAAAATTTTATCGTATGGAGGCACCTAGTATTAAAAGAGCTACATAGTGTGATGTGTAAAGTGAGCGGAGAGGGCTACCACACAACTAGTGTGAATGTAATCATTTTAGGTTTATTGTTTGTGCAAAAAAAGAAGAAGGAAAGATTATGCAAAAAAGAGACTACTTATAAATCTTATACTTTGAATGAACAAAAAGAAAGAACCAATAGAGGTTAAAAAAAAATATCATTTACGTCATATATAAAATAAAGAAGAAAAAAATTTAAGTCATCTTTTAGTAGATATATTTTATTTTGTGAGATTGAAGACTCGATTATAATTTTACATGATAGGTGATATTTTTTTTCTTTTGAGTCTTTTTTGATTGATCATAAATGACTTAATTGGCATATTTGTAGAATTTCAACATATATACTGCTTTTAAATAAATGTCAATATGTCATTATATGTGTGAAGTGTGACTCTTCTACTTTACTTACTTATTTATACAATAGATAATCAAAATTGATTTAAAAAAAATGAAAAAAAAAGATGATTTCTCGATTGGTTATGTGCTCATTGTGATTAAATGAGTTTAATACCTTATGTATTTATGAAAATTTTAAAAAAAATAATTTTTTTTCATTTACATCTTCTTTTTCTTTATTACATTTTTAATTGGTTTCTAAGTTAGAGTCATAGAACTTAGAGAAAATTTAAAGCACATTGCACTTTGTATTACTCTTATATCTTTAAGAGGAGTTTAGTTTCATTGCTTTGTTTAATACTTTGTCCTTCTCGTATGTTAGAAAGTGGGAGAGAATAATGTGTTTTATTCCCATGTTTTTAGTTTGTTATACATATAGGGGGAGAACATATTTAATTAAACTTGATTGTTATGAATGTACACTATATGATTATTCTTTACATTTCGCTTATTTTTATGTAAATAGAACTAATATACAATGAAGCTTTCAAGCGAAGTTGTTGTTTTCTTTGCATATGTCATTTTATTTACTTACAAACTTTTCGCGTTGCAGTAAAGATGGATTCACTAGACCAAATGAGGAGTTTGTAAGGATTATAAGTGTTGGTTATTTTCGTGGATAAAATATTTTCTTATGAACTTATTTTTAAGCTCGCTATCAAGTCTATCAAACAAAATTGAAGAAATGTCAAAATTTCATATAATATTACTTTAGGTATATCTGTTATAACTATAACACATGAGATTACACTCACGCATTTAATAACATATATTTATAAATCTAGAATTATTTTTGTTGCTAAAATATTATATTAGATATACTCTAAATTATAGCTTAAATTTTTAGCCTAAAAGATAGCATAAAATATATCTTAACATAACTCTTTTTTAAATAGAAATCTTCATTATTAATGAGTTTATTTTAAAAGAACTATTCTTTAAATATGAGTCTTCTTAATTAGTGAGTATTACTAATCCTATTTGTAATAGAAAAGATATTTATCAATCATATAAGATTTTTCTTAATTAATGAATATTACTAATACTATTTATAATTGAAAAAATATTTATCAATTACATAGGATTAAAGATTTTGATTTTTCTTATAAATAAAACTTATTGTTCATTGTTTCAATTAACCACACAAGAGCGTTGTTCTTTTCTTCTCAATTTCTCTCTCTTATTTTGCAAATATAAGATCATATTTTTTTAGGTTTCTTTATTTAGTTAATCTATCAAATATTGATGGTTATATTTGATTGATTAATAAGTCTAATTAGTTTATGATATTTTGATTATATGTTCTTATAGTTTATTCTATATTTTTGTTCTTGAATTATTATATCAAATAATTGTGTTTGTTGTATCATAATTATTTGATTTGATTATTAATCTTTAAAGCAGTTATTTGTATTGAACTTGTGCTTGATCTTTTTGTTCTAGGATTTGCTAGTTGATTTAATTTAAGTGACATATGTTTTGAATCATCTAGTTAGGATTATTTATTATTAAATCCATTCTAGAACATACACGAGCACTTCTGTTTTTGTGCTAACCATTTTACAATTAATTCGGTAACGTATCTGATTGGCGG
This sequence comes from Hippophae tibetana, assembly GCA_037013495.1. Classification (NCBI taxonomy): domain Eukaryota; kingdom Viridiplantae; phylum Streptophyta; class Magnoliopsida; order Rosales; family Elaeagnaceae; genus Hippophae; species Hippophae tibetana. Next base: position 98,047,839 of record CM072810.1, read on the forward strand.
AAAACTCAATGGAATGTTGGTCTGAAAACTGTTCACGATAATATTAAAAACTGTAAAAACAGAATAGGAGCTCGTAAGTAAGATACATTGGGGTAGTATCCTAAGGAGAATAATATAAGATCGAGTTTGTATTTAAACATTTATTTTTCATAGTGAAAAGTTAGGTGGTACAATATATCGGTGGTTTTACTCTTAAGGCATGGTTGTGACCTAATTTGTTTTCACTTAAAAATATCATGTGTTATTTTTTTATTTCTATATTTTATTTTTACACGCGATTACATGTCTGGTCGTTTTGTTTAAGTTATTAAATTATAAATTGATAAAAATTTAAAAATAATGTATTCAATCATTTAGGTTTAGGTCAATTATGAATTATTACATGTATTTTTAATTAAATTTAAAGCTTAATAAAGATCATTATATAAAATATTAACAGAATATCCGCTCCCAAAAATAAATGGCATCGCCGAAATGATAGGAAATGCTCCAACGAGTTAGCATTTTTTATTTGTATATTTTACCAATAAAAATGAGAATTTTGTTTAAAAAAATTGGCCGGTTCAAATCATTAGTAGGCTTCTCACGCATAGATATACGGTGGAGAGAAACATTCAAAGTCAAAGGAATGGGAAATGGAAAAGCCACCCAAAGTGGTGGGGAGATAGGGTCGCACTGTAAGAGTCATGATCACTTCCACTACTTTGCCTTTCGGAATTAAGAAAGTAATATGTTGATTGACTTGTTATTCTCTGCATTATATTTATGTTCGAACATTATTTGTATTACAAACAGAATTTATATTATTCTTTTAATATTAGATGTTCTTTTGCCCTTGGATTTGCTTTGATTATTTGAATAAAGTCGGTAAAGTCTTAGTTTTTGTTTGTTTTGAATTTACGCGTCCAAATATACTTAAGATTTTTATAGCTTTTAATAAAATTATACATAAATTTTATAATTATCAAATAGTATAGAAAAAATTTATAATATTTCTTAAAAAATATACATTATCCTAAGTTAACCATTAAAATTTTGAGTTTTATTGAGATTAGGAATTAATTAATTTTTTTATTAAATTATAATTCAAAAATACCTATTAAAATGTCATCGTGTATTTTACACGTGATTATTTTCAAGATAAACAAAAAAGATGATCATTTGTTAATCTAAGATAAATGTGTATTTTTTTTCAAAGTTATAATATGTTTGTATAACTATAGAATTTTTGTGTATTTTTTTAAAAAATTATAAAAGTTTTAGTGTATTCTTTAAAAATTGTTAGGAAAACATCAAAATAATTTTTTTTACTTGTAAGTACATTCGTTACTTTTTTAGAGTATTATTAAAAACATTAAATATATTATTTGACGTTAAATATTATTTAATTGAATATCATTTAAATAAAATATAATTGTTTAAATTTTTGTAACGTTAAATAAAATCTAAGTAAATATATTTTTAATAATGTAATATATTATTTTTATCATTATAAATTTTAGTTGTTTTATTATATATAATTTTTTAAAATTTTGTTTTTATCAATAGAAAAAAAGAAGAATATGATTTGGAAAATATAGAACAAAAGACTCGTTTGTCTTTGATATAATTGGTGAGAATCAAGAAATGTACGTGGTCAAGATTATGTATCAAGTAGAAGTACCACTAGTGCGTAATGATAATGGTAGCCGATCAATACATCATGGAACTCCCAAAGTCCAAAGTACTTTTTTTAGATTCTTCCCAATTTTACATACTTTTCTCCACCACATGTTATATGCAATATTGAAATTGAAGCAACTAAGCTTTATTGAAAGAAAATCATTAGTCATTGTTCAATGGGGCCCCTTCTTTATACATAAATTCCTCTAAAGTGAGCTGAGTTATCCCAATTCAATTCATACCTCCATTCATTTTTATATGTAGTTTATATTAATCAATTATAATCTAATTTATTTGTCACTTTTGAAATCATTTCTTTACAATTAATTGCCACCAATGTAAATACTATTTATTCATCGTTTATAAATTTTCTTCGAAAGTTTGTCACGAATTAAACAATTCACTGACAATTATTTTTCAACAAATAACAAAATCATTCCAAATAAATACACATTACATGAATGAAAAACCCATACATGCTATGAACATAACATAATGCATAGATTTCTAAACACATTACTAAGTAATAGTCATATTTACAAAAGAAAAATTCACATCCTTCAACTCACTATCATAGTAACATATATACAAAATTGCTTTGTTCACCTGAAAAAGATAATTGAAGGGAAGAGAGTACATAGAATTAAAGACACAATCAAAACATATGCTTCAATTGTTACTTTGAAAACTCTAGCAAGAATTACAAAATATGCATACAAGAACCAAAAGCATAAATAGTTTTGCTATTATATGTGAGGCAATAAATATGCATAAAACCTACATAACACAAGCAAAAAATATTAACACCTAAAGTAAACTATAAAGCACATATCATAGACGTCAACATATGAACTCAGATTGCTTTTTACACTATTCAATTTTTATCTTCACTAAGAAGCTGAACTTCATTCTCTCAAACAAGCATGACTCTTTCCCCTCGAGAATGGTAAAGGAAATATATATCGGTTATATGTAAGCATTAAACAAGAGTGTAGAGATACATAAAATATAAGAATAAAGTTTATTTACCTTACTAAGTTGTGATAATAGGTCCCAAATGGCACACACCCTCACCCTTCAAAATGTGAGTTCCTTACAAGTATGAAGAAAGTAATGAACTTGTTAAGATACTTCAACCATGCAGTTACATATGTCCATCTAGCAAATAGATTAACATAATACCATTGGACTATCATCAAACATGTAAAATACTTAATGCAATACATCTATAAAACCTATAATTTAACTACCAAAGAAAATTTACATTTATGTCTCCATCCTAAGCATCCATAGGTTCAAAGTAAGTTACCTCTTGGTATGCAGTCCGTTTAAACTTCTCAATTTTATAAGTCTAAATCTAATCTTTTTCATCACATGCGTAACTATCAAGCATTAAAAAAACAAACAAACAATAGGAACAAGTGAATAATTTACTACAAGTAACTTTTACAGACTTAATGAACTTTAATTTTTTCAATAAAATAGCCAGGTTCTATACTAACAAAAACCAATAGAACCCAAGAAACTAAATCACTCAGGTTAGGTTTGTAACTTATAATAGCTTTATTAGTTAATGTCAATTATCTCTAATGCAAGACAAGTTATTTGGGTATTTACCCAAAAACATCATTTGAGATCTACACTTTATGTTTATTATTATTACATACAACGTAATCAACCTCCTTGAAATCCAAACAATTGTGATGTGGAAGAAATTAAGTTCAGGATCTATTATAGTTGGTTTGCCTCTTTTAATAAAAAATACATTTTATTCTTAAATAGCTTATAAAATTAAAAACAATTGTAATATTTAATACATAAATGAAAAACAAATTAAAAAAAGTGAAATAGTAGAACCACATACAGTTTAACCCAATCGACTGGTATGTTGTATAAAATTGAGATCTCATAGCAACTCAGTAAATGCATGTATTAGATCTGTTTCATATGAATCAAATAATAATAGTCACTCGAATGGTAAAAATCAATTGTTTTATCTTCACTGAATCATCTTTAGTAGCTGAGATCAAGTAAGCGAAATTAACTAAATATGGGTTTTCATTAAAGTTGAATGTATAGGAAAAGAGCTGTACGGGATGATTCTCCTTGGATGTAAAATTTTAGGGTGTATGGTGAGCGCCAATCCTTTGGAGAATTGCTTGTATAATAGGGGTTCTAAAGAGATGTTAGAGAGGAGATAATTTTTCAAATCCTTTACCCATCTTATTAATAAAGTATATATAGATACATAAAAAATATGTGTTATTGATAAATTGATAGTTACTCTCTTTCAAATGTTAGAGCTAATTTATACATAATAATATTACATTAATTAGTAGGTCGTAACACTTAGGTTGTATGGGATACTCCTAATATGAATATGTAGGTAATTACGAGATCATTATCACCAAGTTTCTTTCTACGAATTATCTAAAGTCTAATCAAAATTAGATCCATCACTTCGTCACCATGTACGAACTATTAAACGACAAGGTAACATTAACAATATGAGCAAGATGGTTCAAGTCACTAGGTCATGTATATGTTACCTTTTTAACACCAAATAAGATTAAAATTGACAAGTAGGATTGGTTTAACCAGATGTGCATGATTATCATGGAACCTTCCACTCTAAAAGCATTTCGAGGCTCTATTATTGAAAGTAGTAACGCTAACAAATTCTTGAAGAAATTGAACAATATTTCACCAAGAACAAAAGGTCAAAGGTGAGTAACATTTTGGCTAAACTCATTGCGATGAAGTATAAGAGTAAAGGGAACATAAGGGAGTACATCATGGAGATTTCTCATCTCGTATCAAAACTCAAGTCAATTAAGTTGGAGCTACCTGAGGACTTGCTCATGCACTTGGTTTTGATCTCTTTTATTTCACACTTTGGGTAATTCAAAATGAGCTATAACACTCACAATGACAAATGGTCCCTCAATGAGCTTATATTTCACTATGTGTAAGAAGGAGAGAGGCAGTAGTAGGACAAGATCGAAAGTGATCACTTGGTCTCAACCTTTGAGAACAAGAAAAGAAATAGGGTTATGGTTGTTATGGAAGGTTCTTCTAAGCAGAAGAAACAAAATAAGTAAGATAAGAAGTTTTCTTGCTGTTTTTGCAATACTTTGGGACAGATGAAGAAAGAGTGTTCCAAGTACGCCGCATGGCATATAAAGAAGGGTATGCTTCTAACTTTAGTATTTTCTGAAGTTAATTTAACTTTTGTACCTAAGGATACTTGATGGGTGGATTCTGGTGCTACTATTCACATAAGTATGTTTATACAGGTTTCCTGTGAAGCTGATTGCCAAGTAATGTTGAAAGACTCTTCTTTATAGGTGATGATAATAAAGTTGCAATGAAGGCTATAGGAACTTTTATATTACTATTGAAAATTGGATTTTTTGGATTTTATTTGAGACATTTGTTGCACCATCTTTTTGATGAAATTTAATTTATATTTCTATCTCTATCAAAATTCAAATTTTATTAGTTTTGGTTCTTTAATTGATAATTTGTATATACTTTATGTTGTTAGTTCCTATAATGAAATACTACAAACAAGTTCATGTGGTACAAAGAAAAAATTAAGAAGTCTACCACCTTATAGCATAAGCCTTTAATTTATATTTCTAAGTAGAGAAATCAAAAGCTTGTGTCAGATGGAATTATTGAACACCTAGATTTGATAGACCTTCAAGTTTTTGTTGAGTGTATCAAGGGAAAACGAACAGAAGTTACAAAATTAGGTGTTGAAAGAGCCATAAACATCTTAGAATTTATACATACTAATATATGTGGTCCATTCCCTGTAGCTTCATGGAATAGACAACAATAGTTCATTACATTCATAGATGATTATTCTAGGTACAATTGCTTATATTTGATACATGAGAATTCACAATCCTTAGGCATTTTTAAGTATTTCAAAGATGAAGTTGAACTTCAACTTGGAAAGAAAATTAAAGCTATCAAATCGGACCGTATTGGTGAGTACTACAGAAGGTATGATGGATCAAGAGAACTACATACAAGACACTACATAATTTTCCTCAATGAGTATGAAATTGTTATGCAATACACCATGTTAGGCATACCTAGTATGAATAGTGTTAAAAAGCGACAAAACCAAACTCTTAAGGATATGGTAAGAATTATGATTAATCAGTTACTTTGAAGAGAAGCTTTAAAGACCACAATGTACATTCTTAATAGTGTACCGAGCAAAGCAGTTGCCAAAACCCTTATGAGCTTTGGATAGGTAAGAAGCCAAGTATTAGGAACTTACACATTTGGGTTGTCTAGATGAGGCACAACCTTATAGGCCACAAGAAAGAAAACTGGACTTAAGGATGAATAGTTGCTATTTCATTGGTTACACTAAACTCTCTCGAGGCTACAAGTTTTACAATCCCATAACAAGATTCTTCTTTGAAATGGAAAATATGAGATTTCTAGAGGATATTGAGTTTGGTGGGAAAAAAATATAAATAATGTTATCTTTGAAGAAGAATCTTATTGATGATGATTAGGTCTCTATACCTATTGATGTTCAATACACATTTTCGACACTAGGTAACAATGTTTAGGTTTCTATTTTTGACATTGTTCAAAATCAAGACAACAATGAGATTCTTCCTCAAACACCACCTATCAAACAAGCTCAACAATTTGAAGATGTGTCACTAAAGAGAGAATAAGTGTGATTTTAGATGATTATATCATCTTTTTCCATGAACATTAGGATGGAATTGGTTTAACAAAGGATGATTCGATCAATTTCTGTCAATTCATACTCAGTTCTAACTCTTAGAAGTGGATTGATGCCTTGAAGGATTAGATGAAATCTATGAAATACAATGACGTTTGGGATCTCGTCAAGTTACCCAAAGGTACAAAGCCCATTGGTTAGAAATAGATATTTAAAACTAAGAGGGATTCAAAAGGTAATGTCGAGATATATAAGGCACGTCTAGTCGCCAAAGGCTTTACTTAGAAGGTTGGCTTAGACTACAAAAATAATTTCTCTTCGATATCTTTAAAGGACTCTTTTAGAATTGTAATGGAACTGGTGGCTCTTTTAGATCTAAAACTGCATCAAATAGATGTTAAGATTACATTTTTAATGGAGACACTGAAGAAACAATTTATATGGTACAACTATAAAACTTTGTATCAAGAAATCCAAAGTCTATGCTTTGCAAGTTGAAGAAATCCATGTATTTGTCTCAAACAAGCTTCCCGTAAATGGTATCACAAGTTCCATCAAGTCATCACCTCATATGGTTTTGAGGAAAATGTCATTGACGACTGTGTATATCACAAGTTCAATTATAGTAAATATATTTTTCTCGTAATATATGTTTATGATATTATTCTCGCTAGTAGCGATATAGGCTTATTACACAAAACTAAGAAATTTTTGACAAAAAAATTCAGGATGAAAGATCTTAGGGATATCTCTTTTGTATTAAGTATTTAGATGCTAAAATATCGTTCTTGGGGTATCCTTAGGCTATCATAAGAGAGCTATATTAAATAAGGTTCTAAATAGATTTTACATGAAAGATAGTAAACCAAGAGACACATCCGTGGCTAAAGAAGACAAGTTTAGTCTCAAACAATGATCCAAAAATGATATTGAAAGGAAAGAGATGTAGAAGATTCCCTATAATTCAACAATATGGAGTCTGATGTATGGTCAAGTTTGCACTCGTCCCGACATAGCATTTATAGTGGGAATTTTGGTAAGATATTTGAGTGATCTAGGTATACAACACTAGAAGATGGCCAAATATGTGATGCATTATTTAAAGAGAACAAAAGACTACATGCTCACCTATTGGAGATACCAAACAATATAAAGGTCATCAGGTTCTCTAACTCTGATTTTACAAAATGTCAAGATAGTAGGCACTCCACATCATGATATATCTTTATGTTGACTAAAAGAGCTATCTCATGGAAGTCTAAACTCTTATAGTTTCGCCAACCATGGGTACATAGTTCATTGCTTTTTATGAGGCATCTAACCATAGGAAATGGCTATGAAACTTTGAAGTTGAACTGTGTGTGATAGATGACATTGACATGCCATTGAAGATTTACTATGACAATAAATCGGCTATGCTTTACTCCAAAAACAACAGAAGTTCAACGAAGTCAAAGTTTATCGATATCACATTTCTAGTTGTTAAAGAGAGAGTTCAAGATAGGCTTATTTTCATAGATCATATAGGAATAGATTCTACGCTAACATACCTATTAACTAAGGGCTTAACACCTAAGATCTTTCTTGAGCACACTGCTCATATAGGTATTATTTATGATAATATCTTGGTTAAGTGGAAATCATTTTTTACGTTTTGTGTGTTTTACTTAGTTATTAGATTGTTTAGTTTTTTGCAAAATATATAAAGTTGATGGTTTATGATTCTATTTTTGGGCTTACTTATGTTTTTTATATGTAATGTTGCATTGTATTAAAGACTTTGTATTGATCTCACTAAAGACTGAAGAATGGCCCGTTAGAAATAGGCATGCCTGAGATCACATTGCATGTAATTTCTATGCTACTCATTCATATTTTATCTATGTTATTGAGTGTATTAGTATGATAATTAATATGGTTTCATCACGATTATATTGTGATAAAAGTCGTGGTGGTTATGCTACTAATATATGAGATGAACCAAATTATATAAAGAGAAGTCTAAAGATAAATAACGTACAGAGACATACCTAAGAAATTATTATGATATAATTGATTTAAGAGTAATATGTTACCCAAGTGGGAGATTTTTTGGAAATTATATTTCCTATACTAAATTAGGAAACATATCGTTTCATTCCTTAATTATATTAGTTATTTAATATAATAGATTGAAATTAAATGGTCAAATTTTGGTAACCACTAGATTACTCAAATTAAGATGGGTTGATTGAATAGATATTGATTTTGATCTTAATTAAGGGATTATTGGAACCCTAATTGAGCAATATATAAAGACCCTTTTTCGGTTGTGTTACCCAATACATCAAATCATAAAATAATTTATCTTCTCCCTATCTAGAAGAGAGAAGATGGACTCATTGAAGAACTAAAGTGTTTTAGTTAAGTAAGATCACAAAACATCCCCTTCGTTCGTGTTCATCTATTCGTGATTAATTATCGTAGTATTTTTTATAACAGTAGCCGATTGCTCTCAACAGATCTAAATATCTTACTCAAATTCATAAATCCATAATAATGTGACATGTTGTAGATCCTAAATTTTTTGATATTTTGTTATAATATATTTGTATTTATAATCTATTTATAACTTTTAATATAATTTAATTCCAACAGTAACAATAATAAATAACTATAAATATTAAATACAACCTGTTAAAATAAAATTTAAGTACACTACCTATGTTCCTTTTTTTTTTCCTACTCCACCCATATTTCTTTTACCAATTAATAAAACTTGAGCTTTATTAATAACAAGTTTTTTGTATCTGTCCATTTGCACGAATTGGTGATACAATTGATTCTTTAATAAAACACTTTTGATGGATTGTGATGTAAATAAAAACAGATATTTATCACCTGTTTCATAAGATCTCTTTTATAATCCCAAGATCTTGGAGGCCTTAGCTTTTCAAAATTCAAAGATTTTAAACAAACTATACCCTCTAAAACTGCTTGAGAATTATTTTCAAGTTCTCCTAAACCGTGGATTGGCCATTTTAGGTCAAAATGCTTTCAGAATCAGGATTTTATTCAAGTTCAAGATAAAAGAACATACTCATATATTTGGAGATGGATCAAGTATTAACTATAAAATTGATCTCTGGATATCAGTATTAGAATTTCAAAAACTCCATTGCTCTATTTCCTATAATGCAGCTAATCTTATGAGTATCCAATTCTATTTTGTATGGAGTCATTCTAATAGATCATATTCTTGCAAATATTGTTAAAGCTGATTCCTAACTTATTAGATACAATCTTGACTATATTTCTTACTAAAAAGATATTATATATATAAAATAAAGAAACAATTTAAATTATCATAGAAAATGTAACAATTAACCCTAATTTATATATATATATATATAAAAATCATTTGAAAGCTAATCCGTAGGTAAAAAAAGCCTTGGAATAGATATAAAGGATATAAAAATTTTAAAAAATAAAAATAAACACAAAGTTTGTTATTTTGGAATGCCAACTGCCAAGCAAGTTAAAAAAAAAAAGTGAGAGCCTTATGGAATAGTTGGATATTTCCCAACTACTTTCTTGGTTTTGGTAAGAATCTGTTACGGTAAGGACTATATTAGAAGAAAATTCGAAGGTTAATGAATTATTGAAGATATTATTATTAGAATCCCATTTTTACTTGAGACAATCATACTTAACAATTATAAATTTAGTTTTGTTTAAAAAAAAGGAAAAATATATATATATATATATATATAGGCGTAGATTTAAGAAAAAAAATTGATATTTCAATAAATTAAAAAAAATTTAAAAATATCAAACAAAATAATTGCACAAAATATGTCATTTATTTGAGAGCAATTCTCTCTTTTATTATACAGTAATAGAAGTAGATGACAAATCATCTATCTATATAATATAACAAAAAAATATTTATCAAATTATTATAAAATAAAAATTAATGTGACAACTTTGTAGGTTAAGAAAAAAATGAATTAATCTATCTTAACAAAAATATAAAGCTCTGCATCAATTACTTTTTAAAAATAATTTAATGCACTCTGTATCTCAATTACAAGCCAGCTAAAATAACAAGAAGGTACAAATTAACCCTCACAAATACTGGGTTATATGCAACTCACATAAATTAATTAAGCATTTAATTTATATTTTAGTAAGAATATACTAGGTCAGGAAACTAATAAGAATATATATTTTTTCCTAAAGCAATGCTAAAAATTATTTATGATAATTATCTCCATTAATTTAGTATTTTTGTTATTGGTAGAGATGTTAATTGTGGTACTTAATTGATAAAATGGAGTCCACTTAAATTAAAAAGGTAATAAATTTATGATAAATAAATTGTATTTTATTTTAACTTGAGATATAAAACATTTTCCTTTTTTTCTAATACCATGAAATTGCCAAATATCACCTATAAGTATTTTTTTTTATTTTTTATTTTCAGGGAAGGGCTTTTTATCATCCCAACTCCCAAGTTAGTGTTTTGGGCCTCCTCATAGAAGATGTGTTTTCGGCCCATATAAAGCTCAGTAAAGTTCTAGCAGCTTTGAACTTGGAAATATTTTTGTGCAAGTCAGATTCATGATTATTGTGTAAGTGTAACTCGTTAATTTAAAAAAAATTATTGATATTTACATTAAAATATAACCCTCTTATATACAAATAAAATGCGTCTATAAACCAAACTCACATAAAAGTTGAAGACCTCTTTCTTTACATATATGCTTTAAAATGTAACTGTTAGACATCTCTTTGAAAAATCAAAGCCAACTTTAGTTACGAAAACAAGTGATAGCTCTAGTTAACATTGCGTTCTTGCAGGGCTCTAGTTGGATACTTAATCTAATATTGAGTTTACATATAAATAATTATGTATTTTAAAATGTTAAGTTATTTAAAAATAATTTACACTTTAATTTATTTAATAGGGTATGAGTTTTTAATGTATAAAAACCTAAAACTTATGTTTATCTTAAAGATGTGTAAAAATAAAAATAATGTTGCCAAATATATATAATAGTTATAGTATTCAAATCATATATATTATTATAATCTTAGAAAAGAGAAGATATAAACTAAAGAGTCATGTATATCTAAAATACTAATTACTCATCTACATAATTAATTAACTATTTACGGATTCATATACATTTTAGTATATATATTTTTTATTCTTAATGATATAACATAAATGTTACTGTTAGTAATGATTTTCACTTAAGGTTATTTGATTCAAACAAGTAGTATTATAGTTTTTTTATGTTGAATATAATTGAATTTATTTTGATTTATAATAATTTTGGTGTTAATAATTTTAATTTTAAATATTATCAGATTTAAAAACAATTGTTTTTTTTCAAAATTATGGTTTAAAGTGTAATAATAATTTATAATATTATTATTTTATCTTAGAAGTGATATATAGGCTTGTCTGGCATTAAAGGCATTGAAAAAACTAATTTCGATTCTGTTTATGACTAGATTCAGATTCGAAAATATTGATTTAAAAAAAAATAAAACAGGATAAGTTAAATTAATCTTTGAATATATATATACCTATTATTAATTTTCTTAAGATACGCACAAGGGTGAATTTTATTCATCTTTCCATCAGCGGCAACAGCCAAGCAATTGAATTTTGTTGTTGTTGTAATTAGGTTTTTTTTTTGTTGTTGCAGCAAAAATTTTGATTTTGACATATTGGATTGAATCCTAAAAATAATTTTTTTTTATTAAAGTTCACAAATATTTTATTGGCTTAAAGAAAATTTTTGTGGGTTTAAAGATATGTATTTTGATTAAAAAGTTAAAATATAGATATAGGTTTTCTAATTTAATAAACTTTGATCTAGTAAAAATTTAACATGGTTGATCATCTTTGACCAATATTGATCATTGATTTTGACTCAATTTTTTATACAATTTAAAATTCAAATATTAGTATACATATATATTTATTGAGATTAATTAATTGAAACGACGTATCTTTAAGTTATCTCTTTCTTGAAAATTAACTTGTTTTGAAATATAGATAGTTATATGCATGTAACTTATGAGAATATTGATCGATCAAAAGGAATGTTAATATTTGATAAAATTACATGTATACTTATGATAATAAATGCGTGATGATTATTTAATTTTTATATGTAAACAATAATTCGACTCAAAAGAATATTTATTGTTCGGCATATTCTTATTGTATTTGATTACTATGTCAATATATCACTTAAAAGTTAATATTGTTGTCCAAAGATAAAATAATAATGGTGTGCCCGGTATCATGAGATGAGATTTACCTTTGTTTGAATTTGTTATTTTGGTTTAAACAATTATATAAGTTTGTTTTGTTTGTTTATTATTTTCTAGATTCAATTAGGAATGATCTTGTGAGTATTACTACTAACATCAACTCTATTTCTATACTAAATGATACCAACTTCAAGTCATGGCAAGATAACCTCTTGATAGTTATCAGAATCATAGATATGGACCTTGCAATAAGGGTTGGTTGGCTTTCCTACAACTCTTACGGATAAGATTATTTATGATGAAAAGAAGGAAAAAGAAATGTGAGAAAGATCAAATCGCATATGTATGATGATTATGAAGAAGGCCATTTTAGAAACATTTAGGGGAACAATATCTTAAAAGATAAACACTACTAAGGATTTTCTTGTTAACATTGAAAAGAGTTTTATCAAGAATAAAAAAAACTAAAATAGGTATGCTCTTAACAAGTCTAATTTCAATGATGTATAGAGGCAAATGTAATATTAGATAGTAAATTTTGTCTTGCTTCTTGAGAGCGCTTAAACTAAAAATCTTAGAGGAATTGTTGGTGAATTTGGTTTTAACATCCCTTTCATCACAGTATAGCAAGTTTAAGGTGAGCTATAGTTGTCAAAAAGAGACTTGATCTTTGAATGAGTTCATCTCACATTGCGTTTGAGAAGAAAAAATATTGAAGCAAGATGAGACAGAGAATGTTAACCTGCCTTCAACTCTAAGTATAAGGGCAAGGGAAAGAAAAAGAATAAAGATAAGAAAGCTGCAATTAAGTACACGAGGCATAAAACAATTAACAAGTGAAAATTTAGCTACGTTATGGCATAAGAGAAAAGGTCATATATCTGAATGGGGAATAAAATGACTTGTGCCTAAAAAAAATTTAGACCTCTTAGATTTAATAGACTTTAATATTTGTGTTAACTATATAAAGGGGTAACAAACCAATAAAAGGAGATTTGGAGCCAACAGGACTTTTGAAGTCTTGGTTATTATTCATACAATTATTTGAAGGTCATTTCATACAATTGCTTGGAATGGTTAACAATAGTTTTAATCTTCATAGATGAATTCTTTAGATATTACTATTTATTTCTAATTCATGAAAAGTCATAGTCGTTAGATAGGTTCAAAAGTTATAAAGCTGAAATTGAGAACCAACTAAGTAAAAGGATCAAATGTGTCACATCTGATCGTAGTGGTACATATTATAGAAGATCTAACAGTTCAGGTGAACAACATCCATGATCGTTTGCTAAGTTCTTAGAGGAATGTGGCATCATCCCACAGTATACTATGTCGAGATTGGCCACCATGAATGATGTCACTGAAAGACGAATTAGAATGCTTAAGGACATGGTAGGTAGAATGATTTGCCATTCTACATTGCCAAAATTACTTTAGAGAGAAGTGCTTAAGATTATATCATATATCTTTAATAGGTTTTCAACTAAAGTGATAGCCAAAACCTCTTATGAACTATGGACAAGTAAGAAGGTTTAAAGCATTTGTACATCTGGGTATGTCCAGTTGAGGCAATGCCTTATAGGCATAATGAAAAAAACTGGACTCAACGATGGTGAATTTTTATTTTTTTGGATATTCTGAAAGATCCAAGGGGTACAAGTTTTATGATTGTATATCTAAGTCAATTTTCGAGTCAAGAAATGCCAAGTTCTTTGAGGATGTCGAGTTTATAGGGGGAGATACAATTAGGGATTTTTTTTCTTTGAAGAGGAATACATTAACATTCCCATAGTTACTATTGGAATTGATCAGGATCACATTCATAACTTTGATCAAGACATAACATATCCAAACAATCTTGTAGAGCATTCCATTAAAGAAATTATTTTAGAAGAAAAAACTCTACCACCTCAAGAACTCTTGTCATTAAAGAGATCAATTAAAGAGAAGAGAAATGTAGTGACATATGACTACATTGTATTTCTTTAAGAATATGAGATTGATATTGAAATGATTGAAGAAAAATTGATTAACTTATATCAAGCAATGTAAAGTTCTAACTATCACAAGTTGATTGATTCCATGAATAAGGAGATTAAGTCCATGAAGGACAATGACATATAGGATCTTGTCCCATTTCCAAAAGATGCTAAACCAATTAGTTGTAGATGTATATTTAAGATCAAGAGGGATTTGAAAGGTGATGTGGAGAGGTACAAGGCTCATCTTGTCATGTAGGGCTTTATACAAAAGAAGGCATTGACTATAAGGAGACTTTCTCTCCAATTTCTTCAAAAGATTCTTTCAAGATTTTGATGGAATTGGTAGCACATTTTGATCTTGAGTTACATCATATGGATGTAAAGACATCATTTTTCAAAAGTGACATCGATAAGACAATCTATATGATACAACCAGAAAAATTTGTGTTATAAACTTAAGAAATCCATTTATAGGCTCAAGAAAGCATCTTGATAATGGTATTTTAGTTTCATCAAGCGATTATCTCATTTGGTTTTGAGATGAATTTGGTTGATGATTGCATATATCATAAGTTATGTGGGAGCAAGTATATTTTTGTGGTTTTATATGTTGATAACATTTAGCATGCTAGCAATGATATAGGCCTATTGCATGAAACGATGAGATTTCTAGCTAAGAATTTGGAGATAAAAAATCTTGATGATACCTCTTGTATTAGGCATACACATATTTTAAGATCCTTAGAGTATTCTAAGATTATCATAAAATAACCATATCTAAATATATCTCAAGAGATATGGTATGCAAAATTGCAAACAAGATGATACCCATATTGCTAAGGGAGATAAATTTAGTCTCAATGAGTTCCCAAAGAATGATTTTGAGGAAAAGAAAATGAAAAATATTCCTTATACTTCAACAGCTTAGAGTCTTATGTATGCTTAGGTTTGTATGGGTCCAGATATTATGTACATTGTTGGGATGTTAGGTAGATATTTAAGTAATCTAGGAATAGACCATTAAAAGGCAGCCAAACGAGTCTTACGGCACTTATAAAGAACATAAGACTGCATGTTCACATATTGGAGGTCAGATCAGCTTAAGATCGTTGGACATGCGTACTCCAATATTTCTAGATGCTAATATAGTATGAAATCTATATCGGGCTACGTCTACTTAGAAGATATGGGTATTATCTCCTAAAAGAGTGCTAAGTAATCCCTCATTATAGCCTCTTTTTCCAAGATGGTAGAGTTAATAGCATGTTATGAGACATCCAATAAAGGAATATGGTTGCAAAATCTTGCCAGAAGGTGCGTAGGAGATGGCATTGAAAGATCACTTAAGTAATTTTGAGACAATGAGTCAACAATGCTATATTCCACCAACTATAAGAGCTCAATAAAGTCAAAATATATAGATATCAAGCTTCCCTTTATTAAGAAAAGAGTACAAGTGTCTATAGAACAAATCGGTACAAATTCCATGATTGTGGATCCACTTACTAAGAGATTGTCACCCAAAATATGCCATGAGCATGCTACTCATACGAGTTTCATGTCATTTGAAGATATTCAATTTTAATTAAAATTTGTAATTTTTAAATATTTTTTTGATATAGACATTTTTAGTTGTTTCTATTTATGGATGTTTTGAGGTTAATTTTTACAAAAATAATTTTTTTAGTTTATTAGCACTTTTATTTTGGCCTGGTTTGATCTTACTAAGGCTTTAGGTTGGACGATTGGAAATAGGTATTTTAAGATCACATTGCATGGAATTTTCATGCTACAGATCTATATCATGATCCATGTTATTCAATTGTATTGACATACGTGACCATTGATGGGTTGGTAAAATTGATGGACTGGATTAAATACAAATAAACTTATGTAATGACAACAAAGTTGAGCTCATATGGTTATTTTTGCAATATATAATTATAAGGTTACACATACACCCAAGTAGGAGATTGTTAGATCCTTAATCCAATGTTAGACATATATGTGAATAATTATGTGTTCTAGATTGTCATATATAAGGTTTAAGTAATTTGGGTTTTAATGTATCTAATAGAGTGTGGATATTTAATGTATGGAGACCTAAGGCTTATGTCTATTTTAATGATGGGTTAAAGTACAGATAATATTATTAACTATAAATATAGTGGTTATGGTCTTAGATCACACAAGTTATTCTAGTCTTATCTGATATCCCATCGTCAGAGCGAAAAAAGAGAAAACTAAAGAGTTTTATAAGGAAAACGAGTAGATTTGAAAGACTAACCACTCATCTATAAAAGTAATTAATGGTAACAAATTCAGATACACTTTTGTATATTTTGTTTTTGATTCTTGGTAATACAATACGAATATTCCTATTAAAATTTTAAAGTTATTGATCAAATTAACTAGAGGGTGAATATGTAATTTTCAAATTATGACTAATTAAAACAATTACAAGCGTCCTAACATACAATCGTATGTAAATAATATAAATAAAAACTTGACATGCGATATTTGAGGTGGACATAACCCATGCCATAAAGTGACCTTAAAGAAAAACCACTGGTCGATCAGACCACCTAATTATCCACTATGAAAATCAATGTTCAATTACAAGGCTAAGTCTTATACTACTCTCAAAGCTAAAGTCTCCAAAGTAATCTACTTACAAGCCGCTACTTCTTTCATAATATCTATAAGATAGGTGTACGGATTCAGTTGAACAATTCGATAACTCGAGTCACACGAGCAATCAAACCCCTTCAACAATCACCTGAAAAGTTAGCACAATAACACATTAGCAAAATGTATCCTAAGACATATTCAATAATGAAAAACCCTATCTAGAAGATTCAACAATAAGTCAATTAATTCAAATCAACTAGCAACTCTAGAACAAAAGTTGATGGTAAAATTCAATATAAATAGCTTCTTTAAAGTTAAATAATCAAATCAAATAATTATAATCACATACAAAATTATTTGATCAAACATTCAAAAACATTATAAAAAAGAAGCTATATGAACATGAGATCATCATATCATAATATAAATAAACTTATTAATCAATCAAATATAACCACACAATATTTGATAGCTTAATTCAAGAAAGAGCCTAGCAAAATACGATTATCATAAAATCAAATAGGCCTAAGAATCAATCAAACATAACCACATAATATTTGATAGATTAAATTAAGAATATTCCTAAATAAATATGATTCAATTAAAAAGCTTTTTGAGAGAGAAGACACGAGAGATTAATAAAATATGTGTGATGATTTGAAACAATGAGCAATGAGTTTTATTTATATGAAAAATTAAAACCCTAATTATATGTAATTAATATTTATATTTTCTAATATAAATAGGATTAGGAACAATTACATGGAGTTCAATTATTCGTTTAACTCAAATAGGTAAATGGGACCAAGAGAAGAAGTAGACACGACAACCCATGTAATCTTTTCACAGGCTCTGTATCAATTCAGCCAAGTCGGCCTTATAAATGTGAATCAAGAAAATTACACAGGAAAAATATAAAAAAACTTGCTTAATTCAACGCATGATGAAAGCACTCAGAATATACAAATTCAACAATCTATAGTAAACACACTAGTGACGGTGTGCATCACAAGCTTCTGTCAAGACTAACAACATGCATATGTGGCAATCAACACACAACTTATGATACAAGCATACATATCAAAATGCTAAAAAGATTTTCAATCACTTTAAGACCCCATATGTGGGAACACATTCAGTAAAAGATAGATTATACTAACATATAATCTGATCATACATGACTACAAAGAAGGAGTTCAAGATCTAATACACAATCAGGTTAAGGGAAATGGTGAATTCTTAAGGACGTAACCCAAAACTCGTAAATGGAGATGCAAACACCTGATAGATAATTATAGCTACAATACAAATTAACAAAGACATGTAGCATAATAAAGTAAAAAATATGGAATTTAGTAAACATAAAGTAGGTGCCAAACATTAAAAATTTCTTATTAGAGTTTAAACTTCAGTATGTAGAGACATATACCATTTAAGCTTTGATTGTATCAGCCACACATTTGAGCATGCATAACATTGGATATAATGAGATCAATCCAAATAGAACCCTTTCCTATGTGGTAACATCCTTGAATTTTTTATGCAAATCACTCGGCAACAAACAAATTTACTATGTAATAAAGCAGTTAAAACCCTTACATAAATAAAATTCATATTACTTCTATCATTCAGGACCTATATCCGAACAACCTATTACTTCCCTTACTTGCTATCTCCATAACAATCTGGTTTGACACACGATCTTGGCTTTCCTCCAAAGCCAACACTACCTAAAATGGTGTGCTCAATAATCGAAGACCAATAATATGTAAAGTGATTAAGAAAATGTTGCACAAAGGAAACCACCAATTGACACATGGCTCACTGATACATAGGTTCCTCACATTAGAAAAAGTTACACGAGAGAAACTACCATCCGACACACTATTCAACCAATCATGAATCACTAATATTAGTTATCAAAAAATAGAAAATTGAGATGTTAATTTGACAGACTTTCACTACATATTTTTTGGATAATGAAATAAGAGAAAGAGGGTTATCCATAGAACTTAACCAGACACCTCGCAAGCCACATTTCCAAGGACCTTACCAACCATCTTGCTAAGGGTGGTAGTGATGGTACTAACAAGGAGTAATGGAGATGTGATAAAAAAATCACATTTTTTCATTCCAAAAATTATTGAGTAATTTTCATAGATACCTATACCCAAAATGAAACAAAAACACGAGTGAAAATGTCAGCTCATTCTTAAAAATCACAACGCTCAACCTAGTATGCACAACGAAACTAACTCCAGGGTTCATGTGAACATGCTCGCATACAAAGTATATCTAACTATGTGTGTGTGCATTTCTAATCCACAGTAACTAACCTTACACAGAGGAAAACAGAATACTGAGAAAAAATAAATAGACAGTATTTTGTATACAAAAAGTCAACACATAGAAATAAAGTACAACCAAACTTACATTATTTTTAAGTAATTTCTTTCATATTTTAGACTATCTCTGAGGCTATAATTTAGGCTATATTTTATCCAATATTTTAGCTTATATATTATCCTATATTTTAGCCTATAATTTAAGTTATATCTTATCCAATATTTTAGCCTATAATTTAGGCTATATCGTAGCCTATATTTTAGAAAATATTTTAAAAATATTGAAGCATATTAAAGAAAAGTCTAAATGATAATATCAAAAATTGACTCAAGTTTAAATAAATATTTTTCAATTGAAGCCTTAGTTGCCCGATTGATCCAGTCTAGGCTCAATCGATCAATCAAAACTCTTTTCGATCGATTCAGTAATGATTAAAATAAACTTAAAACTAAGTAGATCGAACACGGTCGATTCTCGATCGATTCAATACTTGATCATTCGACCAATATATGTACAAAATGTTTCTAAGTATATAACATATATTCTAATGTGCATAAAGACGAGTATAAGCTTGAAACATATTAACTTAAAGCTTAAAAATAGTTTACATTTAAACATTTCGTTCACGAATATTACCAACACTCATATACCTTAAAATCTCTCTCTTTGGCATATTCGTGTGACAAAACATTTTTCTTGCAACATGACATTCATAGGAAAAATAAATTTTTACATAATAGTGTTATCCTATGATCCAGTAAAGCCATATTTGCTTGAATCTTAACAACTCATATGTACACTGAAAATCAAAATGACTAATAAGCACACAACTTATCCTAAAAAAACTCATTATTTATTAGTTCAATGTATATAGTAATAGTAAGGAAAAGAAATAAACATAAGTAGTGAGTAATAAAAAACACCATTTGAATATTAAAACTACTCCCGTTATGTGACATATTAATCAATAAATAGAAAACTTTAACCAATGTGTTCTCTCCCTAAGTGCAATATATCTCCTATTAATAACCATTCTCTCCCTTCTTGTCATATGAAAATATAATTTCTCTTTTATGCTTAAATTCAATATGAACAAAGTGATGCATTTAATGTATGAACTCCTCAAAATTAAAAATTTAACAAATTGATATATATATCAATTTTTATTTTTAAATGATGGTAATATACTTATTTAAACATGATTAGAACAAAATATTCAATTGAGAAAATACTCTTGTTCAAATTTTGACTATCCATTGAAAACATAAGTCTATGGACAAGACATAGAAACATATTAACACATATAGTGTCATATTGACAATCTCTCAAAATAAGATACATGTTTAAACTTTAATAGTATGTAAATTTATTCATTTATAATCAACCGAGAAAGATTTAAAAGAAAAAGTATCACCTATTATAGAAAAATACAATTGAATTCTTAATTTCATGAAATAAAAATATTTTCTAAGTGAGAACTTAAAAAAGTATTTTATTTCCTTTGTTTGATATATCAAGGGATTTTTTATTTATTTATTTATTTTCTTTTTGTAAAACCAACTATTGACTCTTTCTTTTTTACGTGTGTAAATGCTTTTACTTTTTATTTTAATTTTTTTTAATATTTATTTTTTATTAAGGAAACATGCACGAGTTAGAAAGCAAGTGTAATGATTTTTACATTAGTTACGAGGTAGTCCTCTATGCTTACTGTGATAGCTACATACATCACATTAAGTATCCTTCTAAAACTAAGTGTTTCTTTACAATAAAAATTTAGAAAGTAAAAAACATAGTTCAAACACAGTTTTACAATCAATGTTAGCATTATCCTTAAAATCTCACCAAAGTAACTGCAATATATATATGAGTTCAATGAATGTATGAGTTAGTTCTTGTTAACATCCACCACTTGATGTGAAAAGTATGTAAATGAACAATTCAAATTACCCATTTTCACAATAAAGAGTCCATAATAATAAGAGAAGTTTTGAAGTAGAATGTAAAATCCATATCATTGTTAAGACAAATCTACACTCTCCTCATTTTTTATTTTTTATTAAAACTAAATAAATATCAATAAACAAATAATAAATAAATAAACCTACTAAATATGCTTATCAAAGGTTTATAAAGCACTCAAACAAAAGTACCTAAGTGGACATAAAAAGGACGGCCAAATGATCAAAAAGAAAATCTTTTCTAACCTAAATTTTCTTGAATTTTGGTTTAATGATTTCTTTGGATTGGGATTCATACACTTTAGTTATCATTAGTATGTTCTTGGATTTACCTTTAGATTTCGCATTCATCACAAATGAAGATGCAACATGCATGGTAGGATGATGATAGTTAGTCTTAGAATTAAATGTATTGAATTTCACTTAACTCTTTGAATCAACAACTTCATGAGTTCTAGTAGAATTATTGGACAAAATATTCATTGATGGATGATATTTGTGAGTCCTATAAATATAAGCATAGAAACTATTAACAACATATGAAGCTTCCAATAAAAATCTACACTTAGGCTAATTAACCTTTCCTATTATAATGATGGCATGTAGGCTCAAACTTAACAGTTGAGCATGATTAGTAATATGCACAATGGTACTTTGTGCATGATTAGTAATAATAAGAATAAAGTTAGAAATCCTTACAAATATGCTTTTTGATCTTGAATGTATGGAAGCTATCAACCTTATAACAAAGGTCATGTGTATCGTGTGAAGAAGGGTTAGAAGATTTTACAAACTAATGTATTTGAAGATGATGGCATAAAGTATTTATCTACATATCTTAGCTCTTTCTTATCTCTACAAGGTTTTCCATAGTCAAGGACTTTGTTTAGCTTTTCAACTCCAATTGTTAGATTCTTCATAGCTTCCTTTAATTGTCCAAGTTCTTGTATAAAATTCGTGTTTTCTTGTTTAAGTCTACAATACTTGAATCAAAAACATCAACAAGTTCAAAAAATTCATTTTTTTCATTTTCTATAATGGAAGAATTAATTTCAAAGGATTTAAGTTTATCATTTAATTTGGTTACTTCAACAAATAACCTATCCTTTTGTAACTTGCAAATAACTAAATCTATAAATAATTTATCAAGACTATTTGTATTGAATTTATTTAATAGGAATTTAGAATCACTTTCCTTATAATCTAAATTAATATAAGACTTATTGAAGTGTCCACAAGTAGTTGCAATAAATGCCAAATCACTAAAAGTAGCATTAAAAGCCCTTTCAGTTCTCTTCTTTTGTTAGCATACTCAGCTACAATATGACTAATCCCATCGCATTCCAAAAATTTAGGTCTAGTGGGTTTAGTTTTCTTACCTTCGGAAGTTATAGGTTTGAATTCTCTTGGATTCTGATCTCCTAAACGACTTGGTTTCCAGTTACTCTATGAATTATTTTGGTTGAAGATTTTCTTTAGTCTTTTGGTTAAGAGTTTCAATTCTTCCTTATCATTATCATTGTCATTATCATCATTATTGATCATGGTGGTTTTGAAAATGATACATTTTTTCTTTACATGTGTTTGAAAACTCATCTCCAAGGTTTGAAATGAGTCAACATGTTCCTTAATTTTTATTATGTCTACATCCTTACTTTCATCAATGATAGTAACCTTTATATGGAATGATCAGATAGTGAGAAAAGAATCTTTCAAACTAACCTAAATTCCTCAATTTTCTCTCCAAGATTTGAACATAGCTTAGAAATATCACATAATTTAGCATAAAAATTAGAGAAGTTTCAGTTTCTTCCATCCTAAGATTTTCAAACCTAGTGCCTAACATGTGACGTTTGGTTATTTTAACTTAAATGATGCCCTTAAGGACAACCTCTAAATTATCCTAAGCATGCTTAACAGTATCAACATTAGAGATACGATGGAACTTATTAGCAGATATAGCACTAAAGATAGGATTAATTCCTTTATGATTCTAGTTACTGTTATTTTTATATTCAGTGATCCATTATTTCCTAGGTTTAAGTATGACAACATTATCTTTGGTAATAATAGGTAGTTCCAAGATCCAACCATAAATAACAAATTTCTACACACTCTTATCTAGAGAACGTATGAAGGATTTTATATAAGCCTTCCAATATGGATAGTTAGACCCATCAAAGAATGGAGCACGAGTTATAGATGAACCCTATCTCAAATTATCCATAACATGATTATAGGTAAACACTATGTATATCTGGTATCCCACTTTGATACCAAATGAAAGTTTAAAATTATAGGTCAAATTAACTAGAGGGTGAATAGGTAATTGTTAAATTATAACTAATTAAAAAAATCACAAACGCCCAGACATGCAATCATGTGTAAATAATATAAATAAAAAATAAATAAGAACTTGATCTACGATATTATAGGTCAAAATAACCTAGGCCATGACCTAAGAGAAAAATCATCAGTCTACCGAAACACTTGATTATCCACTATGAAAATCAACATTCAATTGCAAGGCTAGGTATTATACTATCCTCCAAGGTAAAACCCCCAAATTAATCTATGTACAAACCGTAGCTTCTTTAACAATCTCTACAAGATAAGTGTACGAATCTGGACCAATGCTCTAATAACTCAGGTCACACAAGCAATCAAATCCTTTCAATAAGCACCTAAAAAGTTAGCACAATAACACAAGTGTAGAATGTATCCTAAAGTAGAATTAATAATGAAAAACCCTAGCTAGAAGTTCTAGAATAAATTAGTTAATTTAAATCACCTAGAAACACTAGAACAAGAGTTAAAGCACAAGTTTAATAAAGATCGCTTCTTTAAAGTTAAATAATGAAGTCAAATAATTATGAGCACACACAAAATTATTTGATCTAAACATTCAAGAACCTAATCAAGAATAAGTTATATAAACATGAAATCACAATATCATAAAATAAATAAGTTTATTAATCAATCAAACATAACTACACAATAATTGATAGATTAACTCAAGAAAGAGCCTAACAAACTAGGATTATCATAAAAACAAATAGGCATAATAATCATTCAAACATAACCACACAATATCTTATATATTAAATTAAGAATATGCCTAATTAAATATGATTCATTTAAAAACCTTTTTGAGAGAGAAGAAACAAGAGATGAATAAAATGTGTGTGGTGATTTGAAATAATGAACAATGAGTTTTGTTTATAAGAAAAATTAAAACCCTAATTCTATGTAATTGTAAATATGTTTTCTATTACAAATAGGATTAGTAATATTCATTAATCAAGAAGTTATTTTTAAGTAGTTTTATTGAGATTTTAGGTTTTACATTATCCAATATTTTAGCCTATAATTTAGACCATATCTTATTTGATATTTTAGTTTATAATTTAAGCAACATCTTAGCCTATATTTTTAGACATATTTTAAAAACATTAAAGAAAGGACTAAATGATAATTTTACAAATTGACTCAAGTTTAAATAAATATTTTAAGCTAAAGCCCTAACCACTCGATCGATCAAGTCCAAGTTTGATTGATCGAACCTATATGGTCAATCGATCAAAACTCTTTATGATCGATCCAACAATAATTACAATAAATCCTAGACCAAGTAGATCAAATACAATTTATTCTTGATCGATCAAACCCAACTTCGATTGATCTACACTAATATGAAAATCAACCTAATAAGACATAGATCGTACAAGATCGATCCTCTATTAATCTAACTCATTCGATCAATCGATTCAATACTCGATCAATCAACCAATGTATATATATCAAATAATCTTAAATGTATAACATGTATTCTAATATACATAAGGACAAGTATATACCTGAAACATATTGATTTAAAGCTCAAAAATTTCTTCAACTTTGAATAGCAAAACATAAAAATATGCCTAAAAACTAATTTATATTTAAATATTTTGTTCACAAATATCACCAATACTCAAATACCTTACACTTATGTTATTTTTAGGTAATGGTTTTTCACAAACTATTTACTATTAAAAGAAGAAGAAGAATTTATAGGTTAAAAAGAATAATCACCAAATCATATTTGGTTCTAGCTTTTTTAGACAAGTTGTTACTTATTCTATAATAGAGCAATAATACCCATTTCCGAAGAAAGATACAACAAAATCGAAAATCTAAATCTCAAGAGTGAGGCATGCTAGATATTCTCTTTCTTTCTCCAAAAAGCTACACTCAAAACCATTTGCCACCTAAAAAGAAGTTCATGATTTAACGACATCTATCCAGAGGTTTAGGAATCAAAGAAATTAGTGATCTGACGATTAGCTCTTGATTCAATTAACAATCAGTTTTTGTTTGAGTTGAGATATATTTTTCTTGCAAACGTCTATCAATTGGCAATCAGTTTTCATTTCTCTTAGAGTTTCTTTTCTCTAGATCAATTTTTTAGTTATACACTAAATCGCAATTTGTATTCATTTTATCTATGAGTCGTTGGTATTGTTTTAACACGTGTGGTTTAAGAAACTATTGGAGTGTTTGTACTCGATTAGTTATTTTTACTTTGTTGTGGTTTGGTCTTGTTTATTTATTGTCTCTTTTAACTTGTTTATTTTCTTCTTGTTGATAACTAAGAATATATCTTATACTATTTTTGGAGACTTTGATTTGATGGATATGATATGATCTATTTTTATATGTTTGTGTTGATTTTTTAAACTTAATTGTTTTTTTTTCGTATTATCTAGCTAAATTATTAGAGATAGAAATTGTTCTTGTTTATGGTATTTGACTCTTGTTAGTCATGTTGTTAGTCATTTAACTAGCTTTGTTTCTTAAACTTATATGTTATATATGGTTGATGTTATAATTATTAAGTTATATTTTCTTTCATTTAATGAAATTACTCCTTAACAAATAAATGGTTCTAACACTATCGACAAATTTCATCATTTAATTAATTTATTCAATCTTATATATAAAAATATTAAAACTTTATTTTAGATAACATATTAAATTTGTAGAAAAATAAGACAAGCATATTAAACGCTGTTATGCCCTATTCAAGATTCTATTCAGATTCTAATATAATGTAAATACATTTAATATGAGACGGCACGTGACAAGATTTGTCACTAACATGACTGGGACCAAAAACGAAAATGTCGCCAACATTACCGAAATTATAGCAAAATATCTTTTTTTTTACACATTTTGATATTGAAATATTATATCTATATCTTTTGAATAAATTGTCAAAAAATTATCGAGTATATCATTAAATTATATCTTAACTATCGTTGTCACTTATATATCATTTAAATGTTTTTTTTAGTAAAATGTTTTAGATATTGTAGATATTATTACTAAAATTTCGTTAAAATATCGAACAAAATATCAAAAATATTGATTCTTGATTTATTTTTCTTTTTTTAAGCAATTATTTCAATTCAATTTTTTATTACTTTTACATAAGAGAATAAATAATCAATAAAATTTATTTTTCAAACTTTCAAGATTTATCAATTTATAATGTTTCTATTTAATTATTTCAAATCTTTTAATTATTTATTCTATAATATTTAACAAAAAATAATATATTTTTTATTATACAATATTTTAACTAATTGATAGACTTATTGATTAATATAAATATTTTATGTATTTAAAAATAAATGTATTAAATGTTGTGGATATTATTGTTAAAATTTTATTAAAATATCAAACAAAATATCAAAAATATCAATTCTTGATTTATTTATAATATATTTACTCATAAATCACTCATATCATGATACACGGTAAAATTATTTTGAAAAATAAAAAGTTATTAGTTTTTTAAAAAATAATTATATCTAGTAAAAAACTATATGAAAATTTGGATAGAAAAGTAATTAATTGCAAATTTATTTGTTAATAGCATTTTTCTCAAAAATTATAAATGATAATTCAAATAAGAAAAAGTGTATTTGATATCATTCTATTTTCATAAATTAAATAAATTAGTTATTTTATTTTAAATTAATTCATTTTAATTATCTTAATGTTATATTTATAGATACTTTAATTATTTTATATCAATTTTGATCGTTTTAGTTCTTTATTTTTTATTTTTTAAAATTTTAAATATATTTTTTCTCAAATATCTATTAACTTTTAACTAATAAGATTCGGTTTAATTTTCAAAAAATAATAAACAATTAATATTTATAAAAAAATATAAAATTAAGATAATTAAAATACATAGATTTAAAAATTATAACTAATTTTAATTTATGAACTTTCCAAAATATCATCACGCTCATTCGTAACAGAAGTTTGAAACTGGGGAATGATTACTTTAATCGGAATTCGGAAACTGCTTCACTTAAACAGAAACTCAGAGTCATTACGGTGAATGAGGAAAAAGAGAGTGCAGCTTAACTTGTAAGTTTTAAGTTGCTTTGGATTCTGAACTACGAGTCAATGTCTATAAACAGTGTTATTACTCTATCAATTGTGTTTTCATTTCAAAACTTTGTACTTCCCTACCTTAGCTAGGAGCCTATTCCTATTGCTTAGCCTTATCGGATTTCCATCAAAATTAGGCTTAAAAAGTCTCCAAAAGTCATGAAAAAGGTGTCTAAACACTAGTCTAAACCAACTTGTACATGTATGTTTCACCAATTATTCTTGGAAATACTTGTGACACACATCAACCAAGATTTCTATTTCTCTCTTTCAGCTGGGTTAATTTGGCTGTAAGAATTCATGCTTGTTTTATGTGTTTGTGAAAAAACATTCGGTAAAGGCAATTAAGAAAAGCCAAAAGAAAAATGAAGAGCATACTATATATTATTTGTTTGGAGAATACTTACTACAATTGATTTTTTAAAGAGAAAATTAGATCCCCAAACAATAGATACATATACGTATTTTTAGGCATCTCGATCTATACGTTTCACTGTCTAAATGGATCGATCTTTTTAGGATGAGTGAACATGTATATTATCTGTATTGCAAATATTTTTTTTATCAACTTACTTCTTGGACCACCAAACACTCCCCTTATTGTGGGTCGCACATCCCATAGGTCACATATTAGTCGGTTTTAAACAAGGACTAAGAGTTAGTAAGGATTGATATTTTAACCGTAAATAATTGAAACTATAATTATCCGTAAAAGTATGACGATTTTTTTCAAAAATAATCGTAACCAAAAACAAACGTGGGATAGAGATGGTTATTACAATATCAAAATTATGTTTAATTGAAATTAAACATATATTAATATTATTAATTTATATACATAAAATTACATTAAAAAATATTTTTTTAATAATAGAACAAACGATACTTTATATGATTAGATTAAATTTTATTTATTCTTATTTTACATTTTTTTTATTTTACTTAGAAAATATGCTAAATAATTAAAAAAATAAAAATTAATGTTAATATTTTAAATAATTTGGCAAAGTATGAATTATGTTATTATCTAATTTTTTTAAATTAAATATATTTTTTAATAAATATTAAAAAATAAAAAACGTAATTAAACCATGAAAACACTATTACTAATAATTATTAACCAAATGTAACTAAAATTAATGTAACAGGTAGCATTGACTAATTTGAAACAAGTCCTATTGCCTAATTTGAAGCAAGTCATGTTTCTCAATTTGAAAAGGGTCGTATTGGCAGGTTTGAAACAGGTCGCATTGGCTAGTTTGAGGTTTTGATTTGAAACATATCACGTTAGCTGGTCTGGCTCATACTCCATGAGACTTGTTAAAGATAACATTTGGTATAAATCATTAACTTTGACTTTGTTTAAACAGTACATTCAAGATTACACTCCTGGGTTTTTCGCGTACTAGTTTATAAGTATAGAGTTCATGTACACATTTAAGATTACGCTCTTGGGTTTGCCCCGTCTTATAGGTATTGAGGTCATGTACACATTTTATCCAAACATTATATATAATCTATCACAGTCTTAGATATATCTTTTAATTATCACAATCTTTTATGTATAGCAAATTGTAATATTTCAATTAAGTTATTTTACCAAAAAAGTATTCATATAATTCATTTGGAAGAATCATATACTAAGCCTCAACTACTGAAAGTTAAAACAAATGAATTTAATTGCATTCTAAAATGTACAAGTAGTCATAAATTAAGACGAAAAGCAAAGCTGGAAAATTGTTTCTTCAGTTCAAATATTTTTTAAAACTTTTAGGTGATTCAAATCCTCTTTAAATTACACATAAACGAAAATTATACAACCAAATCATGTGAAACAAATGAATATATATATATATATATATATATATATATATATATATATATATATATATATATATATATATATCGTTATGGATAAAAATGTTCCAAATTAAAGCGATGAGACTAAAATAATTATTTTACAAAAGCTATGAACCTCCTCCTATACTCCTCACCCAGAAAACAAAAGGGGCCTAGGGAGAAGACTAAGAGTTCTGGTTGTATGTCTACGACATTGACCATTTCAGCTCTGTGCTTAATGACATCCAGAGAAGAATGTTCAATCACATAACAAAAAGGAAAAAATAGTGTTATCGATCATAGTCGTACTTAAAAAACTCTACCCAATAAAAAATAAAAATCGTCAACTTAATTAATATTATAATACATTTGAGAAAGTTAATATTATAATACATTTGAGAAAAGAATAGTAGTAAAAGAACAAATTGCAAATTGTAATTGATTTAAGTAGCTCTAGCTTCTTGCTCATGAATTCTTCCATTAAAGGAAATCAGTTCCCTTACTATAATATGGAGTAAGAATTAGGAAAAAGTTTTATATATCTTAACACAATGTTATCAATAAGTATATGTATTTATGATTGTGATATATCTTAACACAATATATCTGTTATATATATATAATAATAATACTCAAGAATTACAAGATTTTTGTACGTAACAGATAACTACTAACAGTAGCTAGAAAATGAATAAGGTGTTTTCACACGCACAAACACACCATAATAAAGACTCCAACTTTCCCAAAGTTGTTTTTGTCTTGTTCATAAATCTAAATGTCGTTTCAATTTTAGAGAAAGAAAAATTAAAAGGCAACGCTTTGGATAAAAAGAAATATCATAAACTTGATTGAAACTAGCTGTTGAAGACTAATGAAAATTAATTAAATAAGTACTCATCACATGTTGATACTCATGGATCTTAATAAGCCACTAAATTCATCTTATATTAACAAACAAAAATGTGCATCTTATGTTACTTGTGTACCTTGGTTTATTTTGGAATTAAATGAGGATTTTATTTTAATTATTATTTTGGTAATCCAGAGCTAGAACTCTAAACCCTAAGTGAGAGACTAATAATATAAGAATGTGAGTAAGAAATTCAAAAAAAAAAAACTTTGTTTAGCAAAATCCAAAGCCAGATCCGAAAAATTTACAGAAACAGACAGATCAGAGGCTAGAAAGTCATGATGAAAGAGATCTGTTCAATGATGAAGCTAAAAGGGAAGCCTTAATAGACTGACATCAGATCATCATCATAAAGCTAGTAATGATGAAATTTTTATACAGATTTTGAACGAAGCAAAGTCAAATACAAACATCATTGCACCAATCTGTAAACTGACTAACCTTATTAAAGCTTTAAAAAAACAATATTAATTATAAACAACCATAGAAACCCAGTTTGGCAAAAAACTAAATAGAAGCAACAGAGAAGATCAAAATCAAACCTTTACACGTATTTGAACGATGATGAAGCCATATGACTAGCTTTGTGTTGAAGCTGTGTAATTGGGGGGAATGAAGCCTGGTCCGACGACACTAGTAAATCAAAGCTAATAAGCTTTTATTTTCGATTTTATCATCAAAATTTTAATTAATTATCTCCCATCTGTTTATATATATCGAAAGAGTCCTCGAGCCAGACAACATTCCCCTCAACACTTTTAGCTCCTTATCCATTGTTGATCTTCTTCAACACTCAAGTGGTAGCTGGGTTTTCTTAATTTTTGGGATCTCTTTAAATTATAATCTCAACATCTCCCAAAAGACTCGCCTATTTACAAGGGAGTTAGGAGAGAGAGAAAGGAAGGTAATGAATGAATGAGAGCGATGTGAGTTAGCGAGGAGGAGAAGAAAGAGGGGGGATTATAACAAGTAAAAGGGAGTAGAAAGCCAACGTTATAAAAGACAAAAGATTGATGCAGGCTTTACCCTACCAGCTGTGTTCTCTCACTTCTAGAAAAGACCACGACCCATGCATCTCTTTCTCTCTCTTATTTACTTACTCACCCACATACATGAAACACACCTATGAGAAATTAGATATTGTTATGGAATAATTTAATAATATAGAAACCGAGGGAAATAAAATTTAAAATTATTATAATTTAAAAAAAACAAATATTTAATAAGATATAAAAAGAAAAAATAATATGATTAATTAATAATATAACAAATAATACACCACACTTATATAGTATATTGTAAATATATGTAAGAAATTATATACTAGTTAAAGAATAAATAATATGGTGCTCATTATTAATTTTATTAGTTTTTATTGTAAAAAGTTAATGAATAGTTATGTTTTTTAAAAAAACAAGTTAATTAATTGATATTTTTAGAGCATAAATTATTAATGGCACTAGAATTAAATATTTTACTTCACAATTTAATCCTCTAAGATTTTTAAAATGAAAAATATTACTCTAACATTAGCAAATTTTCCTCTTATAATAGGATTATCTAAAAACTATTACACTTATCTTTTAACTCATTAATCTATTCACCACATCATAAATGATCTAAGATCAATGTATAAATTTATAACTAGGAGTAACTCTTATGTTATATCATATGTCAATATTATATTAAATATTAATTATTTATCATGTTTTTAAAATAACATTTGAATTTATTTTTCACAAACATTATTTATATTATGTCACGTTTCATAATTATCTAAAAAAATAAATCATTTTTCAATTTTTCAAGATAATTGTGAAACATGTCATAATATATGTGGTATAAATATAAAAGTTGTCTAAGTTATTTGTATATTTTAAGGTTGTTTATATTAATATTCATGATCTGATTTTCCACATCATGACCATGATGTTAACACCTCGTTCTAGCATATTAATACAACAAATTACTATCCTTAAATTAGTGTGTTGTTTGTTCTCGGTTTAGAAAGTTATTTTCATAACAATAAAGATTCATGTCATAATTATAATTTAATTTTTTTTAATTTAATGTTAAAATATTTTTAAAAGTACAAACTTTGTTATGGAATTCCCGGTTTATTAGAAGAAGAAAAATGTATATACCGAACAGTTGTAGTACAATGGCATTATGGGAGCAGTTGCCGATACAGTTGCAAACAAATAGGTTTCATATCATTATGTAATCTTGTTCTGCTTGTACTGTTGAATTTATTTTAAATTTGTCAGTCTCTTGATATAACCTTTGTCATTTAAGTAGGATACTACGTAATTTACTATCAATTATTACAAATAATTGGGTTTTGTGACCATGTTTGATGACACAATCATAACAAAAATATGAGGTGGACTTGGTTGTTCGGTTAATCAAAACATGAACAAATTAGTGAGAAGTATTTAAAAAAAAAAAACCCTCATTCTGTTACTACTTTATAGCTTTCAGTATTACATACAATTAATGCCCAACTAATAATTTTTCTTAGGGTAAGTTATGAGTGTTATAAGTTTCGATAAAAGTACATAATAGTTTTATTATTATTAAAATTCAATTAACCATTAACTTTTTTCTTCTGAAAATAGTCATGTGTCACGTTTTAAGCAGCATATTTAGAATTATAAATTAATAACTCCAATCAATAAAGTCACTATTGAAGCCTGATAATTACTGGTATCGTGTCTAGCTATGAAGACGAGACATAGTGTATTGTCCAATGACCATAGCATTTGCTATGAAAATCAAGAACAAGGAGCTTTGACCAAACCTTGATAGCTAGAGATACTTCTTCTTGTTCTCTTCTCTCAACATTGCAGAGAAAATTTGAATATGAGAGGAAACTATACATTGCAACTAATGAACCGATAAAGTCCGGTTTTTGATCCATTGAAAGACAAGTATTCAACTCATTTTCTTGATGAATACATGTAGCTTTGGGATGAGAACACCGAGTGTTACTCAAAAATAATAAAATAAAGATCTCTATTTTTTTTTGTTTTTTATTTTTCATTTTTTGTCTTCATAATTATCTTTAATCGGATAATTTCTAAAAAGATTTATCCCATCGTTAATTATGTAAAGGTGAGGATCATGAAAGAGGGCTAGGAGATAACTAATAAGGGACTATTTAAGAATTATTAAATTATAATTCTGAAAATATTATTTAAAATATGATCATATGTTTAACACGTACATCATTATTTTTAGTTAAAAAATCAACAAATAACTTAGCCATTGTACACTTTTAAAAAAAAAAACTTTTGTTAGTCACTTACAGATAGATATCTATGGAATATCAAGGACAATATATAACTCGTTTTAACAGTAAGATAGTAGTTATAATATTTTTATTTATAATAAGCTATTGTAGAAATAATTAATATAATTATAATTATTATTACGTATCACATGACTTTTTGATACATACAAATTTCTTTTAAGTAAATCTTTTCTTGCACTTAACATTAAAGAATACGAATATTAAAAATAAATAATAAAATAGTAAATAGAAAAAGGAATCAAAAGTAAATGAGGTACTGAAAGTGAGTCAGAGGAGTAGTTGAGTCATTGATCTGCCCGATAATGGTAAAACCCGCATTTAATATACTTGGCACTTTTTTCATTTGTTTCGTCAATTTTCAAGAGCAAATTTAAAAAATAAATAAATAAATAAATTGGGATATTTATTTTATTTCATTTATGAACATGGTTTTTTGAAGTTCATCGGCTGGCGTGTCATTTTTAGCGCAGATGCGAGGAGTTCGAGACCGACAAATGGGGCTCAGGGGTCCATCCTCATTTTCATTTTTCATTTTTCATTTTTCATCTTCCTTTTTACCACAATTTCAAATTACATAATCAAGTTTTAAAGAGTTTTTACTTTATTTATTATTTATGGTTAAATTACATAATCAAGCTTTGTTTTGTTTGTTAGGAAAATTCAAAGCGAAAATAACATTTAAGAAAATTGTATAAATAAATGAATTACATATACAAGTCTAATCTATATTTTCTCAATATTTAAATCATGATACGAGTCTAATATATATTTTCTAAGTAGATCCTTACTCATTTATTAATATTAGTAGACATATATATATAAATTCAAATATAATATATATTTTAATTATTTTATTTTTATAAATTAAATATATTAATCATATTTTTTAAAATTATTATACTTTAACCACTTTGTTAATACAAACTTATATACTTTAAGGTAATAATTGGTTGAAATGAATGTAAATGAATTAGAATTAATTCCTTTGATTTGCATATTTTGTCAATTTGAATAAAGGTATAGAATATAATCGATTAATACAAGAGAAGGATTCACAATTCATTCTCTCCGTTTAGTAATTATGATTTCATCATCATCTCAATTTTTTTTTCCAATTTTACCTTCACTCCAAATATAACCCTAAACTCAAATCCCAAATCCCAAATCCCAAATCCCAAAACCCAAAATCATATACCCTTAATCCCAAAACCCTAAACCCTAAATCTCAAATCCCAAATCCTAAAACCTTAAACCTTAAATCCAAATCTTAAAACCATAAACCCAAAACCCCAAATCTCTAAACCCTAAATCCTAAAACCTAAATCCCAAAACCCTAAAATCCTAAACACCAAATCCCAAAACCCTAAAATCCTAAACCCCAAATCCCAAAATCCTAAACCTCAAATCCCTACACCTTAAACCTTAAACCCTAAACCCCAAATTCTAAATCCTAAAACCCTAAATCCAAAATCCCAAATTCTAAAACCCTAAACCCTTTTTAGAAAAATAATAATTTTAACCCTAAACATTAACTCGCAAATATAGCTCTAAACCCTAAACCCCAAATCATAAATCCCTAAACCCTAAACCCTAAATCCCAAATCCCAAACCTCAAAACCCTAAACCCTATTTAGAAAAATAATAATTTTAATAATATATTTTCTTTTTAATAAAGTAATAATTATTTTAAAAAATAATGATTTTAATAATATATTTTGTGTGACGAAAAAATAGTAATTAAATGATATTATTTGAATTTACTAAATGTAGGGGTATTAAGATAATTTATAATTTTTTCCATTCCATTCTAGTAGCAAATCAAACACTGTAATCTTGATTTCGAGTTTGATTTTAGTAGTCAAACCAAATAACATTATTTCTTTTTCATTTCATTTCATTCTCATTCTCATTCTGATTCCGATTCCATTCCGCGAACCACACGACACCTAAGTATTTCTTGTCAAGTTTGATCTTTTTGATTTTTTTTATTATAAAAATTGAATTTAAATAAAAATGAACCTTATTAATAAGAGCTGATAGATGTTTGAATATGAAAATTAATACGTGATAATATTAGAAAATATAAATTAGTTTATTTTGTTTAAAATACTAAAATAATAATTTATTTTATTGAGAGTTCTATTAGAGTAATCATTTATTTAATGTAGAGTTCTTTTTTGTGTATTATTAGAGTTTCGTATAAAACTTTATGAACTATTTTAAAGACTATAAATAGCTAATTTTTATGATGGTATAAGACATTTTAGAAAATAATCTCCTTAGTAATATTAAATGTGTTCTACTATTTCATTTTTCTCTTATTCCTAATATTTTAGGAATATTTCTTCTTTCTTTTGTATAAAAGTTAAGTCCTATTATCTGTGAATTATATGAAATATATTTAGGTTAGCCATACTCTAGTGTTGATAGAGTATTCGTCTAAATATAGATAACATAATTAGGTTTGCTCTATTCCATATTTACTAGAGTGTTTGTTTAGATAATAGTTTTATTGTGTTTATTTTATAATATAAATATGATGATCACTTGCCAAAGAGTGAGTTTGATTAGTCTAAACTTTGCTGATATCTTTCTTATTTCCTAATTGCTTTCATATTATTGGTTCATTAACGCTTTTGTCCTACATCAGGTGGTATCAAAGCGAGGTTCACGTGAATTCAATGGAGCATAATAAAGGTATTTCATGAAAAGAATTTCAAAAATTTCATCAAGAGGTTAATAAATTTTTCAATAAGATGTTTGCGTCATTGACGTAGTCAAACATAAATATGAATCAAGCTTCTATTCAAAAAGATTATGGAAAAAATTAAAAATAAGATTTTGCTCGAATAAAAAAGATGATCTAATATATCATTAAATATAAGCATTTAGAAAATAAAGAATCACCAAAAGTTTTAAAAGTAGAAGAGCAAACTTTTGAAAACAAGGTTCTTGAGATAGTTTTGATAGAAGACAAAAACGATCATATTATTGAAGCTAACAAACCTATGTTAGAGATAATACAAATTTAGAAGAAAGAATTTGAAGAAGAAATCTCTTTACGAGGTGAGTTAGTCCTAAACCTCAAAATTATTTTCATAAAAGAAAATTCAAATATCATGGCACTTATAGATGTTCTTAGAGTTAAAGAATCAAGTGTCTTCACTACTTTCAAATACATCAATTATTTGACATCACAACAAATTATTTTTCAAAATAACAAGAGTTGTCAAAACATCTTTAAGATACTGAGTCATATTTTATTGTTCTAAATTTTTTGAAAATATTAATTTTAATGGTAAACATGTAGATAGTATTTGACTAATATTGTTCAAGAAAGTGGAACAACAAGAAAAATCAATCTTGAAGATCCATGAATGCTATAAGTATTATTCTCTTCATTTGAAAAAAACACGAGGACGAGCTTTAAATAAGTGAAAGGAATACAGGACAATATTAAAAAGAGAAAGCAATTTATTTTATTTAGTGTTTTGTTTATAATTCACTAAAGTAAAAGTTTATTTTATGTAGAGTTATTATTTTTGTGTATTACTAAAGTCACACATAGAAATTTTATAAACTATTCTAGAAACTTTTCAACTATAAATTGTCATACTCTATGCTTGTATTCCTCTTATCTATGAGATAGAGGAATACCTTTAGGCTAGTTTTACTCTAGAGTTACTAAAATGTTCATCTAAAGATAGATAACATAATTAAACTTGTCATGCTCTAGATTTACTAGAGAACTTACCTAGATAATAGTTTCTTTATGTTTCTTTCATAATACAAATATGATGACTTCTTGACAGAGAGTGATTTTGGCTATGAAAGAGTTAGTTTGACTAGTCTAAACTTTTATCATCTTTTTCTTATTTTTCTAAATGTTTTCATATTATTAGTGCATTATCGCTTCCGTTTTGCATAAAAAAATGTTTTAATTAGTTGATTAGAAGTGAAAAATAAAATTATTGAAATCATCAAAATTTATATAAAACAACTTAAATATGTATAAATATAACAATAAATTAATTAAAATATATTAATTTGAAATAAAATAATTAATGTATAACTTATGAAAATTACTTTTTTTTATTATTAAAATGTTGGTGGAAATGAATCGGAATAAATTTTATTTGGCGCATAATGTAGCAACTATTTAAAACATCATACAATTTACAATTTTGTCACTAACTCAACCTAGCCATATTTTTAAAGGTTGTTATTATTAGAGCAAATAAATATTAATGTTTCACAATTTTTTTATTTTTATCAAGTTTGAATGTTTTTCTATTAAGTTATATTTCAAATACAATTAAGTGTAATAAGATTATAATTAACTTATTTGATATGTTGTAACAAATATGTCAATAATGTCAATCGTAATCATAAATAAGAATTTTTTAAAATAATAATTATTATATTTTATTTTATTAAAATTATATTATTTTCATTATTATTCTAAAAAAATTTAACATACATATAATATTTTAAATAACTTTCAAAATAATTACCACTATTTTAAATATTAATATATTATTATTTAATTGATAAAAAATTAAAATTCATAAATAAAGTATAATAATAAAAAGCCAAAGATCTAAGGACAATAATAATCGTTACTATAAAATATGTGGGTATTTTTATCCAAACTTTATAAAACATGATTTAGACTTTTATATATAGTATAGAATAAAAAAAATAGGTGTAACCCTAATTATGTTTGAATAACAGATAAAAACCACCTATTTTTTATCAATTCAAATCTGATTCGACATGAATTGGATTTAAGAAAATTTAATTTAAAATTGATCTAATGAATTAATCAATTTGAATTCAACTAAATTCGAGTAGATCAATAGATGATATTGAAACTTATTTATAAGTTATTATCTTATAAAAACATTATATACAACATTGAATTTTAAATCAATGTATTTATAATAAAATTTATTTTTTATAGTTAGAACTAAGAGATTCATAATAATAAAAAGTATGTTTAAAAACTTATTAAATTACTAGAGTGATTTTAAATTTAAATTCTATTGTTTAAATTAAAATAACAATTTAATATAATTATGTTATGTATAATATTTAAATATAATATAAAATAAAATATTTATTTAATTATAATTTTGTTACTATCAGATAGCATTATGTTTTATAAAATTTGTCAATCCATATATAAAATTATTATATATTTTTTAATCTAAATCTAACCCAATAATAGATATATGTCAATTCAATCTAATCTTAATATGAGAGATTAGATCAAATTTTTAATTTAGACACATTGATGAACTATTTGCTCACCCCTAACTCTAATGTATAGAACTTATATGATTAAATAAAGATGCATGATGAATTTATCTATCTATGTATATAAAACAAGAGTATTGTTATACACGTAAAATTGTTATATATATAATAATAATAATAATATTTTAGTTATTGATAAAATGTAAAGATATAATTATGATATGATAACTTAGTTATGTGTCACTTACTAACATCATTAAATTATTTTGTGATGTGTATTTTTTTTCTTTTTGAGAAAATATGGTGGAAATTTTATTAAGCTATAGAAACATCCTTAGTTAAAGTTTACCAAAGCTTAGTTTGCTCAGATTACAACTCCATCTAAGTAATAAAATACGAACAATTAAAACTATATTTGCACAATTTACGAGGGGCAAAATTAAATCGTCTTGGACAAAAAGAACAATAACTTGTTTGAGAAATAAAAATTTAATATCCTCAACAATATGTCCATCCATAGAATTATTATAAATCTCATTGTTCACCATTTTCACAGCTTGTAGCACATATTGTAAACCAATATTCAAGCAAAAATGAAATCCACGCCATATTTCCCATAACTCAGTAGCTTGTGGTAACATTTGCATTGGTTTTTGGTCAAAAATGGCACCTGTTGAAAGAATAATGACTCAAGCATTGTGTTTTTTAATCATTTTGTAAGGGTTCCATTTGGCTTGGAAAACTTATATAAGGTACTTAAGTCTTGTCACTCATTTAATTATTTTTGGTTTTGTTGCACTAAGTGCATATGCAACTCAATATAGCTTATCAAGATCATAACGTACTTTTAGTGTATAGATTGTATGTATAAATAACACCTAAGCTATAGGCAAAAGGTCATGAGTTTGTTGATTAATTGTGAAAAGTAATAGCATTGAAAAGCTTCAAGAAAATAGTGAGAGTTGTTCTTGATTGTAAACTAAGTAAGTTGATTACATTCTTGTTCTTTGGCTTGTAGAGAGTGTAGTTCAAGTTCTCATAGTGGAAGGTTGGTAAGGTGGATCCCTCTTGTCGAATAGGCTCATAAGTTGTGAATGAACCATGTAAAAAAAATGTTGGTGTTCATCTTTTCCTTTAGCTTTTGCATTGGTTGTTCATGTTACATTTTTCATTGCGTGTGTGTCAGATTGTTTTCTAACAATTTGGTATCAAAGCCTGGAAAATTGTAAAAGAAAGATTATGGTTTTCTTAATAAGTCTCGATCTTGATCAACTCAAAGATGTTTTTTAGGAATCCATTGATTCATATCATTGCTGCACATACTCAAAACTTAATAAGATAATGTATTAAAAGTATGAAATCAATAAGTTTGATGGAACATGAGATTATAGATTGTGGAAACAAAAAATGTACTCTATTCTTATATAGCAAGATGTTGCATAGGGCATCTCTTATGACACCCTAAAGAAATTACACCTCTCAATAAGAAGAAACTCTTTGAAAAGGCCTACACAAGCATCATCTTACACCTAGCTAATAATGTGAGTTGACATGTGAATAGAGAAAGAATTGCACTAGAAGCTTAGATAAAGTGGGATGAATTGTTTTTGGTGAAATCATTATCAAGTTGTATTAGCTTAAAAGTAAAAATTGTTTGAATTCAAAATGGATCTAAATAAAAGTTGGGAAGCAAATCTTAATGATTTGAATAAGATGTTGTAGAGGAATCTCTTATGACCTTAATACCCTAAATAAATTACACTTCTTAATAAGGAGAAACTTCTTGAAAATCCTACACAAGCATCATCTTACACCTAATTTATAATGTCATTTGACAAGTGAATAGGGAAAGAACTGCACTTGAAGCTTAGAACAAGTTGGATGAATTATTTATGGTGAGATCATTTTCAAATGGTATTAGCTTAAAGGTAAAAATTGTTTGGATTCAAAATTGATATAAATAAAAGCTTGGAGGAAAATCTTGATGGTTTGAAAAAGATGATAATAGAACTGGTAGATTTTGGTGAAGAGTTGTTAGAAGAAGAATCATTTTGCACCTAACGGATAATGACATTTGACAAGTGAACAATGACAGAATTGCATTTGAAGCTTAGAACAAGTTGAATGAATTATTTATGGTGAGATAATTGTCAAATTGTATTAGCTTAAAGGTAAAAAATGTTTGGATTCAAAATCGATAAAAATAAAATCTTGGAGGAAAATCTTAATGATTTGAAAAAGATGATAATAGAAATGGTAGGTTTTGGTGAAGAATTGTTAGAAGAAAGAATGTCATACATTATGGTAGAAATGGCTTAAAGTTTGACACAATGGCCTCTAACCTCAAAATAAGAGATACTGAGCTAAAGAAAGAAAAGAAAGAGTTAAGAAAAAGAGATAAAAATGATAGTAGCTCTAGAATTGCATTGTTTGCTAGAGGAAGATCAACCAAGAAAGAGTATGGACATAAAAAAAATGAAACAACATAATCGAGAGGTAGATCACAATCCAAGAAAGTTGGTACTAAGTATTAGGTCAATCAAAAGGAAGGCCAATAGAGACGAAACTACCTAGTCCTCAAGAAAGGCTTAGAGAATTCCAATGATGGTGAAATTGATTTGGTAAGAGATCAATTTGAGAATTCAAATGTTCCTTCTATTTCAACCATAAAGTCTAATAGAGAATGAATATTCATTTTCATTCCATATATCTCCTATGAAAGAATGGTTCTTGAATTTAAAGAATATTATTGAAGTCCATGTGATGTTTAGTGATAATTCATAGTGTTCAATTGATTAAATTGAAGCTTGCTTATAGATATTAAAGGTTGTTATTTGATGTTCAATTTGTGCTTGAGATTAAGAAAAATTTAATATTAGTTGGAATGCTTGTGCTGTTTGTTTTTCAATAAAAATCGAGCATGATAGAATGAGAGTCTCAAAGAGTTCTCTTGTTGTACTCAAAGCATACAAGTTAAATGGGCTTTATGTTCTTGAAGGTGAAACTATGATTGGAACAATTACAATTTCAAATGAAAGTGGTGATAAAACTCTCATGTGGCACAAAAGATTAAAACATCTTAGTGATCAAAGACTACTGGAACTATCTAAAAGGAGTCTTCTTAGTGATGATAAGATAACAAGTGTTAGCTTATGTGATCATTGCATATTAGGAAAAAAAAAGGTGAAATTCACCACTAGAAAGCATACCACCAAATAGGGGGTTCATAAACTGGGTTGGACCGAACCAAATCGGAAAAATGGACCGGACCAAATGATTTTATAAATCAAACTGTCCGGTCCGGTTTGTATTAATTAAAACCATTTTTCAAACGATTCGGTCCGGTTATATTAATTTTTAAACCGGTCGAACCAGACCAAATAGATTTAATAATATATTAAAATTTTCATATTATTTTCTTATTAAAGGTGTCCAAAAACTGAACTAAATTGGAAACCGGATCGAACGGTTTTATAAATAAAATGGTTCGATTCAATTTGTATTAATTAAAATCGTTTCAAACAGTCCGGTCCAATCTAGTCCGAGTAATATAAACGATTCGGTCCGGTTAATTTTTTTCTTGCCAAAACTGGATCAGACCAGACTGGTGGACACCCCTACCACCAAAGGTATTTGGGATAATGATTTCTTAGATATTTGGAGCCCTAATTTATTGAATTCACTTAGAGGGAATAGATATTTCCTCACTTTAATTGATGAATTCT
The DNA here is from genome assembly GCA_037013495.1 of Hippophae tibetana. Lineage (NCBI taxonomy): Eukaryota > Viridiplantae > Streptophyta > Magnoliopsida > Rosales > Elaeagnaceae > Hippophae > Hippophae tibetana. Next base: position 98,090,913 of record CM072810.1, read on the forward strand.
TTAGAAATAATTGGGTATACATATTGAAGAGTAGTGATGATATATTTGATCATTTCAAGTAGTGGAAAGTATTGAATAAAGATCTCACTTGTAAAAATGTGAAAAGGCTTCATACATATAATGTCATAGAATATTGCAATAACATGTTCATATAATTTTATCATGATCAAAGGATTGAGAGGAATAGAACTATGAGGCTCCCTCCTCAATAGAATGAAGTTGCAGAAAGGCTTAATATGACTATTTTGGAGAAGGTCAAGTGCTTAATTTATAAGTCTAATCTCCTTTAAAAAAAATTGGGTAGAAGTAGTGTAAACTTCCTTCTACACGATCAATCATTCTAGTTTAATTGAGTCTAAAGTCCTTGATGAGTTATAGTATGCAAAACCTTTGAGATATAAGCAACTTAAATTGCTTGGCTATGTTGGATATGCCCATTTAAATAATGGGAAGTTGACTACAAGAACTAAAAGATGTGTGCTATTAGGACATCCCGATGGTGTTAAAGGATATATGTTATAGTGCCTTATTACTAAGAAAACAATTGTTAGTAGAGATGGTGCCTTATTACTAAGAAAACGATTGTTAGTAGAGATGTTATCTTTGACTAATTATCTACTATATTAGATTGGAAGTTGAAGAAATAAAAATGAACCTTCATCTATTAGATCATATACTCACTTAGTAGAAGTGAAGCATGATGAACCACTTGATAATGTTGTTAACACATCCATACATGATCCTTCACCTGTAAATGATTTGGCTAACCCAAATCAAGAAGATCGGGTGGATATAGATGTTGCATATGGTAATGACTAGAATGAACATATATAGTTTATCCTTTGAGTAATTATCAGTTAAGTTATGATAGAGTAAGAAGAGTAATTAGAAGGGCATCCGAACATGGATAAATGGATTTAATTCACTATGCATTATCAGTTGCATAAGAATTTTTTTTATTCTAAACCAATGAATTATAGGGAATATATCATCTATCATGATTTCAAGGATTGGAAGAAAGCAATGGATGAGGAGTATAACTCTCTTATGAAAACTAATACATGGATATTGGCTAGAAAACCAACTAATGTGAAGATTATTGGAAGCAAGTGGCTTTATACACTCAAGGAAGGAATGGAAAATGTAAAGGGTAAGAAGTTCAAAGAAAGATTGATTGCTCAAGAGTATACACAATTATAAGGTATAAACTATCATGAGGTGTTCTCTCCTATGGTTAAATACAATTCTATCACATTGTTGCTGTCATTAGTGGCTAATTTTGACATGTTCCTTGAATAAATGGATGTTAAAACAACTTTTTTACATGGTGAATTAGAAGAAAAAATTTATATGAACCAACCAGAGGGGTATATCAATAAAGGGAAGGAAGATCAAGTCTTCTTGTTGAAAAGGTCACTTTATAGATTGAAACAGACCCTACCATAATGGTACAAAAGATTTGATGGGTTCATAACTTCGAATGGGTTTGACAGGTGTAGTTTTGATCCATATATGTACATTAAATTGGAGACCATAGGGTGTAGAATGTTCTTGTTACTGTATATCAATGATATGTTGCTTGGTAGTGAGAATTCAGATGATATTCACATATTTAAGGGTATGTTATCATCAAAATTTGATATAAATGATCTTGGTAAAGCCACGAAATTTTTGGTATAGAGATCAAGAGGAACAACAACAATAATGAGATTTTAATTTATGAAAATAGTTATGTGATGAAAGCTTTGAGAAAATTTAGTATGTTGGATGCCAGTTCAGTTTCTATCTCAATAGGCGCTCATTTTAGGCTCTCTACTAAGCTAAGTCCTAAAAGTGATGCTAAAGAATATGAAATGTAGTTCATTCCTTATGCGAGTGTTGTAGGCAATTTAATGTTTGATTTAATTTGTACTAGGCCTAATATAGCTCACCTAGTAAGTCTTGTAGGAAGGTTTATGTTTAATCCTAGAAAGATGCATTAGGAAGATTTCAAGTGGATAATGAGACATCTAAAAGGGTCACTAGATATTGGTTTATATTTTGGTAAAAGCTTAAACAAGATGGACATTGTAAGTGGTTTTGTAGATGCTGATCATATAGGTGACTTGGATAGAAGAAGGTCACAAACTAGATATGTGTTTACTATCTTTGGAAACACAATAAGTTGGAAAGAAACTTTAGAACATGTGGTGGCTTTGTCAACAAATTAATCAAAGTATATAGCTTTAACTGAAGCTATTAAAAAGGCCATTTGGATACGAGGAATCACAAGCACTTTTGGTATGAAGGTTCAAGGAATTTGAATGAAATATGCATCTCGAAGAAACTTATGTATCATAAATGTACAAAGCATATTAATGTTAAATTTTACTTCATCAAAGATATAATTGCTGAAGGTAAAGTAATTGTGGTGAAAATTGATACTTCTTAGAATCTTGTAGATATGCTAACAAAGCCTACACCCCTTAGCAAGTTTATGTTTTGTTTTCATGTTGGCGAAGAATAATTAGGGCTTATAGCAATACATGGTGAAAATATACTGATCTTTATATGAGATACTTTGAGTAAAGGTAGAGAATTGAAAGAAGAATGATCACTTAATAATAGTGTTTTTTTACACATTTTGGAAGGGTGACATTTGGCTTAGCAAACCTATATAAGGTTGCTTAAGTCTTGTAACTCATTTAACTTCTTTTGGTTTGGTTGAACTGAGTGCACCTAGAACATGATATTGTTGATCAAGATCATGACTTGCTTTTAGTGTACTAATTGTATGTATAAGTAGCACCTAAGCTAGAGAACAATCCCTCCAAAGCCCACAAACTCAAATAATGAATCAATCGTGGCATTAACGTTTAACTTAAAAAAACTTGATAGTGGTGGCAACCAAAAATTTGGGTAGGTTAGTAGTGTTCTTGATTCAGGGGTATGGCATCGTTGGAAGTCCACTAATTGTTGCTAAGCTTGGTCAACTATAGTATAGTTACACCGTGAACCTCGTCAAACACCTTATCATACCTTGACCTCCACCCAATACAACAAGTTGACCATAAACTCCACCACCTTAACATCAAGCTCCTATGATAAAATTTTGCCAAACCAAAACATTTTCACACCCACGTTTCCATAAGTAATGGTTAACAAAATATAAAACATAGATATATAACCATGGAGAGTTTGAGTGAAGGAGAGCACAAATAGCATTTTTAAAAGGGAATGTAGTAAAAAAAATCTACTATCCCGTCTAATATTGACCTACATCCACCTAGTGTTGTCAGTAGGGTCGAATTTGACATCGTATCCCATGCTAATTGTTTGCAGAGGATGGGAAGAATATTTTACATTGGAGTTTAAGAAAATTTGTAGGGATATGGTATTCACAATAACAAATAATATATGTTTAATTATATATTTAATGTTATAAATTAATAAAATTTGTAATTGAAATAAAAAATTATGTTTAATATATATTAGATGTTATGTAGAAATTATATATTTCTATGTTTGTTAAAAAGTTAAAATAAAATGTAATTTTATATTTTTAAATAAATATATAAGAAATTATATAAAATGATAAAAAATTGGATTCGAAGATTTGATTAGATAAGAGATTATCTACCCGTGTGAGGAAAATTGACTACACTATATACATTCCTAGTTTTACTCTACCTCTATTTCCTTTATAATAATATTGAAAAATAATAAATACACACAAATGATACCTAAATTAGGATACTTCTAATGTCATATTTTTTTTTATTTTTAGATATTAATTCACTTAAACTATTATTTATATTAATTATGATATGATAATTTTTTTAAAATAAATAGTTTTATCTTTTTAAAAATTAATTTCATACTTAAGATAATATTATCAGTATGAGTGTAAATTTAAAATAATGGTATTTATATAATAATTTTTTATTTTTATAATAAAAATGTATAAATTATTTATTATATTTTAATATTATTATTGTTATATATAATTGTCAATAGTAACAAAAATTTAATTGCAAATTTGAGTGGGAGTGAAAAATTTTATTTTCAGAATTCCTCTCGTTGTACAACATAGTGAGTAGTGACAAACGGAGAGGACGACACTGGCTCCAGATTTCAACGCCTTTTACCTCTTTGATAATTGTGTGTCTTTCAATATTAAAATAAAATAATAATAATAATAATAAAAGAAACAGAAAAAAGTGAGAAAGAAACAACACGTAAAATGTCAAATCCCTGCGTGTCCAACCCATGTTGTCTGCTTTACAATTATTATATAATTATTATTCATTATTATATTACTTACCAAAAACAATAAATCTTAACAAAATTTCAATTTTTTTTAGATAATAATTATTACACAGCGGACGTATTATTATAACGTGTTGGAATCTAAAGTAAATTAATTCAAAATATATAATATAAGAAAGAATAAATAATATTATCATAATTTGATTATTATTATTATTATTATTATAAAAATAATTTATTTAAAATATTATTAATAATAAAATTATTAAATAATATCATAACATTAAAAAACTTTTATTATCAAAGTAATTTTTTATTAATGTTAGAGTAAAATTTTTATTTTTAAAACTATTTGAATATTAAATTGTAAGAAAAATTCGAATTAATGTTCTAAACATATCAATTTCCTAAAAGAAATCGTTAAAATTCTAACTTTTTGAAAGTGAACATTCTCATCTTCCTCTGTAAGGAGCTTAAACAATATTGTCAGAGCTCACTTATTCCTCACTCGTCAATATGCTCACAATGTGTATTTCTCTCCTTTTCTCATCTCTCTGTCTGCCTGTGAAAAGATAAGTCTGGAATAGTTGTAGGAGTTCAAAAGAATGTTTATAAAATATAAAATTAAAGAACAGAAAATAGAGAGGTAATTTTTCTTTCTTCTTCTTCTTTTTTTTCAGCGGTAAGAACTTGAAAGCAAACAAGTTAATTAACAACACCTACTCTATATATATATATATATATATATATTATAATGTTATTTGATGCATATCATAATATAAGTGACCTAGATGTAAAAATATGTATAAATTTACATAAATATAACATTTTTCATATCATAAATATATTATTATTGTGATTTAAGTATCAATTCTTTTTTAGATATAGTTATGATGTTACATCATAATTACTAATAATACTATACTATAACATTTAAAATTCATTTCAAGATATATATTTTTTTCCCAACTAATTATATGTTTTTAGACTTACAACATAAATGTAACAATATTTTTACAATGTAAAAAATTATTATCACAATTATATAATATCATTATAATAAATTATTTACGAATATAACGGTAACCATACAATTACTCCAAAATAAAGGAGTTGGATCACGTATTTACAAAACCTTACAACAAAATCACACAATTTACTTACCGTCAAAAATATATAGACATAAAATTTTACTCCAAAACTCATTATTTTGTCGAGATAACATTGATCAAATTTATTTAAGTTTTTTTTAAGGGATGGTTCTAATTTATGATATAATTTTTATACTCTTATATCTCAAGAGTTGATATCTAAATGAGTAATTTTTTTCTCATTTTCTTATAAATCTTAACTATTCATATATGATGATATAATAAATTGGAGTCATTGATCTTGACTCATAAAATATTTTTAGTTGTGATTTGAACTAATATTTTCTAAAATATAGGTGCCAATCATTTTACAATTGTAATTAAACGTGACTAGTAATATCATATATGACAAAAAAATAAGATTTTTTTACGTAAAAAGTTATATTATTATTACAAAAGTACATATAGTTTCGATTTTTAATCATCACCGTAGGTCTATAGTCATGGTTATAAGAACCGAGACTATAGGTATGCATAAATTAAAAAAATACAATTATTAATTATAATATTAAAAATCAATATACATTACAATATAAAAAATCTTATTATATTAAAATTAAAAATATAATTATATTTGAAAGTTTGTTATACACTAAAACAGAATAAAATCTTACTATTACAAACTGAATTTTTACTATTAATTACAAAAATTTATAAGTATACTTCAAATCAACATAATCAAGTCCACGATTACATCAATAGGAGTGTAAAGAAAAAGGAAAATACCATAGACGCTATTACGCTAGACTGGTGCACCTGGTGTCGGTGAGCTTGCATGTGTTGGTGTGTTGGTGAGCTTGGTGCGCCTGATGCTGGTACCTGCCTACCATGAAAAAGAAAATAGCAACAACAAAAAAACTAGAATAACATGTGTGCATAGATAGAAATCAACCTTTAGCATGTTTCTAGCAAAAACAACTACAATAACATTAAGAAAAATGTGTCAAGAGCATCTTATGTTCCCGTAAAAAAAAAAAAAAAACTTTCAAAATAACATAGGATGCAAAGGAGTTTCAGGCATAGAAAAAATATGCAGGGATTAATAAGGAGAGCAAGCCAAGTCAAATATGGAGCATATTTTTGGATGGAAACTATCCTTGAAAGATACTAAATTGTTGATGATTTCCATTTAAAATAAAATAAAAACATTTGGCATTTCTAGAATATACCATCTACTTTGCATGAATTGTAGTAAAATGTTTAGACTAACTTATAAATTAGGAATGTTGGAAAACTTAAAGCAATTGTCAAATGTAACGGTAATAAAAAATCGTGCAGCCATGAGGACTGAAATTAAAAATCTATATGTCAACTTGTTTATTTTTCATTGTTTGATCTACCATCAGCTCATCCTAATCTATATTTTGTTACATTTGTAAATATAGAGATATTTCAAAGCCAAAAAAGTAACTAGCATAATGAAAAACAAGAAATCACACAAAACAATCATTGATTATCCAAAATACACATGTGTTTGATTTTAAGTTAGCAGAATCAATGTAGTAAGATTTAACTCTATGCAATACATTTGATGTGATTACTGGACATACATAAAATGACTGTTACTAAACCAGGATGTTTCTTTGATAAATTTGATCTAAGCAGCATCCTCATAGGACCATTGAGACCGGTAGCTAGTCCAAGCTATTTTCTAATTCCAAACCTTTAAAAAAATATCAGCATATAATCAGAGTAAAAATCTACGACTATCATAAAATCATCAATTATAAAAACAAAAACACAAAAGTACCTAGTAATTGCTACAAAAATCGATAAACCCAAGAAAATAGGTCAAATTAAAAAAAAACCTGATCTGTTCACAAAATAGAACCTATTTTTCCAAAATTTTAATCAATAATCAATATAATAACCAGATGTATATTTATAATGACATGTAGTAGAATAACATATATAGAGGCATGTGCCTAAATATTTATAATGTTTTCCAAAATTCTAATCAATAATCAATACAATAACCAGATACATATTTTTAAAAGCATGTAGAATAACATATATAGATGCATGTGTCTAAATATTTATAATATAAAATAAATAAATAAACACTCAGTACTTCAGAATCCAATTTGAAAGTATGACCTAAAGCACCATTAGTAGATAGAAGTTAGCACAGCCTCGAGGGCAAGCTCGACCTCAGAGTCGCCATTTCTCAACTCAGATCCTTTATTTTTAGATACTGCATATAAAAGTAAAATCAAAATAAACATCCATGAAATTGATGATTAAACTAAAATCCTTAAAAAACAACCAAACTCTAGATAATAAGACTTTCTCAATCTCAGATGGTAAACTAAAGAAGAGAACTATATCAGAAAGATTTTGCAAAATAAGAAAGAACAGTATATGTTATATTCTTCATCAAATTCCTCCTATAGAATTACCATCTATAAGGATTCAGATTCATACTTTTAAGTGAATATGAGAATATGGAAATCATTAATGAAATAAATGAAAAATGGAAAGTCTCGTATAGAAATAAAGCATTTCCTACACAAAATGGAGCAAAGAGGGTTTGTGAAGCCCTAAAATACAAAACAAAAGTAAAATCAACAAAATGGGAACAAATATAAAATTACGGAGTTATACACCCAACACAAATATACAAATACTCATTACAAGATAATTGGAAAATAGTATATCAATAAAATTTTGAAAATATTGTTTTCGGTCCTCTCTGTTTATCGTTATAGAAATGCTAGGGTGAAATAGGCACAACACTAGCACCATCGCACCACCCTAAGAACTAGCACCAGCACCAAGCGACCACATGTTCCATAAACCATACCAAGCGACCTTTTTAATAAATTTTCATAACCCATGTAAGAAATATCCAGCATCCAAATTTCTCAATATAAGCAAGCCTTTAGGTAGCTAGAAATAACCTCTACGTATCGATCGAGATTTGGTATCGAGAGTCATTTATAAAAGAAAGATTCAAAGAGTGGCCAAATAATTACTATGGCGAGAGTGGAATAGAGGCTGGAACACAGTGCTAGAGTGGAATAGAGGTTTGAACACTGTGCGAGAGTGGAGCAGAGATTGGAACACAGTGTAAGAGTGGAGCAGAGGTTTGAACGCGGTGTGAGAGTGGAATAGAGGATAGAACGCGGTAACGCGAGAGTGGAACGTGGTGCGAGGGTTTTGAGTAGAGAAGAGAATATACACGGCACTAGGGTTTTGCACGAGCAACAGGGGAAAATGAGATATATATATATAAGGGGAAAAAAGAAAAAAATATTTGAAAAAAAATGAAAAAAGGAAGAAAAAAAGGGGAAAAAATGAGAAAAAATTGGTATTTGGTGTAAATTAAAGAGAGAAAATTGATAAAGTATGTCTATAACCTCGGTTTTAAAATAACTGGGTTTATAGGGTATGTCTATAGCCTAAATTTTTAAAATTTGATTTTTATTATAATCTTGATTTTTAAAAAATCTAAACTAAATGATTGGGATTATATGTATATATTATAATAGTATACAAATGCTTATGGCAAGATTAAAATGTGACTTCAAAACCACACTAATGATAAATAGAATCTGCTTTTAGCTTAGTTATAAAAAAAATTAGATTTAGATTTTTGGATGAACTATTCATATGATAGGAAATTTTTTGATACTCTAATAATACTTGAAAAATCAATAATTATTAATTATTTAGGTAAGTTTAAGGTTATCTGTGATAGATTTGGTCTATTATTTTACCAAACGATCTTTATCTTAATGGTTTTAATTAAAAAATCAAAACCTTGACAGACTTATAAATTTTCAAAAATTTATCTTAAAGTTGATCTACAAACTCTCAAATCAATATGAGTAGAGTGCGATAATAAAAATTATTAAATAATTAAAATTTAAAAATAAATAAGAAATAAACCTCTTACGAAATTACTTCAAAAATTTACTAAAACTATATCTATTGCATTCCGTGATAGAATGGAATCCGGTACAAACATGTGACGACGAAAAAGGCCTAGGGGTTTTCAAAGTAAAGAACATATACAATACCTACAAGGTGATGATCAAAGACCAGAGAGTATGAACACAATTGTGAATTGCCTGCGTCAAATGTGAGAAATAAATGTTGCCGTACGGAGTCATGGTTGAGTCATCCTTTTCACTTTTATGAATCTAGATTGATCTAAGATAAGTTTTTGTTGGCACCGTACTAGTATCAATTTTGTAGCCAATTTTGTCTCCATAAGTTACCCCCAAATAGACAATACTATAATGTCACGTTTTCTGGATCCATTTTTTGTTGAAATTAATATCAAACTCCTATGTTCTTTTATGAGTATATTTTCAGAAAAATTAACAGTGGATAATTTTATTTTTATAAATTAAATGTATGGATTATTTTATATTTTAAGCACACTATTATTTTAGTTATTTTTGATAATTAACTTTAATGATTTTAATGATTGTATTTTTTTACTTTTTTTTCTTCTAATTTTTGAGATATTTTCCTCTTCAAACAATTATCACTTCTAATAAGGTTTAATTTGATATAAATTAAGTTTTTTCAACAAAAAAAATAAAAAATTTATAAAAAATAAAATCCTAAACTTATAACAATAAAAATAACATCCCAATAATATTAAATGAGTTCTAATTGAACGATATTTAATATTAAACGAATTTAAATAATCGTAGTTCAATTTAAAAGATATTCAAAGTAAAATTATGTGTCAATTTTTTTATAGTAAAAATGTATGAGTTTTACATAAATAATATTATTTTATGGCTACAAATTTTAAGAATATTATTTTTTGTTATTTTAATTAAAAAAATTGATAAGATATGACTAAAGTATCCAAATATCTAACATTAAAGTAACGTGAGTACTAATTTTAAAAATGTGAAAATATATTTAATTTATAAAAGTAAAATGATAAAAATATCATATTCTAATCAATATTTTAAAAAGATATTTTAAGTATTCATATGTTTTCTTTAAGTAAGGCAAGACTTAAGTTTCGAGGTAGCCCGAAGGGTAAGCATTAAACTTTAACTTTAAAAAATCTTTAAAATATTATAAAAATATTTTTTTAATCTAATAAGCAATAAATATCATAGAAAGTAACTCAAATGTTAAATTTAAATAATTTTAAAATATTAGTATATAATTAATAGTGTAAATAACTATACAATATACAAAGTAAATAATATAAGTTATAGTTCTATTATTCAAATATCAATTTGAAACAAAAGAAAAATATAAATATAAATAGTCAAATAAAGAGATAATGTAGCTTATAATATTGTAATTTAGTGACTCGTGATGTTTAGAATTACAAGAGACAGAGGAAAAGAAAGGTGATAGGTAAAGAAAAGTTAAAGAATGTTAAGAAGCAACAATAATCACGTTTATCATGATATATCTTTTTTGTTTTTTTTAACTTTCTACATTTTTTAATTTTGTAAAATCAGGTCATAAAAACCTTAATTTATACCACTCGAATTTATAGCCTCAATTTTTTTTCTTTTAACAACTCGAGGCTAGAAAATGAGATTAGCTCGCAACATGTGTTATTCATTACTCCTAGAATATACTCATAATCAATTATATTGCTTTCTCTCTCCACCTTTATTGAGTATTTGTTTTTTTCAAAAGACAATTCCACTAATCTTAAATTTTATGGACCTGGGTTATCACTTCTTAACTAACAAACTCATGTTTTGATGATAATTTATTAAAATAAATAAATAAAAAGTTAGCTTATTTTTTGGTTCAAAAGCTTTATCTCATTAATTTTATTTGCAACTTTGCTCTGTTTTTTTTAACTTATTATAAAGTGTTTTTGAACTTACAATATGCATAACCTAAAAAACTTTATTCTCTCATTTGAAAACAAAATTTTTTATTAGTTCTAATAATGAGCCTTAATAGTGTGAGCACAGAGAGCTTCTTAAACATCTCATATATTGAAACTGGTATGTAAAAACAAGATATGAACAATATTATCGATATATTGAAAAATATTGCTTGGTTGAGTTATAGATTAAGTTACTCTCTCTAAAACGTTTCACGACTCTATCCAAAGTTATGAAAGAAAACACAACCTTATCGTGCTCATGATAAAACATACTAGAATCTTTTTTCCATCTCGAAGCTTTATTGTATTGATGAAGTCTAAAATGCTACTACATTTATAAAATATTTATATTATTTAGAAAACTGAAAAACAATTTTGTATATTCTTTTATTAGGTTTGCTACAAATAGTAGTTTCTAAGTAGTGTGAAACTTAGAGCTATGATCCTCTTTTTATAACTAAAAGAATTGAACGTGCGTGCAACTTTCACACAATTATAGCATTTTGTAAGATAGGTGGATGGAAATGGAACGATTAAAAAAAATAAATGTCACAATAATGGAACAGAACGATCAAAAAATAATAATAACAATATAGGTGACTAAGTTTGGAATTTCTCACTATTGAAAAAAATAATTTTAATTATGAAATGTTTTTTAAAAAATAAAGTGTCACCTCACACACATACACTAGGCACAGTCGGTCGGTCGAACGGTGACAATGGTGCACACGTATACGTGTGTGTGAATCCACAATTACCTAGGTCCTTTTCTGGGTGTCCCTTGAAGCTCAATCCCAATTGTAAATCATTTTCTATATAAACATATCCTAAAAGATGTAGAAAAATAAAGTGTAATAAACCTTTTGAGAGAGTAAAATTATGTACTTTTTCTCGTAATTTTTTTTATTTAAATTCACACTATTTTTAACAACATTACATTAGTTATAATATTTAGAATTTATTAACAATGAAAGATTTGAATAGCCATTTATTTGTAAATGTCAACAACATTCATCTATTTGGATTGTATCATGTAACAAGTTGAGACAAAAATCATTGCTATTATCTTTTACATAATTCAAAACATAAATTTCAACACATGATTTATCTTCTTAATAAAGTTTTTAAGAATATCCACATATTGTCCTAGTGGTTTATATTAATAACATCAAAGCTTTATTGTGAAGTATGTAAATGTAAGATCGTTATTTAATTATCAAATTGTGAGTTTTGTAATATTATTTCAAAAAATATATATCTACACATATTAATGCTATAAAAATAAAATTGAACTATTTAAACTTATCATCCTTATTTTCTTTTACTAACAACATTATACGGAATCCAAAAATGAAACAGATTTCTTAAATTGAACTTTGTTATTTTAATAAATACATTTAAAATAATCCTTTTAGGTTCATGTAGTCTTAAATTAGTGCGAGTTATTACTTTGCACGTCTAGGGTATGAAGCTAACCAAACAAAAACTCTAAGTTGTTAACTTATTTAGCTTTATCACTTTGTTGTACAGCAATAAAATACAATTTTATAAAAGTATATTATTTTCGAAACTAGCAAGACACTAATACATTAAAACTTAAAAGATGAAATAAGATATGAATACTAAGCTAAAAACTATTCAAATTCATTATTAATTTTTTAATTATTTAATTATTACTTAAATAATAAAAAATTTAATCTAGAGAAAATAAGGGCTAACATATAATCATTTTTAATAAATTTCCATTCATTTATTATTATTATTATTATTTTAATGTGAGAATGCGCGACTAAGGGTTTGGTAAATTGTGTTTTTATTTAGAAGCACTGAAGCTCTTATTCTTCGAGTGGGCTTGTTGGCCCAGAAGTAGTCTTAAGATCGAGGTCACCTACCCTACAATATTGGCAAGGGAAATAGAGATATATATAAGCTAGAATAACAAAAATAAATTATAAATTACTCTCTTAAGATTCAGATGTGGGACTATCCGTAATGAAAAAGTTACTCGTGCCGTCCCTTATATTGTACTAAATTAATAATTTAGTTACTTTGTTTTTTTAAATGATACGCTTAATTACGACTTTTTAAAAATAAATATACTACCCACCTAACTTTAATTACTTTAAAAATAATTTTATAATTTTTTTACATAAAATAATTGGTGTAAAATTTTAAAGATAAAATAAATCTCAATAACATTAAATAAGATTGAATTTAACATAATTTAATATTTAACGAATATAAATACCGTAGTTTAACTTGAATTATATTCAATATAAAATGATAAGATATATATTTTTAATAATAAAAATATATAAATTAAACATAAAAATAATATTTTTGTAATTATAAGTTTTAAGTTTGATATTTTTAAGAAAATTATTGAAAAATATTATTCTTAAAACTTATAATAATAAAAATAACATAATAATAATATTAAATGATTTCTAATCGAATGAAATTCAACATTTATCAAATCTAAATGATCATAGTTAGTTTAAATGGCATTCAAAATGAAATTGTTAGGAATATTATGTATAAAAGGGTTTATATTCTGACGACCTAACCATGCACACATTGGTGTGTAGATTGATTTTCCTATGGAGTACTCTACCTAACCACTTGACCATGTGACTTGGTGACTTTCTACATTTCTACCCCACATCCATGCAAGTGATGTACAACTCTAGTGACGTGATTGTCAAGACAACGACTTGACTTTGTTGAACGGGTTATTGATGGTAGAAATGTTTTGTTTAGGTTGGCAATGACACCTTGATAGAGTACTTACTAATGTATATTGACACTTACATCTTGTGTACCTATATATATCTTTTTGATTAGATGATAAAGAATATGAGTATTCTATTCTCTTTAAGCATCTCTCTAGAAAACCCTAACACTTTAGTAATTCTCCAAACAATTGGTGCCCACCGTGAGACATTAAATCTTTCTAGTTCATAGTTGGCATTTGAAACCTTACATCTTACATCCCTAGAGAAAGAGCTCGTGTTGTAAGAACATTCAATCTGCTTGTCATAGCAAGCTTGTAGCCTCATCTTGAATAGACTAAAAACCCGACTTGACCAACTTAAGAGTTTGACCTCAATGATTAGTTACAACACCGCTTACCAATCAAAAAAATGCCTTATGATTTGGAATATGGTCACACATGACCTTTGATCAGTGACAGCAGGAAACCTTCAATCCATAATGACATAATCGGACTAGCCAAGACAGTTCTACGAACTACCAATTCGGCTAGCTACAACTCTGAAAGTACATCCCACGAAAAAGATGTCATGTTAAAGAGTTTATAAAAAAAAGTAACGGAGCTGCAACAAGCATTCATTAAGTCTTGAGATGATAACAAGAAACTTAGTCTAATTGTAATGGTAAGCCATCCACCTAGATTGAAGTGTGTATCACAAGATCCTTACTAGTGTTGACCTGGTATAATTGAGGAATATCACGTACATATAGGTCTGATGCCTGACCCCCTTCTAGGATTTGTATACATAACCTCACCTATCTACAAACATCTAGCACAAAATGAAACTAAGCAATACCTAGAGCAATACCTAGGATGTCTAGGCTTGGGGAACGCTACCATAGTGGGATGTCCAAAACCCTTTGGTCGTCCAAATGGTACCCTTGATGAAAAAATAGAGATATGGAAGAGAAAATGAAGGAAAGGATGAATGATCAGTTTAAAGGTTAAGAAAAACTAAGACCTTGGGGCGATATTGAAACAATGTGTGATCAAGTATGTACATAACATTTTTCGGATGTCATTGAGTTAACGACACCACCTCTTAAGTTCACTACCTCTAAGTGTCTCGTTTATAGGAGAAAACACCCAATGGCCCATGTTATTCAGTTTAAGATGGCCATTGTCGCTGTGAGGCTACTCTAAGGGATGCGTATAAGAACAAGAACCTATGGAGTGGTTTCTTTGACCAAACCTTTAGGCTGGACCTCCTACATCACTTCTTCATCACAAAGTAAAGGAAGTTGATTGCTTACTGGAGGTGCTTTGCTCCGGTTACTCTGAAAAACTCGAACAAAGTGAAGTAGGGAATAGTTAGACCTAACTTCTTGGCTTAGGTCTTCAGGATACTTCCCACAAAACCCATCCCATTTCTATGAGCCTTGGTGCACTCTACTTTGAATGTCTCCACCAGATCAAACAATGAGCTCATTTGGTCATTTAGTAAGCTCATTGTCTCCTCAACCTCCTTGGCTTCTTGTTCAAAATGACTTAATCTCTATCCTTGCTCGAAGAAATAGTTGTCCACTTTTTTTTAGCTTTTTGAACTTATTGAGAAGGTCACCCTTAAGTTGTAGGATTTTGGCCCCATTTTTGGCTAGGAGATCATCCTTATCCTTCACAGCATCATGATACTTTGCTAATTGCAAGCAACTTGCTTACACTTCGCGCTTATATGTCCTAAGCGACAAATCGCCCTAGCCAATGACAAGACCTTTAATGAACAAAAATAAGTTAGTAAAATATGACAAGTGTGAAACGAGGTGTAAATCTAGAAATACATAAATTTACCTCGATCAACCATCAATTCCCTATTAGAACCTCTCTCCAACCTACAAGCTTCTCAGAATCTAGTCCATTCAACATCACTTCTGAAATGGTGGTAAAGGTCCATATTCAATCTAAGTCTCCCAAAAATTCCCTCATCAAAATGTTATTGGGGTATCCTGAACCACGTCGTCCCTTAGAATGACTAAGTCAAACTCGAAGTCATCCAGATCCATAACTTTAATTTGAGGACTTAAGTCTTCCTCTACCTTCATCATCTTAGATTCTTGAGGGAGCAGATAGGACGAGAACCATGGGTGGTAAAGGCACCTCAACTGGCTCGTCATCTATAGGAGTGAAATCCCTTATTAGATATGGTAAGGTGGGGTAGGTCGAGGGTAAGTAAGTACCAGGTCTTGAACACTGAAGGTTTTATTCAGGTCCTCAAGCTCTACATTCGAGTAGTCCATTCTTGCAAAAACAAAGAAAACTTAGTCAACATTTCAAGTTTTCAAAAATGGTATTTACCTCGTTATTGAAGGATGACCTATGTACTCATCAGTATAGTCCCTCCAAACTCTAGATTTTTTTCAAAATGGATACAATTTAGATGTCCTTATAGCTCTCATTTGAAGTATTCTAAAGCTTGATTCTCCTTATTTTTCATTGCCATCTAGACCCAATTTATTTATTAACTCACTTGCACGTGGTTAGAACGTGTTGAAATGATGGTTCCATATGTAACGAACTAGTAATTTGACACTGCCACCCCAAATGTCTCCAGTGTCATAAAAATATTTATCCTTCCAACTAGAAGTACTATTAAGGAGTTCAAGGTGTATCTTGTGCCCAACAACACACGATATATGTGCATTACCTTTCTCCAGGTCATTTCTCTTCAAAAAGTGCATACACCTTATTTCATTGCATGTCATGTTCACTCGTGTTCACCATCGACAACTAAAATACATAAGAGAGTTTTCCATACATTGTGATTAACTTGGGTGAGGTGATGTCAAAAGTATTAAGGGCACGAGCTACTATTCTAGGGAATAAGCATCAAAGTTTTATTTTAAAAGGTCCCAGATGTATCACCCACTACTCTACCAGAGGATCATCAAAGTCATATAAATGGAGAGGTACCGGCATCATACTTACATGGGTTAGGATACCATATTTATGCCTAATTTCCATTAGTTTGTCAGCAATCAAATCACTTGGCATTTTTTTAATCTAGTGTTTGTCCTTAGTTCAATGGGTAGGCTCACCCTTGTTATCATATTTCTTCTTGGGGCAAGGTACCTTTGCCACTATTGTAAGAACTTTGAGTGTTGGCTATTTTCGTGGACAAAATATTTACTTGTAAATTTTTTTTTAGGTTTACTATCAAATTTATCAAGAAAAGCCGAACAAATGTTCAAGTTCTAGATATTCGTACTTCAGGTATGTCTTTTATAACTACGACACATAGGATTATATTCATGCATTTAATAGTACATTTTCATAAATATGAAATTATATTTTATGTTAAAATATTTATTTAATCTTTAATTAATTTGTGAAATTATTAATTAAATATTTTTATAATATGTTTTAAGAAATTATTTTTTTAATATTAAGTTTTTGTTTTTAATGGGCTTTAAAAAAATTAAGCCCAAGATACATTTAACCCTAATACTATTAGATATTATTATTGTCTATATATAGATACATTAGGGTTGAAAAAAAATAAGAAGAAAAAGGAACATTAATCGGCCGAATAAAAGAAAGAGAATTGTTGAAGGTGCCAAGAGGGTTTAAACAAAAAGGCAACAACAATCTGCCGAAAAAAAAAGAATTGTTGGAGCTAATTGATCAAAGGTAATAAATATATGGTTGCTGTTGGTTTGTTTTTAGAGGTAATGAATTAAAGTAAAGATAATTAATTAATATTTGATTTTTAAATTCTCATATTCATAATTTGAATGTTACTTTTTGTTAGCTTTTGGGTTGTTTGTTGAACTTGAATTAACGTGGCTGCATAGAAGAGAACTGAGATATAGTTAATATATTAATTTGTTGAACTTGAATTAACGTGGCTGCATAGAAGAGAACTGAGATATAGTTAATATATTAATTTGTTGAACTTGAATTAACGTGGCGGTATAGAAGAGAACTGAGATATAGTTAATATATTAATTTGTATTATTTTTGCATGGTTGGTGTCAAAATCTTTTTAGTGGAAAAGTTTAATGATTTGATAATTTTTTTTCTTAACATTTTTGCTCTAAAATTTGCTAGTTGATTTGATTTAAATGACATATATTTTAAATCATCTAGTTAGAATTATTTATTGTTAAATCCATTCTAGAACACACACGGGCACTTGTGTTTTTGTGCTAACTATTTTGCAGTTACATTTTTGAACGATCTGATTGACGGGGAGCTTATTGGAACGCTGGTCTGGAAACTGATCACGCTAATACTGGAAACTGTGAAAACAGAGCAGGGTTCGTAAGTAAAGTACATTGGGGAAGTATCCTAGGGAGGGTAGCATAAGACCGAGTTTCTACTTGAACATTTGATTTTCATAATGTAAAGTTAGGTGGTCCGGTGGACCGGTGGACCGGTGGTTTTCCTCTTAGGTCATGGTTATAGCCTAGGTTGTTTCCACCGAAAAATATCTCGTGCTATTATTTTATTTCCGTACTTTACTCTTACACGCGATTTCATGTCTGACTACCTTGTTTAGGTTATCAAGTTATAAATTAATAAAAAAATTAAGAATAACCTATTCACCCCCCTCTAAGTTAATCAGGTCCATATTTTATAAACTTTCAACTATAGATACAGGGAAGCAAATGATGGGCATCGATCCTTATGATGATGATGAAGAAACAGAATGTGACCCAGATGAAGTGGGTAGGGCTAGGATGCTCTCCTTGATAGGTGTGCCAGCTGTTTTGGTAGGTTCTTCATCATGACCTACAAAAGCTTTAATAGATCACTCAATTTTTTCTAAGCTTGTTGGCAAGTAGACTGAGTTTCGAGATCTTTTTTAGGGTGTGCATATCCTTAAAGGAACACTTTTTTACCACCTGGGTAAACGTCTTTGGAAGATGTTGAGTGGACTATACCTTTTCATTTATTAGAAGACATGGTAAAAAAGAAAGGATGAATAAATTACCTAATTGGTGAAGAAAATTATAGATCTACTGAGGAGCAACATTAGAATTGTAAAATAAACTAGTTTTACCATGGAAGTTGCTAGCCAAACAGACTAAAATCAAATTAAGTATGTGTTTAGTAGATTGGTTGTGTATAATTATAATGTAAGAAATTATGTCGGGTTGAGATTCTCTAAATAAAAATTGGCTAAGTAAAGAACGTCAATGGGTAAAATTTTCAATTTTTTTATTATTTATAAAAGAAAAATGTAAGTTGAACAGTTTGCACATTAAAATCAAAATTAATACTCTGAAATATTCCCTAAACTTCTCAAAACTATAGAGAATAGGGAAAGTTAATGTTAAGAATGTTACGTGTAAAGAAATCGTTATCCTAGCAACCTGAATTACTTTACTTGGATAAGGACTCGGTGTATCAAGCACCTTATATATAGCGGTCTGATACTGAAGTATAGACCGATTGTCTTGTGGAGCACTACGCCTAGCGACCAGACCATATAGACACCAGTGTCAAGCAACCTAGTAGATTTCCATGTTTCTACCCACGCTCATGCAAGGGATGTATAACTCTAACGACCTGATTATCAAGACAACGACCTAATTTTACTGAACGGGTTATTGATGGTAGAAATTTCATGTTTAAGTTTCTATGACGGCTGGGCAGAGTAACTACTAATATAACATTGATACATACTTCTTGTATACTTATATATAACTCATTGATGAGATAAATAAATAATCTAAATATCTCTTCTCTTTAAACATCTCTCTATAAACCCTACACACTAATAATTTTTCAAATAGAAATAATGTTAGAATTTTTTTAATAATAAAAATATATGAGATAAATATAAAATTATTATTTTTATAATTATAATTTTAAGACTGATATTTTTACTGTATTTTGTATAGTTTTTTTTTCAAAAATAAATACAACAGTCATATTTTCGCAAAAAGGGGCATGGTAAAAGAAAAGGTATACGACACGTTTTTCCAACGGCTTAAAAAACTAGGACCGCCGCCCCTTTTTGTCTTTGTTCATTTTATTGTAGAATTCCGATGAATTAGGGCTCAGTCACTCCGGCTTATAGAATAATAGCACTGCTACGATTTACGAATGTTTGTCTCATTCTTACCAGTTCAGTAAAAATGGTGGTTTTGCTATAACTCTATAGTCTAACTAAAGCAGAGAGAAAGAGAGAGAGAGAGAGAGAGAGAGATAGATAGAGAGGAGTGATGAACGACCTCTCCAATGCAGCTCTCATAGAACACCATTGCAGTAACTTTAAGCCCATACCTTCTCTGGCCCTCTACATTCTTGTGCTTCTCTTCTTACTTGGCCTTAGCGTCTCCATTTTCATTCTCATTGTCGTTCACAACGCCTTATTCTTTGTCTCCTTTCTCTTCCTCTCTGCTATTGTCTTAGCTTTCATTCTATGGAACACTCGTTGCTGGAGAACTAAAGCTGCCCTATTTTTATTCTTACGTTCTCTTCCCGATTCTGACCTTCGCCTTGCTCAGGATGGTCAGCTCGTTAAGATCACTGGGGTAATGTAATATTTTCTCCCCTTATCCTCTTTTCCCTTGCTTGATTACTTATATTATCTCGTGTTTAAAAAAAAACTATTTATTACTATTTATGGGAATTAAAACAATTGGTTATTGCTCTCTGTTTGCTTGGTTGAAAATGGAGGATAATATTAAACAAATTCTTGCAAAAAGGGTGTGATATCTCTGACACGATAACTCGACACGACATGGATAAGAAATTGTCTGAATTGTTCAATAATTTTTCATCTCGTTGAAGGTGTTGCTATTTCTTATTTATATAAATGGACAACAAGAATAAAAAGTTAAATAATTTTTTTCATATGTAGACTAATACGTGAATATAATATGATTAATGTAAAAACACGACACGATAACATGATATGAACACCACACAAACACAACTAACATGATATGAATACAATACGAATACGGCTAACATGATACAATTGGCACCCGTATCCTAAAGATTAATTTTTTTATTTACTTTTAGATTTCGAGCTTGATTTGTTTAAAGCTTAGTAAGCTAGTTGGTTGGTTTCCATATGCTGCCATTCTTCTGTGGTAAATCAGAAATGAATTTCATTTTATTAAACTTAAAACTTTTAACCCAATGGATTATGGAATGTAGTTTTATTCCTACATAAAACTGTTAACATTATATTATCTTAGTTTTGCTAAGCTTTCCTTCTTCTCTGTTTTCTTCTGCATCACCTTATTGTATCAAAGATTTGCATTAAACATAAATAGTTATCATGGTGTAATTGATCGTCAGTAAAAGCTACACATGCTATTTCTCTTTGATTCTATTATTGTCATTCCATGTTTATAACCCTTTATTGTGGATTTTCTGTTCATTTCATTTCCACTTTGGACTTTAAAGTTGTAATTCTTTTCTATATTTTGATGGAGGACCTATCTTGTTAATTTTCTTGCTATTTCAGTTTGCATCATGTGGGAGTGTCTCTCTTGAATCTTCATATGAAAGGGCTCCTCGATGCGTCTACGTTTCAACTCTTTTGTTTGAATACGGAGGATTAGCTGTAAAGCCACTGAATGTCTACAACTCATGCTTCCAATGGTATTTAGCACATTGTGAGGTATATTCTTCTCCAGTCATGTAGATCTGCCAATTTGGTGTTGCTTTCCATTCTTCGTTCTCCAATGTACGTGTTACTATTTCAGATTTTTGAGATCTATTCATGATATCTCTTTGATCTCTTCAAACATTGTGTTGATTGCACAATGCCAGGGTGATTTGATTTTGATGAACTGCAGAAACATTAATAACCTCATGTTTCCTGCCACTTTTAGTGGCGATATTGCCGTCAGCGCCTCATTCTAGCTCACTTATAAATCAAACCATGTTGCTTCTCAGAACTGGTTATTTGGCTCTCTGCATTACATTTGACCTAGTCTCTACCTGCTTATTTTTCTTGTTTTTTGTTTCATGCATTCAATGTTCATCCTTGCTGGTATCTATAAGTCTATAACCGTTTAAAATGACAAATTAATGAATATTTATACTTTGGTTCATGTTAATTAGTGTTTTTCCACTGCTGCATGTAACCCCAAGTTTCTCATAAATATACCAAGAATAGACCTTTCTTTTCTCTTGTCCCATCTGTTAGATAGTGGGTTCAAAATCTGGTTGGTTGGATCAACATATCTGGCAATTTTTGACCAATGATCATAGGATCAATCATAACAATGTAGATACCAGGCACTTTGTCAACAAGATGGTTGTGTGAGTGATGACAAAATGGTGTTGTGTCGTAGTCTCGCAGATTGGCAGTATGTTCAGAATTTTACTCTTTTTATTTGAACTTGTGGATGAACTGATGAAAGTTAGGATGGTGCACTTGAACCAAAACCTTCATTGAACCTTGTGCTTGTTATCTGAAACGTGACTCAATCTCCACCTGACAGAGGTTGTCCACAGACTTTTACATAACTGATAACAAGTCTGGAATCAGAGCTGTTGTCAAAGCTGGTTCTGGTAGTAAAGTTGTTCCCTTGGTTGTTGAGAGTAAACTCGTTAACACTACAACACGGTGCAGAAGTCTCTCTCCTTATTTGAGGAAATGGTTGAGGGAGAGAAACCTCTCAATTGAAAACCGACCGCTGTCTCTGGAAGAAGGGTAATCTTCTTATGAAATGAATGCAACAGTAACATTTGATTATCATTTATGCTTTCTTGTAGCTTATGTGCTCTGCATATTTTGAATGAGTCTTAGCAGGTATGTACAAGAAGGCAGCTTTGTGACAGTGGTGGGAATTTTCCACCGAAACGAAGACACGATCATGATCATTCAACCCTCAGAAGTCATTTCCACAGGATGTTTATGGGAAAAGATGCTTCTCCCAGTTGACATTTATGGATTAATCTTTAGTATTTCACCTCTGCAAAACCAGCAGTGCTAGTGCTTAACCAACAAATAGCTAATGATAGGATAGAATTGGGATTTTTTTTTCTTGGGTGATATAGTATAATTTATAAACTATTATCCTTTGAACTTTACTTCTCTAACTTTAGGATCTCATCTCTCACTTTTGCATTATAACTGTGACAACTTCATTCTGACTGACAATTTAATTAGAAAATTTAACTGTGTATTTCGTTTTCTTTGTATGCGTCGGCAAACAAAATTGGCTTTTAGCCCCGTACTAAACCCATTAAGAGTGCCTTGTAGAGTTAAGACATGGGTGTATGTGGGTTGGTTAGGTTGTTTTATGAACCAGTTTACAAATTGATTTTACCTTGGGGGTTTTGGATTTCTATGATCTCAAAAACTAAACTTTTAAGCCAACTTACAAAGTAAGTTTGACGGACGGATGGTTTGGCGTTTTGGATTTATATAAAAGTATTCTCCAATTTAAACATTGAAGACATATCAAAGGAAAAAAAAATAAATAAATATGTTTATTGATATAAAAAGACTAGCATTCACTTTAAAGTGTATTTTATTGTAAGTTAAGAGTATCTTGTAAAAAAACTTGTTAATATTTTCGCTTAATGTTAGAGTTAGATAATTCTCGAATTATACTCAAAGACATGTTTTTGTTATATTTTTATTTTTACTTACAATTTAAATGAAATATTAATATAATTATAATTATAAGTTAATACATATAAATATATAAATAAATAATAAAAATACTTTTAAAATCAATGTATTGAAAGAGCATGTTTGATTGTGTTGTGTCAATTTTATCATTTTTGAATTTTATAATCAAACATATCTAGTTGTTTTACATAATTTTTAGACCTAACTAACCAATCTATAAAAAGAAAGATATAGATTTGGTTTAATCATGAACTCAGATTAGTTGATTCATTTTCCAAAAAAATACTTACTTTTATTCAATGGTATGTCTTTAAGGACACGTCATATGTTTTTTTATAAAATATTCCATATTATTGGACCCCCTTTTTAGTTGATTGTGTTATTGCCTCTAGTGTGTATATATTTAACATAGTAGGGTTTGAGATGTGATTAAGATGAGACAAGAGACATTAGTTTGGATTTCTTATTCTTTTTTGTCAGTCATCCAATTACTATAGGTAAGAGTGAATGTAAATTGACTAGGTTGGTTATTAGATCATTTTATAATTCGATTTTATCTCAATGATTTTAAAAAATTTAAAACTTTAATCACCTAAAGATCCCAACCTCCTATGCTCAGAAAATGAAATTGCATAAAATGTTGGAGAGAGAGAGAGAATGAGCGAGACTAATGGAACCATTTCTCAATTTTTTATATTTTTTATTATTAATAAAACATATAAACATCATCTTACTCCCGTAAAACATCTTAATTTTTGAAATTTTAGACTTAAATTAATTATATTTTTAAACTTAAATAAACATATCTTAATAATTACAAGATAAAAATGCATCAAACAAAACCCATAATAACAGGATCCAAATCACTTGAAACCCCTCCCTCTCTTCTTTTCTATCCTTGGAGTTACGATGCTGAATATACATCGGATTTATCAACATAGTGTGGAGACTATCATAAAGAATAAATCCATGAGACATTAACTAATTAAATTTTAAATTGATGTATACATTAAGTTATAATAAAAATAGATCAAAGCCCACGTCACCCAAAGCAGTACAATAAGACAGGACTTTGTTAGGCAGCTCTGACATTTTAGATTTATTGTGTGCTAGTTTGGTGGCTTGCAACTTGCAAATGGAAGGCTCATGCAGTTCAGAGTCAGAATCTATTCGTGTAAGGGTTATGCCATTATATTTATTTATACAATTTAACCTCAGACGTACATAATTAAGACTCGAATCAGACCCTCAACATGTTCAAAGGAGCTTTATGCTAATGAATGTCTATATCATTATATTAGTATCTTGAAAATTGTATGAAAACGAAAAGTAAAACGCGCAGCGTGAAATGAGAGCATTGCTCATGTAATTAAAAGCTAACACATATGATTGAAGGTGGTACATGATGTTGAATATCGCAGAGTATCAACTAAAATTTCCATTATTACCACTTAACGATAACACTAGGACTTATGCTAAACAAACATGAAAAATTGAACTAATTCTTGTTTTTACCGAAGTACTGCAAGGCAAAAGCTACACCCAGGATCAACAATGGAAGCAGAAATTGCAGGATCTTCACAACTTTACTACTTCCATAAGATTGATTGGGTTGAGGAACTGACTTTGGAGGGGGCTTATAGTTTGGCTTCTCTGGCACTGTGGCAACATCAACCTCACCTACATAGTAATTTTGCAACATCTTCCTTGCAGTATCACTGTGGCCAACATCTTCAAAATCGTCAGTGGCATCTTTCTCTGCAAGGATTGTTTGATCATTTCACATTATAGCTTTTCCATGGGACACCTTAACTGCTAAAGAAACAAGGATCAAAAGAATAGTATAATTATTGCAAGTTAGTGCATGATAACACTACCTACTGCCAAAAGCAAGACTTCATCTCCACCAGGGTGTTCTTCCAAAAATGTGGTGACATCATACACCTGCACTAGGGAGACAAGAGAATCAAGACATAAAAATTTGAAGAATTAAATTAGGTTCTAAAGAAAACCATAGCATGTTGAACTTTTCTACTCTTTTTTTTCTCCTTTGAGTAATAAAGAATATAAATCCTGCTTTTTAGTTCAACTTTAGGCTGTCCACGGATCCTTTTAAGTGTAACATAATTCTTTTATAAATCAAACAGTAATTGGTGAGGTTCGAACTTGTAACTTGAAACAGATAAATGGTGAGTCTTACCGTGAGATTACTCGGTAAACCACACCAAAAACCAAACGAACCCCATTTACTTTTATCAATTTTTATGTTACTTTCTTTTCAGGAAAGAAAACTCAATCAGTAATCTTCTCAACATAGACACTAAACAATAAGCTCATGTTAGTCGAATCAGAGTACAGATAATGCTTAATACTCTATAGTCTGTACCTTCAAAGGGTATCCAAGTGGGAAGTTCAATCTGAAAACCTATCTATTCAAGTGAGACCTCAGGATTTGTCAGTTTCCAAACTTATTTCTCAATTTTCCATACTCATGTCCAATTCAAGAAATCAATATATTTCAAAATTAAGAAAGAAAAACTAAGTAGATCTTTCAAATCAAAAACTTGCCACAGAACTAACGGAAACAGGATTTAAAGAAACAAAAAGGCTTGCATCAACATTAGCCCACATGCCTTTTCAATCTTGCTTTTCCCTCCCTTACCTTAGACCTCAGCATTAGGTGAAATGCATTTTTTTTTCTCATTATATTTTAACTGTGAACAATTAACGAGTGACAAGAGGGAGTATTAGTCTTATCCAACCTGTCTACTGAACCCTAACAAACTTAACAATCCAACAGAATCACAAGCTTGCTGAATTAAATCAGTAGATAATAAAACTGCTTTTTTTAATATATAATATATCTAAATTGAAGGAATTTATTATTGGGAAATTACATAAACTAAAACCTCCTAAAACTTCAAACAATAAAAATAGTAATCAATAATATTAAACGGATCACATTAGATAGTGTATCTAAATGAATATAGTTCAACTTAAACGGATCTAAACACATATAGTTTAACTTGAACATGTATTTAATATGAAATGATAAGTTAAACCTTTTTTTAATAATAAAATGGGAAATTATTACAAAACCCTTGAGCTTTTCTAAAACTATAAAAACACCCTTCAAGTTTGAAAAACATGTAATTACACCCCTTCTACTATTATTTTATTATAATATCCTTCCTTAAATTTCATAACTCATATTTATTGCAATTAGCTCCCTTAAAAGTTAAAAAATAGCAATAATAAACCATATAGTTGTTATTTTTTAAACCCAGTCTTTTTGATATTTCAAAAAACTCAAAGGAAGGTATTTGTAATTGACCCTAATAAAATATATAAATCGGACAAAATACGTTATTTTTGTAATTACAAATCATAATGGTGATATTTTGTTGTTTTCTCTTTATTCTTTATCTGGAACAAAGTATTGATATTTAATGCAGATGCAGATCCACTTTATTAAATAGAACGTACCCTCCACCATTCAATCCATATGCAGGCCCACTTCATTAACTAGATCGTACCCTCCATTCAATCCATAATACTTCGCAGAAAAGTAACTTTAATTCCATATCCAAACCAAAATTAAAGGTACAAGGAAACTTTAGGGTTTAATCCACTGACAAACACACCAACTAAACCCAGGAATTGAATCGATTTAGATACAAGCAAAAAAACTTGGGTATGAACAAACATGAGATTAGAGATTAAAGAAAAAGATCTGACCTTTCCAGAGATGATAATCCAACAATCTTTCTTGTGGTTGTGAATGGCCACCTCATCAAAGGTTAGCACTTTAGAATCTGAACCCATACCTCCCACTACCTCTGTTCACAAAAGAGAGAGAGATAGAGAGAGAGGAAATTGGACTAGAATTAACCTGAGAAGATGGCAAAGGGATTTGCTTAGTTCAGATTTAACTCTGGTGTGGTTATGTAAACAACTCTGATAATGGCATTTGGCCTACTAATCTTTAATTAAAATATTATATTTAAATAATATTTTAATATAAAAAATCTATTTTTAATTAAAATAAATAATTAATTAAATAATATAATTTATAATTTAAAATTTAAAATATTAAATAGTAAGTACTATTTAAAAAACACTTATGACATTTTTTAAGAATATAAGTAATCCTATGATAATTAATTTTAATATAATTTTACAGAAAGCAATCTAAATAAAAAAAATATGTAAAAATTTATATTATGTTATTATCATTTCTCATAATAATCTATCATTATTTCTTGCTCACCTACTCAATGAAATCAAAATAAATGCTTAATATATTGCTATTTATTGTTCTTTATTTTTTTCGTAAGATGTCAAAAATTTACAGCTACTCGTAACAAGTCCAACTTGGACAACTGTTCTTGGATTGTAAAATCCGCTTTGATATAATGGTGATCGGTGGAAGTCAACTTGGCTGGTTTTGATTCTTAATTGTTTTTTTAGGAGTATAATAGATCTGATCATTTTGGTTAAGTTTCTGTTAAGAAATAGGTGAAAGTGAAAATTCAGGTGTGCCTATTATTTTTCTTTTTAATTTATTCAGCAGTCAGTGATCTGATTCCCTACCTTTGATATGTAATTTTTTTTTTAATACCTAGCAATTATCTGTTATTCTTGTATAAAGTAGATCTCATAATATATTTGAATTAATATTGAAGAGAGAAAATAATTAATATAAAAAATATAATTGTTTATTATAAAAATAAATAATATATTTGACTATCTTTAATTAAAATTATGAGTGTTAATTCGTACTAGTTAAATCATTTCAAACTAATCTAATTGATCAAATTTAAATTTAATTTAAATTTAATTCGAATCAATATTGGTGAGATTGAATCAAAATTAAACATTCTCAAGTTAACCTAAACTAGTCGAAATTATTAATGATATGTTTTTTTAATTAATTAAACTTTTTTTAAAAATTAAAAAATATGTTTAATAATTAAAGCTTATTACCTCAAACAACATTACATAAAATAACAAAAATGAGGAAAATAATATTACAACAAATAATAAATTAATACTAAATGAATAATTTACCCACACAATAAAGTTTACGAAGATAATACAATTTCTCACACACATATTTTGTTATAATAATTAGTTAATAAACATGTGACATATATCGTGTGTGTCACTTATAGCACACTTATTATAATAACATGTGAAAATAACTCATATATATTTTGATAAATTTGACAATAATATTTGTATTTTTCTTCTGAAATATTATCAGAAGTTTGAGGGAGAGTCTCAAAGAGAACTCGTATCTATAATCTTTTTGACATTATCTTTTGCTTCTTTAAATTTAAGAAAATGCCAATGGTTATTTCATTTTCTTTTAGTGTGTTTTTCATTACATTAGCTATGTAATATCCATCAATCTCCATATTCCATTTTTGATTGAAATTAAACCATGTTCACAAGTTAATAACCAAAATCTAAAACAATAAATTAATTAATTAACCAAAAGTTAGAACACATAATACAAATTTATCATATATAATATGATACTTTTGTTCTAAGTATACAATAACTAGCTCTATAGTGGGGAATACATATTTACAAATACTAGTTTATAAGTTATGAATATAGTAATTACTAATATATCTTCTTTCAAACAATAATCTACACGTTACTTTTACATTATTTGTTTTATTTCTAAAATTTTATTTGTGACCGAGTTTTCTAATTATATGAACATGATGAAAGGAACAAATTATGACTTATTCATAATCCATATGAATTTTGAGGTAATGATTTTTCTATTTTATTTTGAAAAAAAAATATTTATTATAAGAATTGCAATATAATATGATAAGAAATGTGTTTATCTAATTTTATGTTTTTAACCTAACATGTAAGCTATAATGTGCCATAGATTTTTTTTATTTCGAGCTAAATAGGTAGCTTGAACATAATTCGATTTTTTTGAGTTATTTGAACTGGTTTGAATTTGGACCAAATTTAATTCTATATATGTTCGATTCCGATTCTACGATTGAAGTTTGATTTGATTAAATGAACTACAACATAAATTATCACTCTTAATTGGAACCACATATAATTTGGAATGAAATATTCAAATTATTTCATAAATATGGACATTTTAATTGTTCATCCCAGTTAGGCACAATAGGTAGTGTTCTAGAGACGAAGTGTGGTTGAGATACGTGTGTTAGAGATAAGGATGTTCGAGCAAGTTTGAAATTTTAGGTTCGGTTAGGATATTATTGGGTTGCGTTGAATTTTTCAAATTAAATAAAAACCCAAAGTTTGACCCTAACATATTTGGGTAGGTTCATACATGAATTTTTTAAAGTTAGTGTTCAAGTTTAAAGTATGCAAGATTTTATAAAATAATGACATACAATATTAAAATATACATATATTTTATAAAATTAAATTTTAACTTGCAATTAGTTTCAAGCTTGTAATATAAATATTTGATCTTAAATCTAAATCTAAAATGATTCAGATATGACTGAATCAAACTTATTCGAACTTAATTTACTATTGTTTCGTCTTTGATCACATTGGCTTAAATTTATTAGGGAGAGACACTAATATAGTGAGGAAAATAAACTGAAGGAAGAAGGGGAAAAAACAAAAAACATAACTAATAAGTACACATTCTACAACTATGAAATATGACATATATAGATCACAATTATAATAGTTTTTTTAAGCATGAAGATATTGTTAGGTGAAGATTCTCCTCGGGCGGCCTCGCGCATAGCAACAGGTGCATATGCGGCAAACGATGGGCGCAGTTGAGCGCATGATTGCGCAACAACAGGCGTAGGGGGACCACAAGAAAACAGTTAGATGTCAGAGTTAATTAGCCATTTTGGAGCCAATTCCTTAGCATTTTTGTGTCCTTTTAATTACACATATGTAAGGCTATATATAGCCCTGATGATTGGAATAAAAGCTAAGAAGAAATTAATCCAATTTCTCTCTACTCCAGGCTTTCTTTTCTCTCTGAGTTCTTCATTGCAAGAATACTACAATATAACCATAACAGTGGTATCAAAGCCGGTGATCGATATGGATACTCGAGGTAAGTCGAATGTTAAGTTCCTTAATGATTTCTTGGAGACTCTAGCACACCATGAAAGTGAATTCAACTAATTTGGAAACACCATGTAGACGTTGCTTACTGAGGTGCAAGCCTTGCGCACTACTCGACACCTGTCTGAGGACAATCCTTTTGCGAGGGATGAAACTATACATTCACATCCCAACATATCTCAATCTACGAATGAGAACCCACTACCCAATATGAAATTACCATTCCCATGATTTGCCAAAAAAGATCCTACTGGGTGGATTTATAAGGCTGAGCAGTACTTTGAGTTTACAAACATTGCTCAAGATCAATGGATGCAGCTGACCTTCTCCATTTGGAAGGCATTGCGTTGCAATGACACCGGTGGCTAACAAAATTCCGTGGACCACTCATCTGGGGTGGAGTTCACTAAGGCTGTTCAACTGAGATTTGGACCCATTGACTATGAGGATCCTTAAGAAGCATTATCGCACCTTAAGCACACCACGAGTGTTGCTACTTACCAAGAATCCTTTGAAAGGCTATCTCATCGTGTGGATAGGTTACCAAAAGAATTTCTCATTGGATGTTTCATTGCCCGACTAAGGGATGGCGTTCAGATTGATATAAAAATAAAACATCCAAAAACACTAGCTGACACCATTAGAGTAGCTAGATTTATTGAAGAGAGGAACATCTTACAAAAGAAATCTATAACAAACCCTCGTTATCCATTTCAAGCAGCTCAACCTAAATAAACATCTAACACAACATCTGGGTTACTAGGCCCAGCATCTGCACATCGTGTGAATGCAACTCAACTAGTAACCTTCTGGAAGCTAACTAGTCAAAAAGCTCATGAAAAACGAGAGAAGGGGTTGTGCTACTATTGTGAAGAGAAATTTATGGTTGGACATCATTGTGCGCATCCACATCTATTTATGATGAAGGATTGGAACCTTGAGGATGTAGCTGAGTGTGAAAGGTTCACATCAGGAGAAGACCACCACGAAATGGTACTAGAAATATCCTTCCATGCTATATCAGGTATTGAACACCCCCAAACTATACGTATTATGGGAAAACTGAAAAATAAAAGCATATTAGTACTAATAGACGGAGGTAGTACCCATAACTTTATAGATCAGGACATAGTTACTCACTTCAATTTGCCTATGGAAAGAAATAAAAAACTAGAAGTAATGGTAGCAAACCGAGAGAAGTTAGAATGTATGGGTCAATGCTGTAATCTCACTCTCAATATCCAAGACTGCCCAATAGTGACTGACTACTATGTGCTGCCGGTAGCAACTTGCCAACTGGTGTTAGGATTTCAGTGATTGGAAACCCTAGGACCTATTCAGATGTATTACAAGAAACTCATCTTGAGCTTCCACATTGATGGGGAACCCCATACTTTCCAGGGGATGGGAAGAACCAATATGTCTACCTTAACTAACAAAGAATGCAACAATCTACAGGGAACCAGATTGTTCCTCCACATAAAATCCAACAATAGTCACAGAGATTCTCCTTAGACTTACCGTCCTGAGATAAGGAACTATTGAGTGAATTCCCTAAGATATTTGATCCATCCACTTGCTTACCTCCTGCACGATTATAGGATCAAGAGAATTACTTTACAACCTACCACAAGACCAATGAACGTAAGATCATACCACTACCCACATTATCAAAAAAATGAGATAGAAAAGATGGTATAAGAACTCTTAAAAGCCCAACTCATAAAGCCAAGTAATAGTCCCTTTTCTCACCAGTATTGCTGGTTAAAAAAGTTGATGGAACTTGGAGATTTTGTGTCGACTACTGAGCTCTGAATGGCATGACTATCAAAGATAAGTACCTTATCTCTATCATTGATGAACTGTTAGATTAATTCCATGGAGCCAACACTAC
Source organism: Hippophae tibetana (assembly GCA_037013495.1). Lineage (NCBI taxonomy): Eukaryota > Viridiplantae > Streptophyta > Magnoliopsida > Rosales > Elaeagnaceae > Hippophae > Hippophae tibetana. Next base: position 98,123,460 of record CM072810.1, read on the forward strand.
TACATAAATAGGCATTAAAGTCGGTTCAGCGAACCGACTTTAAATTTAGAGACTTAAAATGTAAAGTCGGTTCATCCCGTGAACCGACTTTACAAGTAACATTTTCAGATTTGTTTTTATTTTTATTTTCATTTTTCGTATTATTCAATATATATATATATATATATAACATAAACAACTAAAATATAAATAATAATACAAATAATTAAAAATTTAAATATATTTAATTACTTGATAATTAAATTTATTACAAAAACAAATAATGCATAAATAATACATATAGTTAACTTAAATTACAAATAAAATAATGTCGTCAAAGTATAATTATTATGCGATCGAGTAAGCTTGGTTGGCTTAGAATCTTAATTGGCCTTCACAAGCATTATGACAAAAAAGCAGTTGATCCATATAACAAATATTCCCCTACATACATGAACACGTAAAACATCCATCAAAAAAGCAGTTTAAACTTCAAACATACGAATGAAGAAATTAAATCATTATAAATATTACCATCAAAAAGAGATTACCACGTACAGCGACATTTGACTAACTCATAGTAGCACTTTATTAATCATTTGTCTATATATATGAAGTTATCTAGAATCTCTACTAGTATTTTATAATGCTATATATAATGAACTCTAAATATGAAATCAATTGTAACTTCGATTTCTTACTTGGCTTGTGTGAGTTTTGGTGCCCTTAAACATATATAACACGTTCATGGGCACCAAAACTCATACAAACCAAGAAACAAATCGGAGTTACGTACATCTGATTTGTCCATTTAGAGCTCATTATATCATTAAAAATACTAGTAGAGATTCCAGATAAATTTATATTTATAAACAAATGATTAATAAAGTGCTAATATGAGTTTGTAAGGAAAGTAAGAAAGAGAGATGAGATGTAGTTTGGGCCAAAAATAGGTCCATAAAACAATGCATTCCCTTAAATACATGATCATATGATTAATCATCATCAAACAAGTGATTTCAGACACATGAATAGATAGATAAATTAAATCATTAAAATTTTTACTATTATGTTGTCATATGCTATTAAGATCATCATAATCTTCTCCTGATTCTTCTTATGATGATATAATTTGAACCATGTGTTCTGCTCATTCCTCTCGTAAATCATCAAAAATTTGTTGGTCGTAACCCGTCTTGTTCCAACCAAAGAACTACATGTATTCAAAATCAAAATAAGAATATAATTTCATTTATTTACAAAAACAAACTCAAAGATGTTAAAAACTTGTATGTATATGGGTAAAATATATTATCACATCATCAATTGGAATTTTGATATTTGTGATGATTTCGCTCATAAACTTCATGACATAATAACCACACATGACTCCATTATTTTGTTGTGAAACCTACAAAAAAAATGCATGTATACATGAATTTTCATATTCGAACATCCTTATTATTTAATTGTAAAATTAATAAAATTATTAATATTGAATTGTACATACCATAATTTTTGTCCATATAAGCTTATGAGATTTTTTAAGGGTAATGCCCCTAAACTTGTTCCACAACTTCCATGCCCTATCAAGGTATAAAACGATTAGTTTTTATTAAATATTATAAAAAATAATAGAAGAAACTAATATGTAACTATATACAACTCTTACATTTCAACAACTGCTTTTGTATCTTTACTCAGTTCTATGGAAGCTGAGTCACAGTACAAACATGATTATTGAACATATCAATGATTACCAACATCCAATGATCTTGGCCTTGTTCAAACCTTAATAGCCAAGGGATTATCAACTTTTGATTTCTGTTAAGCGTTAATGCTCTATCACATAATTGTTTAGCTCTGATGCTAACATCATTCTCTTGATATTGATTGACATATGAAGAATCATAGAACATTGCTAAATGTGATGAGTGATTATGTTGAAGTCGATAATAGCACGTCTTATATAAAAGATATATATATATATATATATATATATATAATTAGATAATATAAATATAATTATATATGTTCTGCATAAATAAAAGAAAACTAACTAGATTGAGAACTCACCTTGTCCACACTTGAATTATACTTAAATCGATCATTTGATATTCAAATATTTGCAATAAGCACTCGATCGATATATAAGTTTGGTCGAGGTCTACACCAAAAATTTCAATAGGAAGTGGCACAGTCCATCCATTATTTATGTTAGATGCCCTCCCAACAATAGTCATCAAAGTGCCAAGATTTCTACTGAACTTTAACGAATAAGTATGACTATACTTTTTCCAAGGCTTCTTCTTGAATGACTTAGTGCACGATGATTGGCCACTAGTCATAGATTTAGCACGAGATACTTGCTTCGTATCTCTTAAATGTGCCACATTTAAAAGTTCTGGTATAATAGACTAACAAAAAAGTATCATATATAAATTTTTAGTAACAATATAAGATATAATTAAATAATAGTAATAAACAAGTGTTATCTTTTAATTTAAAAAATAGTACCATGTCAAAATTTGGAACAACTTGAATCGACGGCCAAACCACATACTGTCCAACCGCCTCTTGGACTGTGGTAGCATCAGAAGGCACATGTAGTGGACAATCATGAAACAATGATTGATCAATTGTTATTCGCCAATGATTAGGCAAATATTGATTATGAATCATCAATCATCGCTCAATTGTTGTACCGTTCCAATAGCAATATAGTCCGTTGACGAAGGATGTTTCAATAAACATTTCATATTCTGTAAAAAATTTAAGTGTTATATATAAAAAATAAAACATATAATAAGAATTTAAAAATAATAGATCATATACACCAGAAATTAAAATCTTACCACATATGATTCATCAAATAGAGGATGACTCTCATGTGAGGTAGCTATTAGATGTACATTCTCACCAAAATGTTCATCTTGGTTTGATTTATGGTAAGAATGTGTAGATTGCATTGGAGAAAATAAACCACTACTTGATTGCATATGCATTCCTGGCATATAGTGAGGACCAATAGGATGGCTATATCCCATACTGGATGTAGTTTGAGCGCAATGAGATTGTGTGGGTGGCATGCCTGGCATGGATGGTGGCATGCTTGGCATGGATTGTGGCATGCCTGGCATGGAAGGTGGTATGCCTGGCATGGATGGTTGCATGCTTGGCCAATATGGCATGCCTTGGTTGTAGCATGATGACATGGCTGACAGTTGTTGTGATTGATGTTCTTTTAGAGTGGCAATCTCACTCATCACTGAGGCCTTAAAGGAGTTGAATTCTTCTTCAATTTTAGTGTATTTCTCTTTACTTACCGTCTAAGGCTTATGTTTTGGAATTTTAAAACACTCCATAGAACCATCATATTGTCTACCTCCCCTAACACGACCAGGATGCTCACGTCTGAATGCATGATATAAAGCATCTTTCCTAGGCTCTTCGATTATTTCACCCCGGGATATTTTTCTTGAACAACTCTCTACAAATAATAAAGCACACAAACATATCATTCATTATTACATTAATTATTAAATATCATTCAGAATTTTTATCAACCGAAATTACTAACCAACTTATTTAATTGTTCTTCTCCTCGTTGACTCATCGGTCTTGCATTCTTCGTTTTGGGAGTCTTTATTTCTATGTACAATTCAATTTGGGTAACAGGTCTACCCAATTCAGCTTCCTAAATAAATTAGGAAAATTTTATTAACAATGACATGAAATTAAATTGAGAAAAATTAATATAAAAATATTTATAATATTAAGACAAATTAATAATACCATTCTATATCTAACTTCAGGATTTGAAGACCTCCCAGTACGGTTAGGAAGAATGTTATGCATTTGGACATTCTAATGATCTTCTCTAATAATTTGAAATTCATCTGAACATCTATAATTCACAAAGTCTTTCCAAACTTGAGGTGTAATCCAAGGGTGTCCTTCAGGGATTTTGTATATCACATTCTCATCAAGTGTTTCCAAATATAGAAATACATAATTTTTTGCCAATCTGGAAGTCTTGTATTCCTTCCACACCTTATTTGCAATCTTATAACACTTGTCATTCCAACTATCATCGACTTTGTAACGATTCTATAAAAACACAGTACAAAAGATTAGATATAATACACCTAATATAATATATATATTGATTATAAAATATAACAGACTTACATAAATAGTTATCCATATTTTGAACTTTTCTGCATCGTCAACCTCAGACCAATGATTTATATTGATTGGTATACTGGACTTTGCTAGTCGACCAATATAGGATTTCAATTGTTGACCATTTTCCCCTATTGGATTACCAGTAGCATCAAATAGAACATGTATTCTATCATCTGGATTAAGTAGAGCATCAGGTATATTCGCCCAACCTCTTCTTTTCAAATACCCCAATGGATCATTTGGATCTACAAGCTGAATATCCATGAAATATCTGCAAACAATGAAGAAATATAAATTAATTGACAATTTTAGGAACACACATATATACAAGAGTTATTACAACAATATAGAACATACATTATATTTAATTAGGTTGTTGATCGTATACATATATTCCTTCACAATCACTTCGAGTCCATGTCGAAGAATCATCATCATCAATTAGATCATCACGTACATTAGGCAATTTATTTGAGAAATTACTAATATTGGTTAATGTATCAAGCATAGAGTCATCATCTTATACAACATCACAATGGTAAAACTCTTTTTGTGGAGGCGTTAGCACAACAAACCATCTTGGATCAATTTGATCGCTCACGTAAAATACTTGTTTTGCATGAAGTGCTAACGTGAAAGGATCATCAGTGTGACTTATCCTGGATAAATTTACAAGGGTAAATCCAAAATCATCTATTTTATATCCAACATTGATAACATCTTCGACCCAATCACACAAGAAAATTGTTTCATGGAAGACCTCATAATCCAATTCCCAAATCTCTTGTATTATACCATAATATGTTCTATCAAAAAGTACAGGATTAGCATATTTTGAAGTGGAAAATTGCATAGTTTGTGGAACCATCTTCACCCCACTATTTTGATTTACTCGGACTTTGTCCCTAGCTTGAGTCGTAAACCTCGATCCATTTATTGTGAAACTATGAAATGATTTGACATCGAATTTTGGCCCATGTGTAAGCCATTGTAAACTTTCTGATATTTTATGATTGGGTTTCTTGAGTTCATATCGAATCTATGTATACAAAAACACAAAATGTGTTTAGAGCAAAGTTTTAAAACATTGAATAGATCTAGGAAGATACATGCGTGATTTTTTGTTTGTGACACTTACGTGGTTGCGAAACCAATTAATAAGCTCCCACTTATGTTCATCATACATCCATTTTTCTCCTCTCTTTTTTTATAACGATGATCGATCTTCAATAAGTTTAAATGCATCCTATAATGTTATTAAATATATATTAAGTTATATATCATCATTAATAGTTAAATAAAAAATGATAAACAATGAACATCACTTACTCTATGTACGATTGTGCCTCATTATTATTTACCAAAATGATTCGGTGTGCTTTTTCCCATCGAGTGCGATCAATAAATAATTTCTTACTTCCACCAAGCATAGGGTTACCTACTTGGATCATGTGACGTTCTAAGAACAACTTGTGCGTAGGATTCCCAATTTCAGTGTAACCACTAAAGTATTCAGAACAAAACTCAATGGCCTCTTCAGCAATGTAGCATTCCACCATGCATCCTTCAGGTCGATATCTATTATTTACATATTCTTTAAGGACTTGCATATATCTCTCAAAAGGATACATCCACCTTAAGTAAGTAGGACCACATAATTGAACCTCTCGAACTAAATGAACACATAAGTGAATCATTATATCGAAGAAAGAAGGAGGAAAATATTTTTCAATTAGACACAAAGTTTCTACAATTTCTTTCTATAAAGAATTTAACTCGCCAATTGATATAGATTTCTTGCATATTGTATTGAAGAATGAACAAAGCCGAATTATTGATATTCGAACATGTTTTGGAAGAATTGATCTAATAGCAACTGGTAATAACTGTTGCATTAAGATATGACAGTCATGTGATTTCAATCCATACAGTCTCTTATCGGTGATAGACACAAAATTTCTTAAGTTGGATGAGTAACCATCTGAAACTTTCACACCTTCCAAACATTTACAAAACACATCCTTCTCTTTTGTTGACATTGTATATGATGATGGTGGTAAGTATGTTCAATTCTTATCATTTTCCACCCTTGGTTCCAATTCAGGTCGTATGCCTAGTTTCTTTAAATCCAATCTTACTTTAATGCCATCCTTTGTTTTTCCAGGTATATTAAGTAAAGTGTCAATCAAGCTCTCACATACATTCTTCTCAATGTGCATGACATCTAAGATGTGACGAATATATAGGTCTTTCCAATAAGGTAATTCCCAAAATATTGATTTTTTTTCCAACAACCATGGTAATTCGGTTCAAACTCTTTTTCATTTTCACCCATTTCATTAGTTGACCTCTTTCGTTTCCCTACCTTGGTGAGTTTTTTTTCATCTTTCCATATCGTTTGAATTTCATCCCATTCAATTGCCTTAATATCTCAATACCTTGCAAAGGTCGAGTTGCATGATCATGATCTTCTTCACCATCGAACGGTTTCTTTTGGTATCTAAACTTGTGTCCAGATGGAAAAAAATCTCCTATGTCTTCTATAAGACATCTTTCGTCCGTGAACAAGATAATTTGCAGAAGTTTCATCACTACATATAGGACATCCCTTGTAACCTTTTGTTGCATGTCCTGATAAGTTTTCATAGGCAGGAAAATCATTAATTGTCCATAAAAGGACCCCCTTCAAGTTAAAGTATTCTTCTTTATGTGCATCGTAAACATTTACATCATCATTCCACAACGTCTTTAAATAATCTATCAGAGGCTGCAAATATACATCAATATCAACATCGGGTTGTTTTGGTCCTGAGATCAATAATGTTAACATCATGAATTTTCTTTTCATACACAACCAGGGAGGAAGGTTATATGTTACCATAATTACTGGCCAACAGCTATATCTACTACTGAGAGAACTATGTGGATTAATTCCATCAGCAGCAATGACAAGACGAAGATTGCGCGGATCAGATGAAAATTGAGGAGATAAATTATCTATTACTTTCCAATTTGGAGAATCGCAAGGATGATGTAGCACCCCATCATCAGATCGATTATTTGAATGCTAAGTCAACATCTTTGATGTATATTTACTATTGAACAACCTTTGAAAGCGAGGAATCGGAGGAAAGTACCAAAGAACCTTTGCAGGCATGCCTTTCTTATGTGTTGTACTCTCATTTGTACCATGCTTCCATCTCGATTCTTTACATATAGGACAATCATGTAATGTCTCATATTCTTTTCTATAAACAATGCAATCATTAAGACAAGCATGAATCTTATGATATTCCATGCCAAATCGACTAAGAGATTTCTTCACTTTATACATTGAAGATGGCAATTCAATACCCTCAGGAAACATATCGACTAGTAGATTTAGTAATTCTGTGAATCCCTTGTCAGAAAAACCATGTTTTTCCTTCACATTGTACAAATGAACCAATCCCGACAGTTTAGTGTATTTTTTGCATTTTGGATACAACGGTTTTTCGGCATCCTCTATAAGTTTATTAAAGGTTTCGGGATCATCCTCGCGTAATTCATCTTTAACACCATGAAACATATTTTCTGTCTGTACATTATGATAAGATGTATGTAATCTACTCACATTCTTATTATACTTTTCCCCATGAGTATTATCAATATTTTCTCCATGATAATACCAACATTTATAGCTCAATAGAATACCATTACGGATAAGGTGATACTTAACCTCATCAAATTCATGAAATCGCTCATTTTTAAATTTAACGCATGGGCATCGAATCATACTACTTCCAGTATTACTAGTTCTACAAGCAAATTCTATGAAACTTTCAACTCCAGAAATATAGTCTTGCTCAATTCTACACTTTGACATCCAAGATTTGTCAATTTTCTATTAATGATATTAATTAAACATATTACTTAATTATGTATACAATGAATATATTTCAAGTATTATTATATATAAATTTCCTAATTATTAGAATATATATCAAAACATACATAATGCAAAACAGTTATCATTTTAATCATTTTACAAAACCATTTTTATACAAATTAAAAAATAAGCAACATGTTTCATGAATATATAAAAACCAATCACGCGATTGATTCTAATTTCTAAGCATGTTACTATATCATAATTAAAAAGTAATATTAATTATACGTATATAAATAAATTTATCCACGCAAACCCACACAACATTTCAGATATTATTGAATACATACAATAAGTCAAACATTATTACAAGCAAACTAAAAAACATAACTAAATCAAAAATTTATACAAAATATAAAACAAACTGATCGAATAATAAGCTAGCTACATTTTGCATAAACTAAGTCAAACATAATAACAAACAAGATATATATCTAAATCAATAATTTATACAAAAAATAGGTATAATTTTTTTTTAATATTTTGCTCAAAAAAATAGAAGAACTGACAGATAATGTGAGAAGAGAAATATAACTTACAAAACGACGTTACAAATGATGGTCGGAGGTGGCCGGAAATTTAGAACGAAGGTGGCGCACGGTGTAGATTTTGGGAGAAAATGGAGAAGAGTGAGGAATAAAATGGAGGAGAAAGGAAGAAAACTGGATTCTGCGTAAAAAAAATGACCTGAATGTGAATATATTAGGTGGATAGTGTCGGTTTTCCACGTCAACCGATGCTATCCACGTGACATAACCGACTTTACACAGCGACTTATATACCCTTTTTTTGTAGTAGTGCAAGTTTTATTCCAAGTTAGACCTTAGGTCAGGTTATCATCATATTAGGGTTCATAAAGATGACACCCATAAAACAACATTCCGAACTCATGAAGGCCACTATGAGTTTTTGATGATGCCATTTGGACTAACTAATGCTCCAATCACTTTCCAAGGTCTTATGAATGACATATTCAGACCCTTCCTCAGGAAGTTTGTCTTTGTCTTCTTTGATGACATATTGGTGTATTCTAACTCATGGAAAGATCATATATCACATATGCATGTTGTCCTACAATTATTAACTATCCACAGTCTATTTTCTAAAGAATCTAAATGTCAATTGGGGGTAGCACATGTGGAATACTTAGACCACCTTATTTCAGAACAAAGCGTCTTAGTGGATCTAACCAAGATTCGAGTTGTCATTGAATGGCCCACACCATCCTTAGCAAAAGGCGTAAGTGGTTTCCTTGGGTTAGCAGGTTACTATAAAAATTTTATTCAACATTTTCGAGGAATGGTTGCATCCCTAACTCAACTATTGGGGAATGAGGGATTCCATTGGAATAAAGTTGTTGCAGAAGCTTTCCAGCAACTCAAAGGTGCCCTTACCTCTCATCCTATCCTATGTTTGCCTAATTTTTCACAACATTTGTGGTTGAGTGTGATGCTAGTGGCATTGGACTGAGAGCAATTCTCAACCAGGAAAATAGACCAGTGGCTTACTTTAGTGCGTCCCTCAAAGGCTCAACTCTAGCACTATTTGCCTATGAAAAGGAAATGTTGGCTATGGTAAAAGCTATTCGTATATGGCATCCCTATTTGTTGGGAAGACAATTCACAGTACGCATTGATCAAAGAAGTCTCAAGTATTTATTGGAATAAAGAATCACCACACCAACACAAGCACATTGGTTGCCTAAGCTCATAGGCTATGATTATGAGATTGAATACAAAAAGGGAACAGATAACTAAGGAGCCGATTCTTTATCCAGAGTAGCAAAATTCCAATTCCTAACTATCTCTCAATCATAGTCTAAGTGGTGGCCCATCCTCCAGCAAGAAATCCAAAAAGATGTTTTCTATGAACAATTGAGAGATAAAAGACCATCTGCAAGAGATTCTCAGATAAGCCAGCGAGATGGGGTTTGGTTCAAAGGGAACAAAGTATACCTAAACTCTCAATCACCCTTAATACCTAAAATATTAAGGGAATATCATTCTTCACCCATTGGAGGACATTTTGGATTTCATAAAACCCTAGCCAGAATTAAGCAGAATTTCTATTGGCCCAATATGCACCAAAAGATAAAAGAGTTCCTGAGAGAATGTGAAGTATGTCAACGATGCAAGGTGGACTACATGAAACCAATAGGATTCTTACAACCATTACCTATTCCCAACCGGATGTGGACTGAAATCTCAATGGATTTCATTGAAGGATTACCTCTTTCCAAGGCAAACACAGTCATTATGGTGTTGGTTGACCAGTTAACCAAGTATGCTCACTTTGCAGCCATGAAGTATCCTTTTATTGCACTTATGGTAGCCAAGCTATTTATGGCCAATATCGTAAAATTGCATGGATTACCAACCTCTATAGTCAGTGATCGAGATAAGGTCTTTGTTAGTTCGTTCAGGCAAGCATTGTTTAAACTACAAGGTACTCGATTAAGCATGAACTCTAGTTACCATCCACAAATAGATAGTCAGACTGAGGTAGTTAATAAGACTTTGGAACAATATCTACGTTGATTTGCTAATGATCGACCAAAACATTGGGTTGAATGGATACCTTGGGCTGAATTTAGATATAACACCTCTCTTCACTCTTCCACCAAATGTACACCATTTGAGTCGGTTTATGGCATTCTTTCCACTTAACTAATTACTTACATACCAGGTACCTCCAAAGTCCCTACCGTTGATGAATATCTACGTGACCGAGACTCCATCCTACGAAAATTGTGCCACAATCTTCTACAAGCTCAGAATCGTATGAAGTGCCAAATTGATAAGCATAGAAGAGAACTGTCCTTCCATGTAGGAGATCATGTCTACTTGAAACTTCAACCCTATCGATAGACCTCTATAGCTATCCGTTCTTCCATGAAACTTGCTCCACGCTTCTTTGGCCTCTACAAAGTTATCGAGAAAGTTGGTACGGTGGCTTACAGGCTAGACCTGCCTATAAACTCACAGATACATGATGTATTCCATGTTAGCATGTTAAAGAAGCACGTAGGGCCTGTTACCCCTACCAGTCCTCAGCTACCTCCAGTCTTAGAACAATCCATCATTATGCTACAACCTGAAGCTATCCTAGAGCGTCGAGTAGTTCAAAAGGGTAGATATCGACCAAAATTTGAAATTTTGGTTAAATGGGTAGGGGCTTCAACCGATGCAGCTACTTGGGAGAATGAATGGCGCTTCTCAAAGTCCTACCCCGATTTCATCCTTGAGGAAAATGATTCTAAAAGAGAGAGAGAAATGTTACGTGAAGATTCTGCTCGGGCAGCCTCGCAAGCAGCAACAAGGTGCAGGGGAGACCACGAGAAAACAGTTAGATGTCACAGTTGGTTAACCGTTTTGGAGCCAATTTCTTAGCATCTTTGTGTCCTTTTAATTACGCATATGTAAGGCTATATATAGCCCTGATGATTGAAATAAAAGCTAAGACTGTTTTATAAAGCATGTCATTCCTCACATTAAGTTTTTGAGGACCACTCAAAAGCACTTCTACAATCACACTCCAAAAAAGTGGAAGCTAACTAGCTTACCAAGAATCAAGAAAGAAGAAAAAGAATCAGAATCCCTTTCTCTTTTAACACCATTCACGTTAGTTATCACTCTCTTTTTTTTATTCTCATAACATATTAATATATATAAGTTAATTCTTTATTAAAACTTTGTTCTCTCTTTTCTCTATCTTAATCAATTGTGAAGCCCAGTGTGGTCGTCCTTGACATGGAAGCCCCCACCAGCTGGCTTCCTAAGCAAAGCAAGGTGAACTCCAGGATCATGATGAGTACAAGAACTGTTAAACATAATGGAATTATTAACCCCTTGAATGTTGCTGTTCATGAAAGCACTACTCATTGGCACTGGTAGTCCTTGTTTTGCCTCCTCTTTGTGACTCTTGTTGTTTTCTTCATTATCATCACTGCTGCTACTGCTTTCATCCTTTTTCCCAGTTTTGAAAGCCTTGTTATATAAAAGAGAATATGAATTTCCACCAACTTCTTTTTTCTTTGGGGATTGAGTTAGTTCCATGGATGCACCTTTGTTTTCCCCTGCAATTGTTAAAACTTTAGTGCCCATTTCCTCATAATCTAATATCTTTTTTTTCCTTGAAATAAATGTGTGCTTGTTAGGCTTTTCAAAAGTCTTTTGGATCAGCACATTTTTCTGCTCTGCCTCTACAGTATCAACATTGGGTTTCATCTGAGCAGGTGGTAAGGTGAGAGGAGAGGGTGGTGAAGCAGTAGGCTTGGTTTTAGGTGACTGTGGTGTGGTTCGAGCTGCAGGCCTTGTGATTGTTGGGGAATAAGTAGGACTAGGCTCGCGGGTTGAAGCAGTAGATGTTGGTGGAGCAGATTGAGTAGAAGAAATATGGGCTGCCGGTTTTGGATGAAATGTAGGTGCAGTTGGAGCTAATGGCCTATTAAATGCTGGCCGAATCATAGGTGGTGTGGCTGGTGCAGGAGCAGGGGCAGGGGAATGGATGGGAGCTGGGGGTAGGGCTGGTCGGCTGATAGAGCCTAAACGAAACCATGGACGTTTTTGGGGCTGAGTTTCCATAACGAGAAACCAGTGTTCGAAAGAGAGCTAGCACAAAGCAAAAAATATATAAATCCAATACAGAACAAAAGCATACAAGAAAGTTCGACACAAACTGAATTGGCTTGTGTCGTTATTTATAGTAAAAGGGTATCCGTTTACTTTAATAAAAATATATTTTATTCTTATATACAAATTCATTAAATTTATAAAAAATATCGAATTTTATCGTATTATTACATTTAATAAATATAAATTTAAAATAGATGTTATTATGTTATTTATATATAGTTTTGTAAGCTAAAGAAAAAGCCACTTGTCACGTAAAATATTTAATGAGTGGACCAGGTGGATTAGACTCAAATGGGACTTATAAGAAAAGCATCAGATTCATAAAAGCACCATTTGCTGCAAAGTTGATGAAGGGAGTACGGTTGGTATTTAATAGAGTCAATTTGATGGGTTTGTTTTTTTAATCCATCATGGGTCTAGCTTTTGATGTCACTGGGGTTTTTTTAACCAATTCAAACATGAAACAAATATGCAGCAAAAAAAGACTGTCATTTATGCTAAAAAGTGCCTTCAATTGTCAAGAAAGACGATACCAACTGCAGTTGTTTATGAAAACAATTACCAGACAGCCGTAAGTTTTGCAGTAAAGTGCTGGTTGGCATCTTAGTAACACTGTGCTTATAGTGGCTAAAAGTTAAGAAGAACCCATTCTGATGCGGGACATGATAATAAAAATACTATTTTTTGTTAATAAAGCAAAAATATAATAGAAGTATAAAGTCTCTAGTTTTGTTAAGTTTTTTTTTTTTTTAGGTTAATTTTATATTCACCCTTTATCTTTTTACTTATAAATAGATTAGTTCATTCCCTATACTATTATCATAACATAACAAAAATGCATTGTTAAATATTAAAAAAAATCTTATTTCTTTTATTCTTAATATTTTAGAAATAATTATTCTTTATTTTATTTAGAATTTAAAATCTTACTATTTTTAAGATAAAATAATATCTATTAATCATAATCTAGAATTACTAAAGTGTTTACATAGTTAAAGTATTTGTCTAGTAAAAAAATATTATAAGATTTATCCTATTTTAAATTTATTAAAGTGTTTAGATAATAAGTTTGTTAACAATGATTCTTGTTGCTTAACATTACAAATCAAATGAACAACTTTAACTAGATTCTTAGAAACCGTTTGGCCATTTTATGACAGTTAGTATTACACTTTATGACATGCAATGTGAAAAACCTCAAACTTCGCAAATACCCAAAACAAATTTATTTTTTAATTAAACTCAAGTGCCAGTGTGAAAAATACAGAAACAAGAACAACACTTGACCAAACATGCCTCTGAGAAGGAAGCTGCTATGTTTTGTTTGAAGATTAGGTAGTGTCAGAAAGTTGATTGTGGCAGCCATTGCCTTGTTCCTAGAATACAGTAACAGATAGAGGATTGTTTGGCATAGAGAATTGGCCATTGTGAACCCTGGGAGCCCATTCTGAAACTTTCTAAACCAAACCAATTCAATTAAACGTTTTTAGTTATTATTTATTTTTATTTTTTTAAGATTGGATTGTTTTGTATTTAAATTTTAAGAAATTAATTTACATAAAATAATTATTCTCAAAAACTAATTTGAATCGAAACAACCCAATCTATTCAAATAACTTTCTTTTTTCCACAAGTATAATTAACTTTGAAACCGAGCATATATATATATATATATATATATATATATTAAAATTATATCACTTTTATAATTAAAATGATAATTTTTTAATAGATATAATTATATAAATCTAATTATATTTATTAATTATACATGTGTTGATTCATCAACTTAAACTTTTACTTCAAACTAATATTACATTATAGAATTTAGATTGCAGTATATAACTATTTAGACATACAGCTAAATCTGTTTTTTTTTAACAGAGAAAAAGAACTAACTTAGTTATTACTTATTAAAAATAAAAGTTAAATAACTTGTTAATAATTAAAAAATATATATATTATACCCTTCCCATCCTAAACTAATCAAAATGATTCAAATTTGTTTGATTTATAGTTTTCATCAAACATTTAGGGTATAAAACTTCTAAGTATTCATATTATTTTTTTTGTATTTATTTTTACTTAAGTTTTTGAATAATATCTTAAGCCCGTATTTGATTAGTAAAATAAAAACATAATTATAATAAAAATTGAATTTAATGAAAAAAAACATTATTATTAGTATGTTTGTTTAAATAGTGTGATCAAAATAATAATAAATATTAAAATAAAATTTATAAAATTATAAATGAAATAAAATTAGAAATAATTTTTTTTAATTTTAAAATGTTATGAATTAATAAAAATGTTTATAATAAATAATTATATAAATATATGAAAAAATATATAATATTATAGTGTATTTACGTATAAATATTCTTATTACTAATGTAATGCTTTATATTTCATTCCACATCAATAGTTAAACCAAACATATAAATAATATGAATTATTTTCATTATAGTGCACAAAAAGATATCCATTTGGTAAAAAAAAAATAGTGCACAAAAAGCTTAATGGTATTTTAACATTTTATAATTTTTAATATTATTTTTTACTTTTTTCTACTTCTCTTGTTTCTCTTCTCTCTCTCTCTCATTCTATCTACTTATGTTTGACGTTTAAATTTAAAATTTAAGGTTGAGTGTTAAGGATTTAGAATTTACGAGGGTTTTAAGATTTAAGTTTTAGTAAAAAAAAAAGAAATGAGAGAATTTTATATAAAAGATAGAAGTGCGAAAAAGAGATAAAAGAGAACAAAAAGATAGAAAATGAGAAAAATAATAAAAAATTAAAACAATTAAACTATCATAAAAATTAAAATGACTAAACTAACATATGAACATTTTTTAAAGTATAAATACTTTTAAGGTACCAATAAAGAACTTGGACAATAATGAACATCAAAACTATAATATGGGTACCAAAAGGGTATCAACTCAAAACATTTATACTTTCAATTTTCAAGGATATTGTAAAGTCTATGTAAGTGTTGACGATATTCTTGAACAAAAAATACAAATATAATTTTAGTTTTTAGGTGTGTCCTTCAAGAATATTTTCAAACCGAAGAAATTATCGAGCTCCAACGATCATAATTTAGGTATATATATATGTTCTTATGCATGTTAAATTTTATATTAGATACGTAGAAATATTTTAAGATTAAGCTACTCGATCGATCAAGACATATCTGGATCAATCAAGCTGTATAGAACAATCTAGAATAGAGTTATGTAGATCGATCGAGAATCGACCTACTTAGTTTAAAAGTAATGAATTAATTATTTAATTAACTACATCGATCGAGTAATTAATAGTTGATCGAGAATTGATTCGATCAATTGAACTATGTACTTGATCAATCGAGAATATGTTAGATAGATCGAGCATTTAGGGCTTTAATTTTAAAACCTATTTTTAACTCGAATTAAATTGACTTTTTACTATATTGTTGTTTCTCTTTAAAACTATTTTAACTAATTATATGGATAACATATTAATATTACTTTGATCTAGTGTTGCAAAATATTCTATATATACAGATCTAAGCATACAACTTTAATTAACCACACAATAACATTATTTTTTTCATCTTAATATCTCTTTTGTTTTACAAAAAACTATTCAAGTATGTTTTTTCATTGAGTTAATTTATAAAATGTTTTTGGTTATGTTTAATGATTTAACAAACCTACAATATTTGTGATATTGTACCTTAAACTGGTTGTTCTAAGGTTTCTAATTGATTTTGATTTATCTGATATAATTATTAAATCTAGTTATGGTTATTTATTATTGAATATACTCTAGCACACACATTTTTACTTGTGTTATTGAGCTAATGTTTTAGCTACTGGTAGAACAAATTTTATTGCTTGTGTGACTCAAGTTATCGGAATATTGGTTTGGATCTGAACACCTTTCTTGTAGAGGTACGATAAAAGTAATGGCTTATAAGTAGACTACTTGATGGATAGTTAGGTGATCCAGTGGGTTAGTAATTTTTCTCTTAGTTCATTGGTGTGACTTAAGTTGTTTCTATCTACAATTATCATATCTCAATCTTTATATTTCTACGTTACTTTATTTACACGTGATTGTATACTTTATCGTCTAAAATTTTTTTAATTCGTCATAATTATACTAATTATATATTCACCCCATTTAGGTAATTAGGTCTGTAACTAAAAAGAAACTTTCGTTTGGTATTAAAGCCATAACTATATACACTTAGTATTCTTAGAACCTTATTATGGATCATTTAAGAGATAGTTTATCTACAACATGTACTACTTACTTCAATAGGTTAATTATCCATATTGGGAAGCTCTTATGATAACCTTTCTACAGCATATAGATGAGAATGTCTGAAACATTGTATTTTATGGGGTGAAGCCACCTATGGTTACCAAAGATGATGTTGTCACTCCTAAACCTATAAAAGATTGGACTACTAAAAATAAAATTGGTAATAGTTAGAATCAAAAGGATATTAATGCTATCTTTAGTGTTGTGTCTATTGATAAGTTTTATCGTATTTCTTATTTTGATATTGCTAAGCATACTTGAGATATTTTAGAGGTTGCCTATTAGATAACCATACAAGCTAAAAGAACTAAACTTTGTATGCTTAGTAGTCAATTTAAAAATCTTAGGATAAAAGAAGATGAAACTTTCTCTGAATTTTATATCAAATTATGTGATATTACTAAAATCTCTGTCATTTTTAGAGAGAAATTTGATTATTTCAGTATAGTTTGAATGATTCTTTTCTTATTACTAGATTGCTTCTATGCAAAGGTCACTGCATTGATAAAAATAAGGATGTAGACACTATCAAAATAGAGGAACTCGTTGACTCACTTCAAACCTTTGAGATGAGCTTTCGAAAACCTCCAAAGAACAAAGGTATCACTTTCAAAACTGTTATGATTGAAGAAAATGACCATGACAATGAAGAACGGTTACTCTTAACTAGAAGATTGAATAAAATCTTTAACAAAAAAATCATCAAAATAAAGGACAATCAAGTTGTCTAACATAACAGAATCTAAGAGAATTCAAATTTGTGAGTTCTGATGGTAAACAAATGAACCCATTAGACTTTAATGTTTTAAATGTATGGGTTTTGGTCACTTCGTAGCTTATTGTGCAAACTAGAAGAGCTTTCAATGCTACACTTATTAACTTTGAAAGTGATAACAAAAATCCAATTGAATCAAAAAATTGTGGTACCAACTATCATACATTTATTGCAAGTATTGATATATAGACACTCTAATAAGTCTGACATTGATTCAGATGATGAGAAAAGTGATGCTAAATTTTTACTCAATAGATTTAATGTCATTAATATTGAAGAAGTACTCATAAATTATGTAAGATGCAAAAGAAAAAAGATAGGTTTCCTGTAGAAATAACTAAAGTAAATGATAAACTAAAATCCAATTAAATAAATTTCTTGGTACTGGAAAAAGAAAAACTTTTGAGCTTGTTAATGATATGAATTCGAGTTTTACAAGATTATAACAAGGAAAACAAAATCTATTGTAGGAACTTGAACAATCTAAGGAATAAGTAAAAAGGCTAACCATTAGGGCTGAAAAGCTAAACAAAATTCTAGATTATGAAAAACCTATTGGTGACGAGAGATGACTAGGCTATATAGATGAGAATTGTACGTCATCATCTTCATAAATAATTAAGTTTATAAAACCCTCCAAACCATATCTGTAAGGCCTTCTAACCCTATACATAATGTTTCTCATTATACACAAATAATAGTTGTATCTATGATTGAAAAATATGTTAAAGTTTTGCATGTCTATCATTATTATGGTAGAAAATGTCATATTAGGTCAAAGTATAGATTTTTGATGACTATCTTGAATTTATACTTTTCATTGACATAATACGACTCATAACCATCATCCATCTATGCATATTGCATCATATTATAGGATGAATAAAATTATAATATGTTCAAAAAATTTACTAAATGAAGTTATTGATTCAAAACGGCATGTAAAATTCAACACTTGTAATTCTAAGATTAATTACTATCATCATATCTTACATATTGCATTTTTATTTAGAATATATGGAAAATCTAAAGGTAAATCCAAGAATATTCTAATGACAACTAAGGTAGTTAACTTTAACCTAAAGATATAAATAAATCAAAATTCAAGAAAGTTTAGGTTAGAAAAGATGTCATCATTGTTCTTTTAATTCCAAGAAAGATTGTTATCGTTGTTCTTTTAATTTCTATATGATAATTACTCACACTTATGAATATTCTTAGCTTTTTATATTTTTATATACATTGAACTAATGAACAATGAGTCTTTTAGGACAAGTTGTTTAAATATTTATGTTTTTGGTTTTCAATGTAAATATGGATTTTTAAGATTCAAGCAAAGATAGTTTCACCAGATTATAAGATAATACCACTATATAAAAATTTATTTTTTCAATGAGCGTTATGTAGTGACAGAGAGGTCTTGTCATACAAATATGTCAAAGGAGAAGATTGTAAAATCTATGTGAGTGTTAGCGATATCCGTGAACAAAACATACAAATATAATTTTAGTTTCTAGGGGTATCTTACAAGAATATTTTCAACGTGAAAAAACTATCGACCTCCAATGATCACAATTTAGGTATATCTCTATTCTTATGCACGGTAGATTTCATATTAGATACACATAAACATTTTGAGATTAGGTTACTCGATCTACTCAACTTAAAAAGTCTTAAATTAATTATTTAATTAACTAGATCGATCGAGTAATTAATAGTTGATTGATGGAGCACTAGATCAATTTATTTATTAGTTAGATCAATCAACTTTGGTTCAAAATTAACTATTTACTACACTAGATCAATCAAACCATGTACACGCTCGATCAAGAATAAGTTAGATCGATCGAGCATCTCAAGCTTTGATTTTAAAACACATTTCTAACTTAAATTAAATTATTTTTTACTATGTTATCATTTCTCTTTGATACTCTTTTAACTGATTTTATGGACAACATAATAATGTTACTTTTACCTAATGTTTCAAAATATTATATATATATATATAAACCTAAACATATAATTTTAATGAACCATACAATAACATTATTCTCTTCATTTTAATCTCTCTATTATTTTCAAAAACTATTCAAATACGCTTTTTTATCGAGTTAATTTATTAAACTTTTGTAGCTGTATTTGATTATTTAACAAGCCCACAATATTTATGATATTATACTTTAAACTAATTGTTTTAGAATTGCTAGTTGATTTTGATTTATTTGATATATTTATTAAATCATCTAGTTAAAGTTATTTATTATTAAATATGATCTACCACACATATTTTTACTTGCATCATTGTGTTAACGTTTCAGGCACCGTTAAAATGAGTTTGATTTTTTTATGTGCCTCAAGTTGTCAGAATATTGATATAGATCAGAACAACTTTCTTGTAGATACTACGATGATAGCATCAACTTGGAAGTAGATTACTTGATAGGTAATATAAGACATAGCCTTGTAGTTAGATTTTATTTTTTATATTGGATAGTTAGATGTTCTGATGGGTTAATGATTTTACTCTTAGGACATTGGTATGACTTAAGTTATTTTTATCTAAAAAAATTGTCTCAATTTTTATATTTTTACATTATTTTATTTATACGTTATTGTATGTTTGGTTTTCTAAGAAAATTTTATTTTATTGTAATTCTACTAATTACCTATTCATTGACCCTTAACTAAAAAAACTTTCAAAGACTAAATAAGTGTATTGTAATACAATAATATATTCTGAGGGCATGTATTTATTTCTATCAATATTCATGTGTGTGAGAACGGTAATTACGGTAGTATCGAATGTTATATAAAGAAAAAAGGGGAATATATTAGATTGGTTTCTAATTTTGATGGGAATATAAACCAACCCTATTTTCATAAAAATATTGAAAGATATTATGCGACTAAATAACAGTATAATTACATCAAGTGCTTAACAGTGCATCCTTACATAATAAGTAACTCTCCCCTACTTTCTCAACCCAATAGTTTAAATCAACAAGAGCAAGTAGAGAGTTTCTTGATTTCACTAATTTCAAAGTCAGACCCAGAAATAACATCAATCTTTGATCCTTTAAGGGCATTAGAAGCATCATCACCATTGTGAATTTTAGCATTACCACAATCCAAAGATTTCTTAGAAATCAAACCATAAATCTCATCTAAAACCGTAAAAAATGCAGTTTCCACATTTTCACCACTAAGAGCTGATGTTTCAGAGAAAAAGAGTCCTTGATCTTCAGCAAATTCTACTGCATCTTCAATGGGCACAACTCTTTGGTCCACAAGATCAGCTTTGTTCCCAATTAACATAATCACAATGGAACTATCTGCGTGAGTTCTAAGTTCTTCTACCCATCTTGCTACATGGTCGAAGCTGTGTCTCTTTGTTATGTCATACACTAGCATAGCCCCTAATGCCCCTCTATAATATGCACTTGTTATTGCCCTGTATCTATTTACAAGATAAAACAACCAACAAAATCAAGTAATAAATAGTATATATATATATATATATACACACTTTTGAAAAGAAGAAAAAAACACCTTATTCGTGCTTATTTTGAAAACACTTTTACATGCTTTAGAAACAAACAAATCCGGAAAGTGCTCTGTAGAATAACTCCTAGAGTATTTTGAAACAATTGTTACGTGTCAAATAGTAATTTGTTATAATTAAAGTAAAATACTAAGAATTTATAATTAATTTATTGACTGAAATACATAATCAATATTATATATTATCTGATTAAATAGTGATGTATATCATAGTTATTTTGTTTATGTTTATATTAAATGTGTTTTTATTTTTGAGATAATATTTTATATTGATTAAATATAATGTCATGTATATCAGTTTGTAAGAATTATTTGTGTTTTTACATATTAAGTTAACTTCTTAAGATAAAATAACAAATTATTATTATGAATTTTGATATGGTATGTAATTTTTTTTCGTCTGGAAACTTAGGTATTTCATTAAATTGAAAAGAGATTACAAACTAGTATAATCCAAGTTTAATACAACTTAATTACTACTATAATTTCAAGAAGAGCACCACACGATATACTCCTATCGAATACCACAAAACATAGCAGATAAAAATCTATGAATAAATACTCTATAAACCAATAACATGAACAACAAAATCTTTACAAATACTTAAATGCAGCACGCTATAGAAATTGAAAAGAACTAAATATACTACTATGTCAAAGCAAACGGTAAGTACAAGAGGAAAAAAAACCTCCATCCACGTGTTGGTGTAACCATTAACAACCAGCCATCATTTTCTATGGGTAAGCTAACAGAAATAATATGAAACTATCATAAAAATTATTTATCCAATGATAAAAATAATACTCGTATTAATAGTACAGATCTAATAAATCTAATACCAAACTTCTTATTTTTAATATGAATTTACTACAAAAAATTTATTAGATATACAAATTTACTATAATTTTTTTTATTAATTATATAAATCTATCACCAAAAATATAATATAATGGTCCATTTTTCATATAATTGTATGTTATTTTTATCACTTAAATGTTATAATAATAATTTTTAAGATAATTTCATGTTATATTTATTACTTTACCCCCTTTTTATGCTCCAAATAGCATTCAAACACAAATGGCGCACAAAACCCAGCTAGAGGGCACATTCAAAACCAGCAGTAACTGCTACAAAATACACAAAACAATCTAGGCTATCACCAAAGCCAATAAGCAAGCCCTAGAAGAAAATAGCTGATTTTGGACATTTAACAAATACCTTGTGAATGTCACCAATTTTTTTATAAAATTAATAATAAAATCTAAATTATTCTAAAGAGATTAATGAAAAAAAATATTAAAAAATAGGCTAATATGATCCTATATTTTTATTTTAAATTAGACTCACAACTAAACATTTTATTATTATTTTTATTATATCCTTAATGAATATAAAATTGAACATATGTTCAACTTGAAGACAACATAATTGAACATATATCTAACTAAATACTAAAAACCTTATTTTGATAATATGTATCTAATTTTACTTAACAAAATTAAACAAATATCCAACCAAATATATGAACAAGTGTAGAGAAAAATGTGTAATCAAGTACTCAAATACATATTAACCTACCATTGGAGTTACATATTGATTAAAATTTGGTTAATTGATCTTGTGTCCAATTTGACCCTCGTGTGTATGATCATTGGCCAATTAAAATTCTAATAGTTAGACGATTGTTTAATTTAGTTGGACATTGTCCAAATTTGCTTCGTCAAGTAAGGTTATTGATCAACCAAATTCTGTCATGTTGGATAAGTGTCGATTTAGTTGGATATGTGTCTAATTCATTTTCCACGAGTGGGGTCAATGTTCGATTAAAATCCCATCATTTTTACAACTTTCTAATTTAGTTGGATATATATCCAATTTGACTCTATAAATAGGGTTACCATCCAATCAAACTCGATCAGTCGGATAATTGTCCAATTCAATTGTACATGTGTCTAACTCAATTCTAACGAATGGAGTCCATGACCGATAAAACTCTGACCAGGTGTACAACTATACAACTATCTAATTCTGATTAATCAAATTAGATAAATATCTAAATTAAATTAAATTATAATTTATCATTAAAAATATTTTTAATTTTTAATTAAAGATATTTTTATTACTTTGCATAAAAAAATCAGATAAAAGAAAATCATACCTTATTTTTAATTAATAAAAAATTATCTCAATATAAAATCCAAAAATATTTAAAAAAATAAATAAATAAAATGAAGTAAATCAACAAGTACTAAATCCCTTTTTGTTATGAGAAATAATTTTGTAAAGATAACGAGCAGAAATAAATACACAAGTCTATCAAATCCCAAGTTACATTTCCCAAACAAAGTTGTCTCTTGGTAATCCCAATGTGATTAAGGACTACCCATTTGTCCATTTTGTAATTTGAGGAAATAAATTTTTGGAAATAATTAAGTGAAACAAATTATTGATTGTTAATCAATATTGATAATGTGATGAATCAAAAATTAATTATAATGAATTTTTTTAATAATACGATTTACTATTATATTTAAAAATAATAACTAATCAAATTATTAAAAAAACACCGTATCACTTCTTAAATAACGTATAATTTCTCCCTTACCGTTATCTTCAATCTACAGTACCATTTTAAATCAATTTTTACATTATTTTGATACAAAAATTATATTATATTTTTTTTCAATCCACGAAAACAAATATTATATTAAAAATAAATATTTATTTTATTTTTTAATTCAATCTTTAATAATTATTATATTGAATCAATTAATTATTTATATATTATTATTAATTATTTAATAATAATAAATTTAAAAGTTATATTATTAAAAAAATTAAAATTTTACTATCCAAAATATTATATTTTTAATTTTATATTGTATTAGTAATTTTTTATTAATTCTATATTATATACTTAATTTTAATATATTATATATAATAAAAAATTAAACGATTTTATTAAATAATAAGAAAATATAATTTTAATCAAAAATATATTATTAAATATAAAAAATAACTCATAAATAATATTATATTAAATTTAATGTAATATTATTTATCCAGTTATATTTAATCTAATATTTGATGTTAGATTAAACAAACTTTTTTACCAAAAACTTCATCATTTTCATGTAATAGTGTTGGACCAGAGAGCCTCTAAGCAGCAGTAATAGAGACTGAAGAATAGAAAGACAGAGATATGAATAAACCTTTCTTGTCCAGCTGTATCCCAGATCTGAGCCTTGATGACTTTGGAATTAATAGTGACAGTTCTGGTCTGAAACTCAACTCCAATGGTTGATTTGGAGTCAACACAGAACTCGTTTTTAGTAAACCTTGAGAGTATCTGAGTCTTGCCAACAGCCGAGTCTCCGATCACCACAACTTTGAAAACATAGTCTATTTTTTCTTCACCATTTTCCTGCAATTTCTCTGCTTCAATCTCATTCATTTCTTTGTTCATTCTCACTATGCAAACCACTAAAAACCAACAAAGAATCAAATATTAACAACCCTTTATTTTTCTTATTGAAAAATTTGGACTTCGAAACTTGATCGGGTTTCGATTGAAGTAGAGCAAGTAAAAAAAGGAAAAGAAAAATATTGAAAAAGAGAAGACAAGATTGGTTTTTTATTTTTATTTTTAATATAACTCGAGTGGAAAAGCAGAGTTATAGATGTGGCTCAAGTCCTTGTCTATGCATATGATTATTTTTTTCATAGTAGAAAATGACTGCGCATTAATTAATATATTGATTTAGTGTAATTTTTGTGCATAATTTTGAGGGATAAGCTAACGCATTCTGTCAAAAGCCATAAAGGGTTGAGGAGCTTTAGGGAAATTGGGGCTGGAATTTTGTATTTGGTTAGGTGAACAAAAGCAACATAATTTATATTAGTTGCGCAATCGTCGGGATTTTTATTTTATTTTATTTTTTTTGGGAGAAAATTTTGATTTCTAAGTTTTGGCTCACCTTAGATTTGGTGTAGATATGTATAATTATTAGGGGTGTACAAAAAATCCAATCATCCGATCAATCTGATAAATCCGATCTGATCCGTTGATTTTTCATCCGATTCGATCCAATCCTATGGTCGGATCGGATGAGAATTTTTTCCATCCGTTAAGTGCGGATCGGATGACGAATTTCACTACGATTCATCCGATCCGACCGAAATTAAATATATATATATATTTAATTAATATATATTTATTTGATTTTTTAATATTTTTTTTAAGTTAAATAATTTTATGTTATGATTAATGTAAAATTTTAAAAAAATATTTAAAAATATAAAAATAGAGTTAATTAAGTTTATTTGGTCGGATTGATCGAATTGATCGAATGTCATTCGAATAATTTACGGATCGGATTGAGTGGATGTTAAAAGTGATCGGATCGGTTTCAGATTAGGATGTTTCAATCCGAGCCGATAGTTGGATCGGATCAGATGAGCATAAAATCAACGGTTTCGATCCGATGAACAACCCTAATAATTACATTTAAATTGAATCGTATTATGATTATTATATATATTATTTATATGCAGTTATAATTGTTATTTAGATAAAATTGATTATAAATATAATAATTTTAATTTAAAATAATATATAATTTTATTATTTATTAAAGTAATATCATTATAAATTAATTTTAATTTAGTTTTATATTTTAAAAATAAAAATAAATATTTTAATTTAAAATTATAAAAAAATTAAAAATTAATATTTAAGACATATTAAATAAAATATTCAATACTATTCACACTCATAGTTATTACTCATATTAAATTTTTATATAATTATATAATTTTTAATTTTTATAAAATAATGTAATTTTATTATCAACGACATAAATGTATAAAAATTATATAATTAAAATATTTAAATATATATAATCAAAATGTTGCAAATTTTTGGATGAGTAAATTTTCTCCGGGCTTATTATTGTTGAACTATTCACTCTTAGTAATTTTTTTATAAAGACAAACTCTTAATATCATTGAAAATTTAGGTAACGTTTAGTTTATGTTTGAACCTCGCTTAATTCACCAGAAAATATAAGATATCTAGGGATATGTGTGTGTGCCATTAATAGGTGGTTATTCTTCCACCATGTTACTAGGTTGCACGTATGTCCCTATGGGTACCAACTTCATAGAATCTGTGTACTCACAAACTCAAAATTGGGAAATAACGAAAGAAATGTGTGCAACTTGGTAGCATAGTGGTAGAATAACGCGAGATATCTAGAGATGTTTTGTGCCCTCCATTGAGATAGGCGAGGTTCAAACAATTCACATAATGAAATGAAAATGAAAATGGAAAGTAAAATGTATTATTATTATATTATTTGGTTTGATTGCTGAAATCAAAGAAAAAATTATTAATCTACAACTGTAATGAATGAAAAATATTGTATATTACCTTAATATTTTTATATTCAGTAAAATTTAAATAATATTATTTAATTATTATTTTTTTATTAGATAAAATACATTATTAAAATCATTATTTTTCTAAATAGGATTTAAGGTTTGAGATTTAGGTGTTTAAGATTTATGATTTAAGGTTTAGGTTTTGGGTTTGGGGTTTTAAGGTTAGGATTTAATATTTTGGGTATAAGGTTTATGATTATATTTATGGGTTAATATTTAGGGTTATATTTATGAATTTAGGATTAAAATTATTATTATTTTAAATAAAGTTTAAAATTTAAGATTATATTTGTGGGTTAAAGTTTAGAGTTAAAATTATTATTTTTTAAATAATTTTTAAGATTTTGGGTTTTAGTTTTTAAGGTTTAAGATTTAATGAATCAATTTTAATTTACGTTTGTTAGGTTGTTAATAAAAACTTGTAAATAAAAGTTTGTTTCCCTTCTATATATTACTTTATTCAATCAATTTTAATTTTAATTCCTTTAAAAGTAATATATATTTATTATATTAATATGTATATATATATATATAATTTAACACTTAAAAAGATATTAAAAATAAAATACTATTTATAAAATAAATTATGCTGTGTACTTAGGTGATATTTGGTTTGAGGGAATGGAAAGAAATCAAAATTGATTCCTTTTATTTGTGTGTTTGGTTATGCTAAATAGAGACTACGAAATGAAATCGATTACTATAATTCTTTCTCTTCTTTTTAGGAATCATGATTATATTCTAATCTTATTTTTTTTATTTCTAATTTTACCCTCACTCCAAATATAACCCGAAACTTAAATCTCAAATCTCAAATCCCAAAACCGAAAACCCTAAATCCAAATCCTAAAACTCTAAATCCTAAAACCCAAATCCCTAACCCCAAATCCCTAAACCCTAAAATCCTAAACCCTAAAACCTAAAACCTAAATCTCAAAACCTTAAACCTTAAACCTCAAATCCCAAAACCCTAAACCTTAAATCCCTAAACCTTAAACCATAAATCCAAAATCCAAAATTCTAAAACCCTAAACCCTTTTTATAAAAATAATAATTTTAACCCTAAACTTTAATTCACAAATATAGCCCTAAATCTTAAATCTCAAATTCTAAACCTCAAAACCCTAAATCTTATTTACAAAAATAATAATTTTAATAATATATTTTCTTTTTAATTAAATAATAATTATTTAGAAAAATAATAATTTTAATAATATATTTTATTTGTCAAAAAAATAATAATTAAATAATATTATTTAAACTTTATTAAATGAATAGGTATTAAGGTAATTTATAGTTTTTTACGTTCTATTTTAGTGTCAAATTAAACGATATAATCCTAATTTTAAGTCTTAAGTGATGATAGCTAATTAAAAAGAATTTAATTAATGTATGACTGATAAGTGATGATAGCTAATTAAGTAGTGGCCAGTGTTATTCTAATAAAAATTGTTAAGCGCGTGTTGTACTTCATAGGTAGTGAGATTTATGTCTACTTATAATAGTAGTTAGGTTTCATCAAATTAATTGTTTATTGGTTCGCATAACATTCTATTTATTCGTTCGCATAACTTTCACTTTAATTTATATATATAAATATTAAATATTATTAAAACATTAGAATATTACTCTTTATACAAAATATATTATTTAGTTATTTAAGTAAAAAATATATATAATTTAATCATATGTTTTAAATATGTAAAACATATTTAATAATTTTAAAATTATTTTATAAAAAATATCCTTATTATTTTACTGTTAATATATAAAATTACCTAATAATTCCACCCCAGCTTCTATTTAACCCCCTGAATGACCATTTCTCAATGGTCTTTTGAACAAAAATATCATTCTTTATTCAACGATGTTCCTAGTTTTAAATGAATAGTTTTTTTCCCATTTGGATGCCAATAAAGAAATAAATTTTTTAAAATAATTTATTAATTAATATTGAAATATTTGATTTATCTTTAATAAATAATATATATATAACGAATATGAAAATAATAAAAAATATGATAATAAATTATATAATATATGTTTAAAATTATATACATTAAGATTAAAATATAAAAAAATATTTAAAAATATTAAATATGATTTAAATGATATAATATTATATCATAAATTTATTAAAAATATTAAATATTATATTAAATGAAATAAAAAAAAACTTATTTATATCTTCAATCAGACTTATTATCATAGATAAAAAAGAAAAGACGAGCAATCATCAATACATTGGATAGATGAATTGGAGGAGGACACGAGAAAGTTAGAGTTGAAATAGGAGATGATTTCATCCGTCAGTATTGTGGGGGTGATAATATGTACAAATTGGGTCATTTCGTTAGTCTAATTCGATTTCAATTTAAATTTAATTAAGGTAAGTAGAAGTGAGTCAAAATTCAAAGTAAAAAAAAAAACGAAACGGTATAAATTAGCCTAGACAAACCCAAGTTATTAATTAATTGAATCATTTTTATAAAACAAAAATTATATTTCATAGTAAAACTTATTAACTTAAATAACATTATATAAAATATCAAAAATGAAATAATAATATTACAATGATTAGTTGAACAAAATAAATTAATACTAAATGAATAATTAACACACAATAAATATAATACAATTTTTTACACATATCTATTATGTTTAAATAATTAATTAATTACAAAATAAGAATACTAATAAATATAAACTAAATAAAATCAATTTTTAAAACACGAATTTTATTTCTAAATAAACTTTACAGAGATAAACACTACAAAACCCCTTTCATGTAAAACTTAGAAACTGTCATGTTTTTTATAAAAACCTAATGCTTAATAAAATTTTCCTCAATCATTAAATAAAATAATATATAAATGAGATTAAACAAAGAATTTATCAAACCACTAAACAAAGAATTTAACAAACCATCTATTTATATTTTAAATTTTAGTTTAATTATAATACACATCTAAAACTTTGAAAGAATTATTCTTGTAATTATCATAGTTAACGAATGAACTATTTAAATATTAAGTATTTTTAATATGAGTTTTATACACAATTGTATATATAACACAAATTCACTATGTAACTATCAATAATACTTTTAACTTATTTTAAATATGTATTACAAAATTATAAAGTATTGATAATATTAGATACTTATCTATAATAATAATTTAAATACATATAGTAGATAATAAAAATTTAAATTTATACCCCAAACATCTTTAGTTATGACCTTAATCCCCGAGCAGAATTACGTTATTAGAGTTTTAAGTGTAAATTGGGAAGAAAGATAAAGAAAAAATGTATTTATCTAATTTTAAGTTTTTAACTTAACGTGTAAATTATAACGTTTATACAACTTCTTTTTTTTTAATTTTATTTTGAGTTAATGGACTAACTCAAACTAGTTCAATTTTTTTTGAATTATTTAAAATAATTTGATTCGTATTCGATTCAAATTTTATGATTCGAATTTGATTCAATTAATTGAGTTATGATACAAATTATGGCTCCCAATTATTGTAACAAAGAGATGACTCAAGAGAGAGATTAAATCATAAGTACATTTTCCAAAAAAGATATAGTAGAAGCATAAAAGAAAAATAAAAATGTATTTAGTTCGAAAATAATATGAATTCAAAATTAGTATTATTTATCATCAAAATTTATAAAAATAAGAGGTTATTATTTAAAAATCATATTTTAAATAAAAATTTAATTATTAATAATATTCTTTTATTATCATAAACACTAATTTTAAATCTTAAATTCTAACTCTAAAACTTAATAATTATA
Organism: Hippophae tibetana; assembly: GCA_037013495.1. Lineage (NCBI taxonomy): Eukaryota > Viridiplantae > Streptophyta > Magnoliopsida > Rosales > Elaeagnaceae > Hippophae > Hippophae tibetana. Next base: position 98,154,089 of record CM072810.1, read on the forward strand.
TATATATATATTTTAAAAATTTATATTTTAATTATTAAATATATTATTATTAACTACGAATGGTAAAAGGCCCGTTATAGTATCGGATAACACAACTCACACGGCAAAAACTCAAAAGCGAATAAAACTAGGTCAAGTCAATATATTTTCCAACTTTAATCGAGGGCTATTATTTGCGATTATAATGATATCTTAGAATCGGACGGTGAACCCTGAGCTTCTAAATTTAATCGAACGGCTCAAATTTGTTTCTATTTCTGTTATATAAACGAAACCACAGCCCCTACCATCTGTCACAAACGCACACTTTCTCTTTCTTAGGGTTTCTGTCGATCCTTAATCGAATCCAGGCTACGGTACGTTGCATTCTTGTTTCTTCTCTTATTTAAATCCTTTTTAATATTTCTTATTATTCTACTATTCTGTTTGTTTCCGGAGAAACGAAAAACTTGAAAAGGTTTGAGAAAATCGATGAGTTTTTGTTTTGCGCTCGTTTTTGTAGTATCATTTTTCTAGATCCATTTTTTTTAGATCATTGTCGGTTTTTCTCTGTATAGTTTTTTTCTTCTTCTTCTGGAAAACAATTTTTTTTCTTCACGAACTTATTTGATAATTGGGTTTGTTATACTTTTCTTTTTTCAGGTTTAATAATTTTGTTGGATATTTGCCAGAATGAGGCCGATTTTTGTGGGGAACTTTGAGTTCGAAACTCGTCAATCTGATTTGGAGCGACTGTTCTCCAAGTATGGGATGGTTGAGCGTGTCGACATGAAATCTGGTATTATATTGTCATCTTCATATTGTTTTCGCCATCTCTCTTAAGATAAGTTTTTTATGTGTATTTTAAGGATCAAGGATTTTGATGGATTTTTTGGCGAATGCTCTTATTGACGAAGTTATTTATTTGCTTAAGTTAAGCAGTGTATTATTCTTCTAGGATAAATCAGTACAATTAACATATTTGAGCTACCCGTAGGGACAAGTATGTTGTTATTGATTCAATACTAATTCTGATGTCATCCTTAAATGTATATATGTTGAGTGATCGCATGTATGCTAATTGTGTACTAGTCTTCATGGATGAATTTGGTTGTTCGGCTCAAGAAACCAATTCTCTAGCTTAATATTTTTAGAGTTTTCTGCATTGTATCATTCCCATTATTTTATCACTATATCAGTCCTTTTTCCGAAGATTGTTCGGTAATGAATCTCTTTCATCTTCCATCATACTGCTCCTGCTGCATTACTTTCTATGTCTCTTTTCTTTATCTCTAAATTTTCTCTTCTAACCCCCCTTCTTTCTCTCTCTTAACATGCCAGACTAATTAATCAATCTGATTTCAAGTATCTAGGCATATCTGTTCACGTTGGCTGAGGTTCAATTGCAGCTTCTTCTCCTTTCTGGCACAGCAAAATTTTAATATGTTGTTTTTAAGTTGAAGATTTGTTTTAACATCGGTACATTGGATGTATGTTGCTGTGTGCATAAACAATGACTGATTACTAGAGGGAAAGGGAATGGAAGCCATGAAATTACTGTATCTTTGGAGAAAGCCTCCATATTTAAATGTTTCTTTTGACGCAGGAACTTCTAAGGAAAAATGATCTGAGCTTCTATGTGCAAAAAAATTATTTTGGAAAGGAAACCTTCCTGGTTTGCTTGCCGTTCTCCATTCACAGATAGCAACGCTATGATATTTCTTCACTTGTTCATCAGTCACTCACTCACCTTCCTTGCCACATGGAATCCACCAATTGTTTCCCATGCCTACCACTTCTGTTCATAGTCAGATTAGTGAAATCTGATATGCCTTCTTCATTGCATTCTTTCATGCCATGCCTTCCATTACTGAACTCCTGCTGTCTGAATGGTGAAGCATGCTTTGCAATGACATCTCAGACCTGAAACATTGGAATAAAATAATTAATATGCAACCATCTTGATTTATTTCATCATGCAACGCCTCTACAGTGCATCAGCCCCTCACGTAAATGCAGGTGTTGTATTTTCTTTAGTTTGTGACAGGGAAATAATTAATGAGGCTGATGTACTTCCTGTTGTGTAGATGAGATTCCACTATTTTGACATTTTCTTCTATCTAATGCATCTTCTTTTCCAGGTTTTGCTTTTGTCTATTTTGAAGATGAGAAGGATGCTGAAGATGCGATCCGTGGCCTAGACAATCGTCCATTTGGTTATGATAGGCGTAGGTTGTCTGTTGAATGGGCGAAGGTATTTTATGAATCTCTTATATCTGTTTGTCCAAAGATTACTAAAGTTTTATACATCATGACTTGTTTATTATGAAATTTGTTGTCACTCTTTTAATATTACGAATCTCAATTTGTCAGGGAGAACGTGGTCGGCACCGTGATGGACCTAAAGCTAATCAGAGGCCTACTAAAACCTTGTTTGTAATCAACTTTGATCCAATTCGCACTAGGACTAGTGATATTGAAAGACATTTTGAACCATATGGGAAGATTCTTTCTGTCAGAATTCGACGGAACTTTTCATTTGTGCAATTTGAGACACAAGAAGATGCTACCAAAGCTCTTGAGTGTACACACATGAGGTAACTAACTTGCTTCACGTTTTGTATTGTTTAGTCTCCCTTTTTGGTACTTATTCAACCATATATGCATACAAAGTGACCGATGTTTTAATTTTTCAGCAAGATACTTGATAGGGTGGTCTCTGTTGAATATGCTCTGAAGGATGATAGTGAGAGGGATCGGTATGATGACAGTCCAAGAAGAGGCAGTTATGTGAAACATGGACACAGTCCTTATGGGAGGTCACCAAGCTCTCCATATCGTCGTCGTCCTAGTCCTGACTATGGTAGACCTCGCAGTCCTCTCTACGGTAAAGATCGAAGCCCTGCTTATGATAGATATGATGGCCCTGCTTATGACAGGCACAGAAGTCCTAGTGTCGGCCGGAACATCAGTCCTGAATATGACAGATATCGCAGGTTGGTATATGTTCATATTATCTTGGTTTTGTAAGTGCAGTTAATAGAACTTGTGCAGTTTAATTATTATACTCTGCTTATAGTTGGTTTTTGTTTGCAACTTTATTAATTGTATTTTTTTTCATTCTATATTGCAGTCGCTCGCCTCTTAGAAGAACAAGGACATGAAGTATGTGTTGTTCCCTTGAGGAAGTGAGCCTTGAGACATTTTATCTGGTGGTTCTGATTTTCTGAAGTACAGTTTGTAGATGAAATATCTAGTTCGTTATAGTAGCACATGAGATCCTATCGTTTTCTTTTTATGTCAGGTACATGGGTTGCCTGAATTAATTACTGGGGTTACTAAGTCTATCTTTGCGTACTCTATGATTCACTTTTAAATTATGCTATCTTACTTTAACTTGAATATTATCTTATGCTTTTAATTAAAAGTGAAAAATGAGTAATTATCTCATCCAATTATTAAAAGAAAAATAATTAAATGTACTTAAATTTTATGGGTATAATAAGTATGAGGTCCTGAATATTTAACGTAGAAACTGTTTTAAATATAAAGAGTCCCATTGCTCGTCTTCGTTTTGATTCTTATCTTGACATCGACGAAGAAATCTTAGTTCTAAGTCGGCCATTTGCGCCTTGCGCCTCTGATTTGCAGAGACATGGCAAGGTTATTTATTGTGTTCACATTAAATCTCTCTTTACTGAAGTATTTTGGATGCCAATGTTTACAACATGATCGACCATCATGCTCTTGGTATATTGTTTATAACTTCACCTTTCTAAGGAATTAGTCACTTTGGATGCAAATTGCTTTTGATGAAAGTAATTTTAAACATTGATTTTTAAAAAGTAAGGGGACCTGAAAACGCACTTTTAATGTTTTAAATGTGGCCCCAGAAATATTATAAACATTTTTCTTTATTTTTAATTTTCTTAAAGTTGTGTATATTTTTTTTGTATAATAAAAAAAACATATATTTTCGTCATGGGTTGTTTATCGGTTCGAAATTGTTGATTTTACATTCATCTGATTTAATTCGATTATCCGTTCAGATTGAAACATCTTAATCCGTAACCGATCCGATCACCTCTTATATTCGTTCAATTTGATCCATAAATTATTCGAATGACATTTAATTAATCCGATCAATAAACTTAATAATCTCTGCGTTATTTTACATTCATTCTATATTTTACATTTAATGGATCAGATTGATCAAATGATCGGATTTTTTGCACACCCCTACTTAAAAATGCGGTATACATGTAATTTTTTTAAAACAGAACCACTTAATTCACGTGAAAAGATAGTTCTTACATCATTCATCCAAGATATATCATAAAAAATAGTATGCCAAACATCTTGGGAAACATTAAAATCCCAAAATCAGACCTCAGATAGTCCCAAAGTTATACCGACAAGTCTATGAGCCACATTGTAGTTTCATGCATCCTAGACTGCACTTGTGAGCCACCAACACTCAATACACTCCTTAATCCAATATAGAACAAGTTTGCCAAATATAATAAAAAACATCAGCAAAGGGAAGATGAGATTTGCCTTTCAGTAAGGATCTAAAAATAGACCCCTTCCACACTTTACCTGAAATCTGGCACTTTCATAGACAGTGATTTAGATTCTCATGAACACTATTACAGAGTTGGCACCAAACAACCTTCACAATTTCCCTCTGGTAAAGATTACATATTGAGAGGAATGATGTTATGACAAGCCCTCCACACAAAAACCTTGACATTATTAGGAATAATAAGTGAGGCATAGATGCGAGACCCAAACCATCCCTACATTCTAGTAGACAAGCCTTCTCAAGTACCTAATAACTGCTTTTAACAGTGAAACAACCATCACTAGTCTTTCCCCAAACCAGCCTATCAACACGCCCTCATTAGCCAAAGGAATGGCTTTAATTAACTTAGCTTTATGCTCTAGAAAATATTCCCCAATAAGTAAGTCATGCCATAAACTAGCTTGATTAATTAAGACAGAGGAGACTTGAATTATTAGGGAGAGATCTGGGGGACAAGACATTAGGAACAACACTAGGAAACCAACTGTGCTTATACAACAAAATGTTCTCCCCTCTTCCAACCCTCCACTTCATATCCTTCATAAATACCTCCTTACCCCATAACAAAGTCCCCACAAATAGGAAGCATGTACAAGTAGCTTAGCATCTAAAGTGTTACAATTGTTAAAGTACTTGCCCTTCAAGACACGACAAACCAAGGAATTTGGTTGTTGAAGTAACCTCCAAATATGCTTTTGATAACAAAGTTGATTAAAAGAGATGAGGTTCCTGAATCCAAGCCTGCCTAAATCTTTGGTTTGCATAACTTATCCTAAGCTAACCAATAGGTAGTTCTTTTTTCCACATCAAAACCTCCCCCTCATGCTATGTGCATTACGTAAGCTTAAAGTAACTCATTGTATAGGAGGGAATAGATTGGATAATAGCCTTAATCATGACTTCCTTCCCAGCTTTAGAGAGGCACTTTTCCTTCCAAGTCTTCATTTTTGAACAAACTTTCTCTTTATCACTCCAAACATTCTTTTCTTGTTCTTTCCAGTAATAGTTGATAAACGAAGGTACTTCTCATGACAATTTACCAACGGAATTCCCAAGCCATCTAGAGCATTCTTTTTAATTTCCTCGGTAGTATTTGTACTACAAACCATTGCTGATTTGGTAAAATTCACCTTTTGACCTGAAGCATCTTCACAGCACAACAATACCTCTTTCAACTTAGAAATAGAGACATAATCAACCTCCATGAAAACAAAGCTATCATTAGCAAAGAACATATGAGATACCCTAGGATTGCTTATAGCCACAGGGAGTCCCCTTATAAATCCTTCGTCTTCAGCTTTTCTCAAGAGAGCAGAAAGCCCTTCAGTACATAAGATGAAAAGGTACGACGATAGTGGATCACTTTGCCTGAGCCCCCGTTTAGGCAAACGTGTTTGGGTTTGGGCACCATTCATCAAAAGAGAGTAAGAGACAAAAGTAACTCAATTAATCAACAATGATACCCAATGATCATTGAACCCCAACATTTCTAACAAAGCCTCCAAGAAACCCCATTCAATTCTGTCACGAGCCTTGCATATATCCAGTTTTATAACTATATTAACAACCTTCTCTTTAAGGCACCTTTTCATAGTGTGAATAGTTTCAAAGGCCACAATATAATTGTCAGAGATCAAATGGCCAAGGATGAAATCACTTTGAGAATAAGAGATAACATCATATGGCACACTCTTCATTCTACGAGTGATGCATTTAGCCACCAATTTATAAAGTACATTACAAAGGCTTATGGGCCTAAACTCTGTTACAAACTTTAGCACGTCCACCTTGGGAATCAAAGAGATAATTCTTCCCATTTAAAGGAAAACTATTATAGAACAACTTCACTTACTTGACCACCAACAATATCCCAAAACTTTTGATAAAAAAGTGCTAACATTCCATCAGGGCCTGGAGCTTTAACATGATGTATTTGGTTGAGGTCCATCTCAACATCCTCCTTGGAAAAAGGTCTCATCAAAAAAGAATTCATCTCAGGGGTAACCTTTGGAGATAAGCACTACATAACAGTATCCAAGTTGGCAACCCCTTCACTTCTGTGTAGTACTTAAGGAACACCTGCTTAATTAACTCGAGGGACGTAAACCACTCTTGCTGCTCATTTATCAGTCTAGCAACATGATTCCTTTTCCTCCTTCCATTGTCCTTGCTACGAAAATACCTTGAGTCTTGGTCTCTATGCTTAAGCAAAAACTGTCTAGACCTCTGTTTCCACATTACCTTATCCCATTCCAACGATGAATTAATCTCCCTCTCAGTTTTCAAAACCTTCTCAATATCAATCTCATGAGGAGTCTTGTTCTTTAGATATTTCAATTTAACATCCATTTTTGAGGACCATCCCAAGCACCCTCCACAATGTCTACACAACCATTAATTCCCACCTAAATGTCCTCAAAATGAAATTGCCTTCTTTTCTTCCTCCTATTAACATTAACAGGACCCCGACACTTAATACAATGGTTGCATAATCAAATTTGGACATCTTCTCATGTAACACATCCAAACCAAGTAATTGATTCCTCCAGAGCTCATTCACATAAGCATCATCCAATCTCACCTGACTATTAACCCCAACCCTCTTTTATTGTTCCATATGAAACAATACCCTCTGAAACTGACCTCTTGCAAACCATATTCCACCAAGACATCTATAAAAGCGTCCATTTGACATTGAGTATGATTACCACCAAAAGCAACAACGGTAAACGAAAATCACTTGCTAGCCTTCTTATCATGTTCAAGGAGTGAAACCTTTTTTTTAGTTTTTGGATGGCCATAGAACCCAGTAGCCAAGCTTTTGAGATTGAATAATCATGTCAATGTGGCCAGGAGAAAAGGACTGAATACCCACATTTACATCATTCTTCCAAACTACCATGAGATTACCACCTTTACCCATCCTTGCTAGCCTTCCATAAAAGAAAAAAAAAACTGGGAAACTTAGCATTAATTACTTTCCTTATTGTTCTCAAGGTAAGGAGTTTTCTAAGCCCCCTAACGTTCCAACTTAAAGCATTCATAACTCGTGAAGAGGCTGCACTATAGGCCCCGTCACGTACCATCTACACCATAATCAAGTAAATATGGTGAAATAAAGCCACCATCATCACTATTGCTTGCTACTAAGGCACCAACGGTAGGTAAAATCTTCCTAGTTACATGCTTCTTATTAGAAGAACTTGAAAAAACAACCTATTAATTAGGATCCATATTTTCCACCTTATACGAAGATACAGGGTTCACACATTTCGGGGCAACATAGAATCCATACAAGTAGGATCCTTAAAAGGGTTAGCACAACGTAATGGGTTAGGATCCAAAATAGCCATAGGAGATAAACAAGGTTCCACACAATCTATCACCTTTGCACGGTCACCCAAAGAATCCAACCCACCCATATAATCCACCACATCCACATTAGCATGATCAACACCCTTACATTCTTGGGTTCCAAAAGGTACCAGAGCCATATGCACAGCGGAATGCATAGGAAGCCCACCAAAAGAATCCTTAGCAGCTTGCTTATCCATTTCACCCTATTTGGATGATGGACCCTCACCAATGATGCCCTGCTTGTCAAAACTCCTCTCTTTTAATTTTAGCCAAATGCCAAAAACCATACCAACACTATTGTTCATAACAACAGATCGTCTACAGGATCGAGTAACATGATCCCAACTACCATACTTGAAGCACATAATAGTAAGCTTTCATAGCACAGATCGATTCAAAATGGATTCAACCTTTGCCTACTCCTCCAAAAGCTTAGCAAAATAGGCTTAGTGATATCTAAAATCACACGAATATGGCCACCTCTAAGCACCAGACCAATAGAGGGCAAGAGATCAACCTCTAAAATAGGTCCAAAGATACAACTAATTCTAAACAGTTTATCTTTAGCAACAAAACTTGGGGTAAGCCTCTAACATGTATCCAAAAATGACAAAGATAGAAGGAAACCTCCTTAGGAATCATACCAAAGATATACGGTTGCAGCACAAGTAGAGCTCCATCAAAGTTCCAAGACACATATCAAGCACTGATTGAAGACCTTCATCATCCATAAAGTAAAGATGAACACATTTTTTCCAACAATATGCACATCAGGATCCTCCTTACAACGCCATATTTTTTTGAAGGCCACAATCATTGACACCACATTCATATACCTTGTTGCAAAACTCTAACCGATAAGGCTAGATTGAAAGGAAGCCTCACCCTCTATTTTACCATCATCCAGATCGAGCATCTCCAAACTTCTAAAACAATCTCAAAGGTCTTCCATAGAGAGAGCACAAGAGAAGAAGCAGATAACAATCAGGGGGAAATAACACACAAATCCAAGAGGAAAGTTTAACTTTTACTGTACAAATTTCACTCACCAACCAGTCTCTGGTTGTATGAGATGGACTCTTGTTGCTTTCGTCCCCCAACATGCCATCTATAATTATACTTAACCAAGAAATTGAGCCCCGTTAAGGGCACGTTTCCATATCTAAACTAGCAGAATAGAGACCTCTCCTGGTCCTATCTAAGGATGAATCTCATAAGATCATCTGCATGGGTACATCATTGCTATCAAACAAACAAGAAAGGTTAGATGAGTTCCTAAGAAAAAAACTAAAGATGTCTTGCATGATTAGATCTAGAAATCATAGTGCACCACCTTACGTGGATCCAAAATTTAAACTTTTCACGCAAAAGAAAAGATCATATAATCAAGAAAGATATCCTGCCATGAAAATAGAAGTTAAAAAACTCTTGAAAGTTAGATATAAACTATTCTGATTGGTTGGCCAATGTTGTCTTGATAAAAAAAGTCAACAAGTAATAGATAATGTGTAAATTTCATTTACTTGAATAAAGCCTATCCAAGAGATAGTATCCCATTGCCATACATAAACTAGCTTGTGGATGCTAGTACAAGGCATACAGTCTTCTCCTTCACGAATACTTACTTTGAGTAAAGTCAAATCCAAACTTACGATCCTGCTCAAGAAAAGGCAAATTCATGACCAACTAGGGGATATTTTGTTACAAAGTTATACCTTTTGACCTGAGAAAGGCTAGTGACATATATTAGAGAAAATATGGAATGAAGCAAAACCCGTGCAAGTGTGTGTTTGAAGTAGGTCCATGAAAGTTCTTAGGGCTTATGGTCAACCAAAGAGGAATTGAGGCCATTCTTGAGAAAATAAAAGCATTGATGGATATGCAACCTCCAGGGACTATCAATGAAGTCCAGAGATTGATAGAGAGAATATTTACTTTGAACCATTTCATCTTACAAATAATTGACAAGTGTGTATTTTTCTTCAAAGTATTACATGAAAAATCTAATTTTTCTTGGGACTAAAATTATAAGAAAGCATACAAAGAGTCAAAGAAATATTTTAACTATGCACAACCTAGCGACCTCAGAAACAACTATCAATGCAGCATGAATCAAGGCCAAGAATATATATATATATATATATATATATATATATATATGTCCAAAATGTTCATGCAAGAGATAAAGTTTGCAACTCTATGCAAGAGTCTCATCCAAAAAATTAAATTATTACATTCAAGAAAGTGCCAACCATAACATATTATACAATGGTCAATACATCCCCGAGAAATATTTATGAAAGAGGTATAGAAGAGTACCATAAGGTATACTCCAATGATCTACCAAGTCTCCTATAAACGCACTTACATAGGAAAGATACATGAAGTCTAGAATATGTTTCAACCTCTTCAAGGTCATTGAGATTCATAAAATGCCTAGAAGTACATAACATGTTCCGACTTTTCTTAGGCTATGGAGATTCACACAATGCCCAGAAGATATACTCCAAAAGGTAAACATGGGCCAAAAAGTCCAATAATAGAAGTGTTGGGAAATTACGCAAATTTCCGATAAGCCAGATTTATGAGAAAACAAGAATAGAAAAATAACACACAAATTTGATAACGGAGTTCGGCCAATCTTGCTTACGTCTCCGGATCTGCTGCAGATCTTTTTACTGAAAGGGGAGAAATTACACAAGGTGTTTACAACACTCACAACTCACAACCCAATTACACCCAAGAAAATTACTCTCAATTTTCTCTCACAAAAGATTTTCTCTCTAAGCTTTTCTCTCAATTGGAATGAACACTTTTGGATGATTAATTCATTACAATTATACATATATTTATAGAAAAATTCACTCCTTGAATTACTCATTAAATTAATGGTTCCTTAAATTGCTCCTTGAATTAAGCTCCTTGTTTTGCTCCATGAATTGCTCCTTGTTTTGCTCCATGTTTTACTCCATGTTTTGCTCCTTAATTTAAGGAGCTTTATGATAATCTCCAACAATCTCCCACTTGAAGACTGATTTCAATCTGTCTTCACACCTCGATCAATGCAGCAGCTTTTCTAGTCTTTATTACTCTAGCAGACCAACTGAAGTTGAGCACAACTTCAGTTTGTCAATAGTCACCACCTTTGTTAACATATCTGCTGGATTTTTGCTTCCTTGAATCTTTTCCAGTATTAACACATCATCTTCCAATAGAGATCTGATGAAGTGATAACGAAGTCCAATATGCTTTGTTCTAGAATGAAATGCTGAATTCTTCGCCAAGTGTATTGCACTTTGACTATCACTATGCAGAACATTCTTCTCTTGTTTGAATCCCAGCTCAATTAACAAACCTTGAAGCCATATCATCTCTTTACTAGCTTCAGTTACTGCTACATACTCAGCCTCTGTAGTGGATAGAGTGACAATTTTCTGTATTTGTGACATCCAACTAACAGCTGTAGTTCCAACAGTAAATATATAACCGGTGGTGCTTCTTCGGTGATCAACTTCACCTCCAAAGTCTGCGTCTACGTACCCTTGTACTTTTAACTCTCCTTTACTAAAGTACAAGCACTTTTCTGTGGTGCCTCGCAGATACCTCAAAATCCACTTTACTGCTTCCCAATGAGTTTTCCCTGGATTTGACATAAATCTGCTAACAACTCCCACTTCATGGCCAATGTCTGGTTTCGTACAGACCATTGCGTACATCAAACTTCCAATGGCTGAGGCATAAGGAACCTTAACCATGAATTCTCTCTCTTCCTCTGTCTGAGGGGACTGATCCTTGGATAGGCGAAAATGACTGGCCAAGGGTGTGCTAACTGGCTTGGCATCGCCCATGTTGAATCTTTGCAAAACACGATTAATGTACTCTGCCTGAGATAACTGCAACGATCCTTTCTTCTTATTTCTTGTGATTTGCATTCCAAGAATCTTCTTTGTTGGACCCAAGTCTTTCATGTCAAATTCCTTTGACAATTGCTGCTTCAACCTTTTAATATCATCCATATCTGAACCTGCTACTAACATATCATCAACATAAAGTAGTAAAATGATATAACTGGACCTATATCTCTTGAAGTAGCAACAATGATCAGCATTGCACTTCTGGAAACCTTTCTTGTGCATGAAGCTATCAAACTTTCTATACCATTGTCTCGGGGCTTGTTTCAGGCCATACAAACTCTTCTTAAGTCTGCACACCATGTTCTTCTTCCCCCTTTCTGAGAAACCTTCTGGCTGGTACATGTATATCTCTTCATCTAAATCTCCATGAAGGAATGCAGTCTTCACATCCAACTGTTCAAGATGAAGATCTTCAATGGCTACAATACTCAATACTGATCTGATAGTATTAAGCTTCACAACAGGAGCGAAAATGTCAGTGTAGTCAACTCCTTCCTTCTGTTGAAACCCTTTGACAACTAGGCGGGCTTTGTATCTTTTGGAACCATCATGCTCCTCTTTCACCCGGTACACCCATTTGTTGTGAAGTGCCTTCTTTCCCATAGGTAACTCAGCTAGTTCCCATGTCTGGTTGGAGATGAGAGATTTCATTTCTTCTTTCATAGCAAGCTCCCACTTGTTGGAATATCGAGTCTGACAAGCTTCATCATAGCATTCAGGCTCCCCTCCATCAGTCAGCAACATATAGTTCATGTATCTCCTGTTAAACACATGAGGTCGAGAAGACCTTCTCAATACAGGAGCTGGAGTAAGAAGTTGTGGTGTGTCGGAATGCTGTGTACTGTTTTGTCCAACAAGTTCCTCTGGCTGAGGACTTGTTATAATTGGTTCTGTTGCGGAAGTATCTGGGACATCATCTGCATCTGCAAATACTGACTCATTCTGCTCTGAGTCATTGGTGTCTATTTTATGCATGTCCTTATACATCACCATTTCGTTGAAAATCACATCTCTGCTACGGATAACTTTCTTCTTTTCGTCATCCCAAATGCAGTAGCCAAACTCATCCTCACCATAGCCAATGAATGTGCATTTCTTGGATTTGGGATCAAGCTTATTCCTGCCTTGATCACTGATATGCACAAATGCTACACAACCGAAAACTTTTAGATGTGATAGTTTCACCTCTTTTCCGCTCCATACCTCCTCTGGTATTCTATGCTCCAATGGAACAGATGGGCCTCGGTTGATCAAGTAAGCTGCCGTGTTGACTGCTTCTGCCCAGAACTGCTTCGGTAGACCTGACTGTATACGAATGCTTCTAGCTCTTTCTGTCAATGTTCGGTTCATACGCTCAGCTACACCATTGTGTTGAGGCGTGCCTGGAACAGTTCTTTCCATTCTGATCCCGTGCTCATAGCAGAAGTTTTTGAATATGGTGTCTTCATATTCACCACCATTATCGGTTCTGAGCTTTTTGATCTTTAAACCCGTCTCATTTTCCACCATAGCTTTCCATCTTCTGAAAGCCTCAAATACTTCAGACTTATGCTTTAGAAAGTAAACCCATACCTTCCGAGAGTGATCATCGATGAAAGTCACGAAGTAGCATTTCCCACCAATAGATGAGACGGTCGTTGGTCCCCAAACATCAGAGTGAATAAGCTCTAGCCTTTCCTTCTTTGGGATTCTGCAACTTGTCTGAAAGCTGACTCTCTTTTGCTTTCCAAGTATGCAATCTTCGCACATGTCTATCTCCGTAGACTGTAGACCTGGAAGTTTTCCCTTTGAATGCATAATCTTCATCCCTTTTTCACTCATATGGCCTAGTCTCTGGTGCCACAGGTTTGGTGTTTCATTGCCTGCTGCAACTGTAATTGAACAACGTGCCTCTGTTGTCATGTAAAGAGTGCCACTTTTCTTGCCTCGAGCAACTGTCATTGCACCCTTTGAAATCTTCCAATCATCACCATGGAAGATCGTAGTGTAGCCTTCACTGGCCAACTGCCCGACTGAGATTAAGTTCCTTCTGAGATCGGGAATATGTCTGACATCCTTCAGCTCCCAAACAGATCCGTTCAACTTAATCTTCACTACACCTTTGCCAATAATAGCACATGGTTGATCATCACCAAGATATACCTTTCCAAGGTTTCCGGGGACATATTTCTCGAAGAATTCTTTTTGTGAAGTAGCATGGAACGATGCTCCAGAGTCTAACACCCAAGATTCTTCCTTGTTCTCCAAAGAGCATATCAATGCATCGTCTCCTCCTAAGGTGGAAGTAACATTTGCCTCTGCCTTCACTTGTTTGTCCTTCGGTGCACTTTTGCACTGATTTTTGTAGTGCCCGGTTCTTCCACAATTCCAACACTCGATGGTCTTCGAGCTATGGGAATTATTAGGATTCCTGGATTTGGACCTCCTGTCCTTTGATCTACCTCGGTAGTCTGTTCTGCCACGTCCATTCCCTTTGGTTGAATTTCTTCCTCTTGACTCTGTATGCAAAACTGAAGAAGTTGACGATTCACCTACCTCTCTACGTCGGATCTCTTCACTGAGAACCAGATCACGAACATCGTCAAATTTTAACTTATTGCTTCCTGACGAGCTACTCACAGCCGTGACAGTAGCATTCCAACTTTCTGGTAAAGAAGACAAAAGTATCAATGCTCGTACTTCTTCATCGAATTCAATTTCCACTGAACTCAACTGGGTTGTGACTGTGTTGAGTTCATTGAGATGTTGAGCTACCGATGCGCCTTCATTCATCCGCAAATTGAACAAACGCCTCATCAAGTGCACTTTGTTTGAGGCTGATGGCTTCTCATACATATTGGAGAGAGCTGCCATAAGACCCGCCGTGGTCTTTTCCTTTGCTATGTTGAAGGCAACATTACGGGATAGCGTCAATCGAATAACTCCGAGGGCTTGTCTGTCTAGAAGATTCCAATCTTCTTCCTTCATAGCTTCTGGTTTCTTCCCTGAGAGAGGTTGATATAGATTTCTTTGATACAGATAATCCTCTATCTGCATTTTCCAAAACCCAAAATCTGTGCCATCGAATTTCTCGAGTTTCACCCTTTCTTCATCTGCGGCCATTGCTCCCACTAAAATCTGACTTCCTCTGGATCGTTTCTGACTATTTCTGTAAACCACCGTGTATTAGAACACCTACGTCAACGAACAAATATCGTCGACAAAATGTCACTATTCACGTAATTCACTATTCACGTAAATAGTAACCTTGTAGAAAATTGACAGAAATCACCACCAATAGCTCTGATACCAGTTGTTGGGAAATTACGCAAATTTCCGATAAGCCAGATTTATGAGAAAACAAGAATAGAAAAATAACACACAAATTTGATAACGGAGTTCGGCCAATCTTGCTTACGTCTCCGGACGTGCTGCAGATCTTTTTACTGAAAGGGGAGAAATTACACAAGGTGTTTACAACACTCACAACTCACAATCCAATTACACCCAAGAAAATTACTCTCAATTTTCTCTTACAAAAGCTTTTCTCTCTAAGCTTTTCTCTCAATTGGAATGAACACTTTTGGATGATTAATTCATTACAATTACACATCTATTTATAGAAAAATTCACTCCTTGAATTACTCATTAAATTAATGGTTCCTTAAATTGCTCCTTGAATTAAGCTCCTTGTTTTGCTCCATGAATTGCTCCTTGTTTTGCTCCATGTTTTACTCCATGTTTTGCTCCTTAATTTAAGGAGCTTTATGATAATCTCCAACAAGAAGTTCAAAATTGTAATTTATATAAATGGCGGAGCTATCACCCTCATATATTATCTCATCCTAAGGATCCATATATAATGATAGTCTTAGAATGACAAAAAGTAGCATATGATGCTACGTTTGAAGAATCTACATAGGCCAGAAACAATGTCCAACTATAATAGAAAGACAGACCACCAATACTTGTTTTTACCAAAATTGTGTTTACAAGTATCTAGGCCACGTATGACCACACTTAGAAGATTCAATAGGATAGAAGGTCTACCATCAGATGAAGAGTAGGACTGAATTTCTTAAACTGAAAAATTCCAAAGCCCTCAGTGCCATGTACCCAGCCAGAGAATGCACCCTTGCCTAGGCAATGAATAAGAAGTAACCTCACAAGTGAGTACTGTGTTTAGGGCCTAAACCACCAAACGAACTATAAAAACTTGGTGTGATTAAGTAACCCTAAAGGATGTAACCTACTCACTGGTAGTGTCGTCTAGGTCCAAGCTTACACAAATAACAACTTAGTTTAGTCTAATCACCATATAATCGGCTTTAGACATTGAAAGAGGGGTTGTGGCTCAAGAACTACACCACCCTGATATTGAGTAGTCCTTAGTATCTCATCGAGATTGTACCCCTACCATGGGTAATGAATAAAAACAACCCTACAAATGTGCCTGAGCTATTGATGAGACATGATCGACATGCAATGTCGATCTTGCAGATACTTTGGTTTTATATTTGTAAAATTCTCGTATGTGCACAAATCATTTTATAGAAAATGAAAAGTATACTTTCAATGTCGATATAAGGAAGAAATATATGTAGTTTTTAATTTATTATTCAAAATCTTAAAAATGAAATTAAATCTTAAACAACTTGTCACGATATTTTGGTTTTTGTGTTTTCTAATCTAATAAAAAGAAACATAGATATGAATTCAATAAAAAATTATGCAATTTTTTTAATTATTTATAACAATTGAGTATTTATGGATATAATAATTAAGTTAATTATGTTTGCTCTATTATTTAGGTTATTAAAGATATAAATTGATATTTATTGATTCTTTCTCTTTTATATGAATACCACATTTGGTAAGGTTATATATTCTTTGTTAATTAAACAAATAAATTAACACCTATGTGTAGGGTCGATAATTAATTTGATTAATTAAATTATTTTTTTTTCTAAGAAATTGAAAATGAACCATTTAAATGCACCTTTGGTAGGATTAGATATTTTAAATTTTATTCAAGGTATCCAAATTAAACCTAAGAATCTAATTATCCGAGTACTAACTTTTAAGTTTTAAAACCATTACTGAAAATATGTTGTTAATACATTTTCGAATAATAACTTTTACAAATACTTTTGAAATAGAGTTTCACTCTAATTACTGGTAGATTGTACCAATAAATAAAAGATAATTACTCTAAATCAGACCGGATAATTAAACCTTAAAATTTAATTTTCATATTTAAGTTTGTAATAAAAAATAATATATTTCTCTCTAACATCCTTAATATAAAATCTTGAATAAAAAAATCAATTTATTTTATAGAAATGTTTTACCTGTTTAATATTTTGCAAGAATAATAACGTTATTATTATATCATATTTATAAACATCTAGCTATGCTAAATACAATCACAAACAAATTAAACATAACATATAAGAATAAAACATAAAAAATAACTGTAAAAAATCATTTTAAAATTATACCTCAAAAGAATTCTTACAAAACTTTGATGTTAATTCTATTATTGGAAAACCTCAAAATGAATTTTCATTTTTGTTTATTGAATCAAAAATTAAAAATATATAAAAACATAACTAGTTCTTTTCAAAAAGAGAAAAACTTTAAAACTAAAAACTAAAAAAACTTTTAAGAGAGAAAGAACTGAGAAAATTGTATGTTTTACAATGGGGGAGATGGTTCTTTTATAGGTGAGGAAAAGGCCAAAAAGATGGGAAAATAGTTCAAAAATTGATTTTGGATGTGTTTGTATAGGTTGGCAAGCGTATGGGGTGCGAAATTTGTGGTAGACAAGAATTTGGCGAGTGCAGGACACGGTGTAGGCATGTGTCAGTATGCACATGACATGATGTGGGTGTGTGTCGGTATGCGTAGAAATTGGAGCAACATGTGCTGGGTGTGCGTGTGGGACTCGATGTGAATGGGCGGCTACACGTGGGATTTTGATCTTTTGACATTTTTGATCATTTTGTCCAATTTTTCATTTTTTTTACTTTTACTCATTTTTCTCAATATATTTGTGATGTATTGCCTTCAGTATTTTTCTTCGAGTCTTTAAGTTATTTTTGAATAAAAATACTTAAAAAATAATAAATATACCTGTGATTTTGAAAAAATAAATTTATATAAAAATATGATGAAATCATATAAATATAAATCTATTTAATCAATTAAAGTATAGTAAATCATGGTAATTTTAGTGTTTTTTAAGTACTCAACAACTATCTCTAGACTTAGAGAGTCTAGAGACCTTAGTACACCACATATGAGTACTACACATTAGGGTCTATATCACCATTAGATCAATGGAAGATAAGCTTATTTAGCAACCCTAAAGAACACCTTGATTATAGGTAGTGTCATCTAGGTAAAAACCAAGGAAAGAAGCATCTTAGCCTATGAGTCTATGCCCCAAATTTCGACAAAATTAAGAACAATAAAAGCCTTAGTATCAAGCCTAAGCTTACACCCATTCTAAGGTAGTAAATAATAGGTATTGCAACATGTGATCTTTGCGCTCCAAGCCACAAAATTATTTCTAGAGTATGTTAGCAATGTGTTATAGGCCATAGCCAATAACATGAATGATCTATCAGGTTTTTATCGCCCTAGAGTTGGCCATAGGTCCTGAAAAAAGCCATAGCTCACAAGCCATACCACATCAGGTCTAGGAACTATATTTAAATTCTTACAGCATACTTAGCCCTATAGGGCTTCAATGAGCGAGATGATAAGTCTCCAACAAAGTGGTAACTAAAAATTTCCTAAGTTGAGAACTATCTCATGCTTGGACCACTTGAACAAGTTCAAGTACTTCAAGTAGATGGGTTAATAGATCGGGGGGCTTAACTAAGAAACATTTGGATTAACAAGTCATCCCAACTTAGAAAATTTTCAAACAAGAGCAACATGACCGAAAATAAAACTAAGGCCACAGGTACAAGGTAAACATCACCTAAATGTCAAATCCACTGGTCTTCAAATGGAGCCAATGCGTAATCCAAAGAAGACTACAAGAATTCTACCAACCATTTTGGAAGGTGGTTGACTAAGGGTGTGATCTGCCATGAGTGTGACTGGCCAAAACTACAACTAGTTAGGGGTGTGACTAACCAGGAAGTGACCAACCAAAAGTGTCACTGTCAGCCAAGAAATGACCAACCAAAAATGTCACCATTGGCTAGGAAATGGTTACCCAGGAGTGTGGTTGATCGACCATGGTATGATCGGCAAGGAAAGGTTCTATGCATGTTTTTTCTTCCAAATTGGGTCGAGTTATGGCTGAGAAATCATTCCCTATTCCCACATATCTCGGATCCAAGATCTATATTTCATTTTACACCAGTGTATCCTTCTACATTTGGATGTTAACTTAAAGGTCCATAGTCTTCCAAAGATATGAGACGATGGTCAAATCCAAAATTGATGTTACAAGTACAAGTAAGATAAGTTGTGTAAAGTGATATAAGGCCAAGTCCACGGAGCCCTAGCCATTACCTTTCTAGGTTGTGCTACAATATATTTCCTCCTAGGGAATATACACCCATTAGGATACATCTCAATGCATCATTCTTCGTCAAACACCTTGTTAAAGGTTCAACTACCTATCTACATCTTGGATAAAGTCCAAGCATAAACCAATGGTATAGTTTATCAAAGTATACCACAATACTGGTCCTACTAGAACTTGAAGTGGTCAAGATGTAATCCTTAATTCTTGGACTTTCTAAAGATGTCCAACCTTTTACATCTCCATGTAACTTCATTCTAAAAACAAATGGGAATACTTAGTTGAGAAAAAGGTTACGAAGAAGAGTCTAAGTGTTAGAGAGTAAAGGTACCCATAAGAACAATATCAGGGATCCACACACTTATACAAATCCTTTTGGAAATAAGGAAGTTATTTTATTGACGGATCCTACCATGACCTTAGAATTATCTTCATAGATATAGCCAAAAAAAATATTGTATTGATTGGAAAGACCATACCTATCAATTGACCTGGAACTCTTGACTAAAATATCATTAACTAGAAGACTGCTAGCTATAAATAGGTATGCCAAGAATGGGCCAACTAGAATGTCATAACCTAGGATGTTAGACATCACAAACCAAGACTTGATTGGCGAGAACTTTGGTGGCTAAGACTTTATTGGCCAGAACTTCAGTGGCCAAGACTTAGTTATTTGTTACCCAGAATATTCTTGGCAACCATTTCATTCGTTAGAACTTAATTGGCCATAACTTCATCTACCAAAACTTTGTTGGCCACAACTTTGTTTGCCAAGACTTTATTTTCATCTCTTAGAAGATTGCCAACCAAGTGATTAATTATTATCCTATATTGTATGAAGAAAAATCAATCGTCAAGATCTCTTTACTAATCCTTGAAAGATTAGACTTAAGATTTGAATTTTGAGTTTCCTATAAAATAAGTGATGGTTTGACTTTATTGATAAATTTTTTGACTTCAACGTAACTTTTTAAGTGAAAGTTCGATTGAAAATTTGAAGACATTGTCAGCATCTGAATGTTATTGTACACATTTTGAATGGCCATACATGGTGTAATGTTTTCTACTTGGATGTGTAAAAAATCACTTAAATGCAAACTCAGAATTGTAAACAAAATTGAAAAAAATATTTAACACAAATATTGGTAGAAATTATGATCAAACCTTCTAACCTAGGGGCCAAAAAGTTTAGAGGGTTAATGTTAGGTCAAATTTCATGCATCTTACATAGTAATCAAAGAGTGGTTTAAATCAGTAAAAAAACCTTATGAGCAAAGCTAAATAAGTATCTAATTATCATACAGGTGTAAATATAATATTATTATCCTTAAAAGATATAGGCCTAACAATTATCCTTTAGTTAAAGGTCTAGTAGATAAATGTATACAACATATAATTATCTATAATATGTACAACAATTCAATTCTAATTAGACAAAAATAAACTACTAATTTTATTTTTTTCTATACATATAATCACATGTATAACATAACATCATACATTATATAAAATAAAAACATAATTAAACACTCTTATGTCATATAATTACTAGAGTGAGAATAAGATATCCTCTACTTTCATATTAAAGACAATGATAACATTTTGTTTATATTGAAGATTTTAGAGATAATAATTTTTATTTAATATTAACAAAAATTAATATCAATGATTTTATTATAATTTGATATATATATATATATTAATCATATTTCATAATATGATCATTTTTGTTAGTAAGTGATTCAACATTTCACATTTCCGATTCACGTTCAGCGATATTTTACTTATTCATAATAACATTACTCTCATAATATTAATAAAACCGTGCAATCCTCGAACAAATTTGAGTTTAAACAGTAATGTTACACCTTAAGAAATCAAGAAACAGGAACTACTATTGAATCTATGATCGTAAGCATGATTAATTAGAGAAATCATGATTTACTTAATTCTTGATCAAGTGCTTTCTGGAGCCATATCTGGGCATCATCCATCATACCAGGGCTAAGTCTTACCATTAAGATACAGAATTCAGTTTCATTAAGTGCTCCATCTCCATCAATATCTCCTTCTCTAACCATATCCTCAGCATCCTCTTTGCTCATCCCTTCTATTCCTAAAAATGTTGAATTCTTTCTCAAACTCTCAGATGTTATCAATCCTGGCCTTTCTGGGTCTGCTAACAGCTTAAACCCTTTGCATAGTTCACTCACAAAATTCTCTACATCTAGTTTCTCTGCCATCACCGGTAACAAGTCTTCGTATTCTTCGTTCGTTGTCGGAGTTGTTGGAGCTGCCTTTCGTACATCGTTATGATATTTCATATCTATTTAATGTTTGGAAGAAGCTTAATTCCAATTTTTGATGGTATACAAGGTGAAGAACAGTTGATATATATGTCGAATATATAAGGCCTAGATAGCTGGGAGAAGAGAAGTTCCAATGTTTTTTTCCTTGTCTGTTTGTGGTTTATATATATATATATATATATATATTTAAATTTAATGGTGGATATTTGATGTTAATATTTAATAATTAAATTCATTAATTAATAATGAAACATATGCATATATTTGATGCTATGATTGAACTCCTACCCACCCATCATATTGGATGGAAATAAAATAATAACCTAAATGAACGGCTTGATTTTGTTTACAGGGGAGGGGGACAGACAATACATGTGAAGTGTATATGATTTTATCAAATTATAAATTCTATGTTGATGCCAACAATTTGATACTACATGTCATGGTATTAGTAATATTAATGTTTATTTTTTTGGATCCTTCAAAAAAAAAAATTATAGATAATAAATGTAAATTTTAACAGTTTCTAGGAAACTTCTTTCGAAGGGGGAATATTAATTAGATGATAATGTGGCCGAACGTAATCTACACACATATATAATATCAATAGGAATTTTGGGTAAATTGTCCGGAGTTGGGTTTCTAGGAAGCTTCCTTTTCTCATCGATAATTTGATATTTGTGCGATGAAATCCCATCCGCTTTTGTGACGTCCGTGTCTATAATATCAACCGCCCACTTGTCTTGTTTTTATATTTAAAGATATATATGTGTTAAATTATTGTATCTATGGATTTTTTTTTTTGTGGTTTAATAAAAAAACATGACATTAGTTTTTTTTTAAATAATGTAATGATGGTTGATAATTCCATTTTATGAATATATGAAAAATATTATTGAAATTTCATGAAATTTATGTAAAAGTAAAATAAATAATGTGAAAAATTGTTGAAATTTTATATAATATATTAAGATAAGAAAAATTAATTATATTGTATCTAATATATTATTTTTAATAAATTAAAAATTACAAATAAAATAAAAAATAACTTGAGTAAAAATAATATATTTTGATATTAAGAAATTATATTATAGTTACATCTAAAAGGATTTTCAAGGTATTTCAAAGTAATAGCAATTTAATTATTTCATTATCATATATATTGATTCCCACGTCAAAATTGTGATACAAATATTTTTGTTTTTTTTAGAGTTTCAATCACGTTGTTTTTGTATGTTGAGTTAGTGTGGTGTTAAACTTAATTATGTCATAATTATGTTAACCAAAATTTTCTTTTAATGTTTAAACTAATTATATATAAAAATAAAAATATCACAAATATTTCTAATATTTAGCATATTTTTACTTATATTTTTAGGTAGTCAATAACATTAAATTTTCATCTAATGATATATATTTTCTTTCTTTCTATGGTTCTGATATCAAATTTAAGCTAGCTTTTTTACAACGCTAATGATTACTTCTTACAAATTATTATTTAAAGACAAATATTTATATATATTTTTAAAACATTGTTTTAATTTTGTATTTTTCTTATATTTATTTTCATACATATTTGTGTCTAGTTTTTTTGTTTTCATTTTCTTATTTATTAATTTTATAAATATTATAAACAAATAGGTAATATGTTAAGATCTTTTATTAGCTTGACATTATAATTATTATACCTAAATTTAATGGGTTTATTATAATCTTTCCTTCCATTGTTCGTCTTTTTTTGTTACACTTGATATACCTCAGCTTGTTCAAACCTTAATACCCTCTTGGTAATAGTGAAATATTTGCATCCGTGCATAACATGATATCCAAATCAATCTAACTAAAAATTTTAAAAAGAGTGATAACACTCTATCTTATTCATAATATTGATAGCTATTACAATTCTTCAAACCAATTAAAAACCTTGAAGAGATTTTTAATCACTCATAGTTTCTAGATACATAATTGCTAGATAAATAATTTTCTATAGTAGAGAGATTGCTCTTTTTGAAGTTGTGTCCAACTAATGAAAATAATGATTCTTTTTATAAGACAAGGAATCTATTTTTATAATAGTGAAAAATCACATTTTACTTTTAACTTTTGAATCTAAGTCTTTTATTTCATTGGCATAACCTCACAATTAAAGATGTGGGTTTTACTTCTTTATTTTTTTTGGTCGTTTTCTACCGACAATTATTTTGATGACATAGACGATCACACATCTTCATTCTCTCGATCTCTAATGCAATAAATGTACCTGTGATCCTTAGTGATTTTCTTGGCGAAAAAATAAAATATATTTCTTATTTCTTGACAAATTTTTAGATCTATTGTTAAAATTTTCCTCAAACTTACTAATTTTACAATGTTAAAAACATTATATTCAATTACTTTGTAAGAAAAATGAATATATATATATTATTTTTCGTAAATAATTTAAAAATGAAAATTCATATATGAAAAAAGGATATACCATGTTTAACCTTAATTTTTTTTAAAATAATTCTTCTTGGAATAAAACTTGATTGATTATCAATTAAAGATTTATAATACTCATTTTATTTTTATAAATTGAAATACATTAGTTATATTTTTTAAAATTAATACACTTTAAATTCCTTACTATACATTTTTAGAACTTAAGTAATTTCTTGCAAATTTTAGTTTTTTGGATTATTATTTTGGAGGAAAAAATTAATTTCAATTAAATGAAATTTTACTAGGTGAGGGCTGGTATATATTTGAAAAGAGAATATCTCAAAAAGTTGAAAAAAATAAAAAATAAAGTAATTTAGATTATCAAAATTGAATTAAAATAACTAAAATATTTATATATATAACAATAAGATAACACTAATTTGTTTGGTGGTGAATTCCCCTCCCCCCCCCGCCCCCCAAATATGTACATAGATAGATTTTTTTAAAAAATATGTGTAGGTAAGAGTTAATATGTAAATTATCAATTTGACATAGGAGAACATAGGTTTGAACATTTGATTTTTTTTACCACTTGTATATAATTTGTATTGTAATCTGATTGATCGAATAAAATTTGAATCATAGAAACTAAATTGAATATGAATCAAATTCGAATCATAGAAACTGAATTAAACACAAATCAAATTGAATTCGGGTAAAATTTGTGCAACCTCAAGTAATTCAAAAAATAGAACTAGGTTCCAATGAGTCCGTAAGTCCGAAAAAAGAAGAAGAAGCTATAATACTTTACAACTTAAACCCTATAGACTTTATTGGAATTGAGGTAGCCATATTAGAAAGAAGTCTTTCTACAAAAAAAAAATGTTTTAGATCTTCTTAAAGAAATCGAGATGTTAGGATGCAAGCCTCCTGAGACTTCTCTTCTCTTAATCAAAATCAAAATCTTGAAGAAACCTTTGAAGGAAATTCTATTGATATAGAGTGTTGGTAAGCTTATCTACTTTTCATAGGCATGCCTTTAGATTACTCTAGGTTAAAAACTTAAACTTAGAGAAACACTTTCTTCTTTCAAAATAAAATAAAAAATCTTTATCTCAAAATTCATATGAGTTTTGAATATATCATAGTTTGTTCATTTTTTCATGTTTATATTAAAAAACTTAACCACAAATAAAATTTCAAAATGAAAGAAATAATGTAAAAGCAATAAACAGATTATGGTTTTAAAATGGGCTATATTAGTAATTATTATACTATACTTATAACTTATAAATTGATGGTGGTAAGTTTGTATTTTTCAAGAGAGAGTTATTCAAATTGTACCTAGAACAAAAGTGTCATATTATTCATGATAAATCTGTATTGTGTGTTCTAGCTTTTAATTAATTAATTTGTTTATTGTTTTAACTTTTTGGTTATTAAGTTACAAACATGGTTCAATTTGAATCAAAGAAGCAATATGAAGGTGTACGTAGATGACATGACTAGTGTAATGTAAAATACAATAGAGAGATAAAATAACCATTGATGTTCTAAATTTAAAAAAAGCAAAAGACAATAGTAAGAAGATTATAGATATAAACACACTTTGACACTCTACATTTGACTTCTCATAATATTTTACAAGAGAAGTACAAGTATTGTGGTTAAATTTATCAAAATAGATATGAGAGTGGTAATAGTTACTTTCATATGCCATTGTAGTAAGTGTGTTATGGATTATATGTGTGATGTGGGTCATATGCTTATTAATTAGTTATTATAACATAACATGTATGTGAAAAATTATATTATCTCTGTGGACTTTATTGTGTGTATGAATTGTTCATTCAATATCAATTTATTATTTATTCAAAAGATTAATTATTGTAATATTATTTTTCTCATTTTTGTTGTTTCATATAATGTTGTTTGAACTAATGAACTTTTATCATTAAACATATTTTTTTATTTATAAAAAATGTTAATTAACTAAAAAACATATAATTAACAATTTGTATTAGTTTAGACCAATTTAAACTAACTCATTTGGACGTGTATTGGATTCAGAAGTTAGGTAAGATATGAGTAATTTGAGATGTGTTAGTTTGAGATAACTCAAACACTAATAACATGAATTTTCACCCCTATTAACATGTGATTGTTGGAGATTATCATAAAGCTCCTTAAATTAAGGAGCAAAACATGGAGTAAAACATGGAGCAAAACAAGGAGCAATTCATGGAGCAAAACAAGGAGCTTAATTCAAGGAGCAATTTAAGGAACCATTAATTTAATGAGTAATTCAAGGAGTGAATTTTTCTATAAATAGATGTGTAATTGTAATGAATTAATCATCCAAAGTGTTCATTCCAATTGAGAGAAAAGCTTAGAGAGAAAAGCTTTTGTGAGAGAAAATTGAGAGTAATTTTCTTGGGTGTAATTGGGTTGTGAGTTGTGAGTGTTGTAAACACCTTGTGTAATTTCTCCCCTTTTAGTAAAAAGATCTGCAGCAGGTCCGGAGACGTAAGCAAGATTGGCCGAACTCCGTTATCAAATTTGTGTGTTATTTTTCTATTCTTGCTTTCTCATAAATCTGGCTTATCAGAAATTTGCGTAATTTCCCAACAACTGGTATCAGAGCTATTGGTGGTGATTTCTGTCAATTTTCTGCAAGGTTACTATTTATGTGATAGTGAACATTTTGTCGACGATATTTGTTCGTTGACGTAGGTGTTCTAATACACGGTGGTTTACAGAAATAGTCAGAAACGATCCAGAGGAAGTCAGATTTTAGTGGGAGCAATGGCCGCAGATGAAGGAAGGGTGAAACTTGAGAAATTCGATGGCACAGATTTTGGGTTTTGGAAAATGCAGATAGAGGATTATATGTATCAAAGAAATCTATATCAACCTCTCTCAGGGAAGAAACCAGAAGCTATGAAGGAAGAAGATTGGAATCTTCTAGACAGACAAGCCCTCGGAGTTATTCGATTGACGCTATCCCGTAATGTTGCCTTCAACATAGCAAAGGAAAAGACCACGGCGGGTCTTATGGCAGCTCTCTCCAATATGTATGAGAAGTCATCAGCCTCAAACAAAGTGCACTTGATGAGGCGTTTGTTCAATTTGCGGATGAATGAAGGCGCATCGGTAGCTCAACATCTCAATGAACTCAACACAGTCACAACCCAGTTGAGTTCAGTGGAAATTGAATTCGATGAAGAAGTACGAGCATTGATACTTTTGTCTTCTTTACCAGAAAGTTGGAATGCTACTGTCACGGCTGTGAGTAGCTCGTCAGGAAGCAATAAGTTAAAATTTGACGATGTTCGTGATCTGGTTCTCAGTGAAGAGATCCGACGTAGAGAGGTAGGTGAATCGTCAACTTCTTCAGTTTTGCATACAGAGTCAAGAGGAAGAAATTCAACCAAAGGGAATGGACATGGCAGAACAGACTACCGAGGTAGATCAAAGGACAGGAGGTCCAAATCCAGGAATCCTAATAATTCCCATAGCTCGAAGACCATCGAGTGTTGGAATTGTGGAAGAACCGGGCACTACAAAAATCAGTGCAAAAGTGCACCGAAGGACAAACAAGTGAAGGCAGAGGCAAATGTTACTTCCACCTTAGGAGGAGATGATGCATTGATATGCTCTTTGGAGAGCAAGGAAGAATCTTGGGTGTTAGACTCTGGAGCATCGTTCCATGCTACTTCACAAAAAGAATTCTTCGAGAAATATGTCCCCGGAAACCTTGGAAAGGTATATCTTGGTGATGATCAACCATGTGCTATTATTGGCAAAGGTGTAGTGAAGATTAAGTTGAACGGATCTGTTTGGGAGCTGAAGGATGTCAGGCATATTCCCGATCTCAGAAGGAACTTAATCTCAGTCGGGCAGTTGGCCAGTGAAGGCTACACTACGATCTTCCATGGTGATGATTGGAAGATTTCAAAGGGTGCAATGACAGTTGCTCGAGGCAAGAAAAGTGCCACTCTTTACATGACAACAGAGGCACGTTGTTCAATTACAGTTGCAACAGGCAATGAAACACCAAACCTGTGGCACCAGAGACTAGGCCATATGAGTGAAAAAGGGATGAAGATTATGCATTCAAAGGGAAAACTTCCAGGTCTACAGTCTACGGAGATAGACATGTGCGAAGATTGCATACTTGGAAAGCAAAAGAGAGTCAGCTTTCAGACAAGTTGCAGAATCCCAAAGAAGGAAAGGCTAGAGCTTATTCACTCTGATGTTTGGGGATCAACGACCGTCTCATCTATTGGTGGGAAATGCTACTTCGTGACTTTCATCGATGATCACTCTCGGAAGGTATGGGTTTACTTTCTAAAGCATAAGTCTGAAGTATTTGAGGCTTTCAGAAGATGGAAAGCTATGGTGGAAAATGAGACGGGTTTAAAGATCAAAAAGCTCAGAACCGATAATGGTGGTGAATATGAAGACACCATATTCAAAAACTTCTGCTATGAGCACGGGATCAGAATGGAAAGAACTGTTCCAGGCACGCCTCAACACAATGGTGTAGCTGAGCGTATGAACCGAACATTGACAGAAAGAGCTAGAAGCATTCGTATACAGTCAGGTCTACTGAAGTAGTTCTGGGCAGAAGCAGTCAACACGGCAGCTTACTTGATCAACCGAGGCCCATCTGTTCCATTGGAGCATAGAATACCAGAGGAGGTATGGAGCGGAAAAGAGGTGAAACTATCACATCTAAAAGTTTTCGGTTGTGTAGCATTTGTGCATATCAGTGATCAAGGCAGGAATAAGCTTGATCCCAAATCCAAGAAATGCACATTCATTGGCTATGGTGAGGATGAGTTTGGATACCGCATTTGGGATGACGAAAAGAAGAAAGTTATCCGTAGCAGAGATGTGATTTTCAACGAAATGGTGATGTATAAGGACATGCATAAAATAGACACCAATGACTCAGAGCAGAATGAGTCAGTATTTGCATATGCAGATGATGTCCCAGATACTTCCGCAACAGAACCAATTATAACAAGTCCTCAACCAGAGGAACTTGTTGGACAAAACAGTACACAACATTCCGACACACCACAACTTCTTACTCCAGCTCCTGTATTGAGAAGGTCTTCTCGACCTCATGTGCCTAACAGGAGATACATGAACTATATGTTGCTGACTGATGGAGGGGAGCCTGAATGCTATGATAAAGCTTGTCAGACTCGAGATTCCAACAAGTGGGAGCTTGCTATGAAAGAAGAAATGAAATCTCTCATCTCCAACTAGACATGGGAACTAGCTGAGTTACCTATGGGAAAGAAGACACTTCACAACAAATGGGTGTACCGGGTGAAAGAGGAGCATGATGGTTCCAAAAGATACAAAGCCCACCTAGTTGTCAAAGGGTTTCAACAGAAGGAAGGAGTTGACTACACTGACATTTTCGCTCCTGTTGTGAAGCTTAATACTATCAGATCAGTATTGAGTATTGTAGCCATTGAAGATCTTCATCTTGAACAGTTGGATGTGAAGACTGCATTCCTTCATGGAGATTTAGATGAAGAGATATACATGTACCAGCCAGAAGGTTTCTTAGAAAGGGGGAAGAAGAACATGGTGTGCAGACTTAAGAAGAGTTTGTATGGCCTGAAACAAGCCCCGAGACAATGGTACAGAAAGTTTGACAGCTTCATGCACAAGAAAGGTTTCCAGAAGTGCAATGCTGATCATTGTTGCTACTTCAAGAGATATAGGTCCAGTTATATCATTTTACTACTTTATGTTGATGATATGTTAGTAGCAGGTTCAGATATGGATGATATTAAAAGGTTGAAGCAGCAATTGTCAAAGGAATTTGACATGAAAGACTTGGGTCCAGCAAAGAAGATTCTTGGAATGCAAATCACAAGAAATAAGAAGAAAGGATCCTTGCAGTTATCTCAGGCAGAGTACATCAATCGTGTTTTGCAAAGATTCAACATGGGCGATGCCAAGCCAGTTAGCACACCCTTGGCTAGTCATTTTCGCCTATCCAAGGATCAGTCCCCTCAGACAGAGGAAGAGAGAGAATTCATGGTTAAGGTTCCTTATGCCTCAGCCATTGGAATTTTGATGTACGCAATGGTCTGTACGAGACCAGACATTGGCCATGCAGTGGGAGTTGTTAGCAGATTTATGTCAAATCCAGGGAAAACTCATTGGGAAGCAGTAAAGTGGATTTTGAGGTATCTGCGAGGCACCACAGAAAAGTGCTTGTACTTTAGTAAAGGAGAGTTAAAAGTACAAGGGTACGTAGACGTAGACTTTGGAGGTGAAGTTGATCACCGAAGAAGCACCACCGATTATATATTTACTGTTGGAACTACAGCTGTTAGTTGGATGTCACAAATACAGAAAATTGTCACTCTATCCACTACAGAGGCTGAGTATGTAGCAGTAACTGAAGCTAGTAAAGAGATGATATGGCTTCAAGGTTTGTTAATTGAGCTGGGATTCAAACAAGAGAAGAATGTTCTGCATAGTGATAGTCAAAGTGCAATACACTTTGCGAAGAATTCAGCATTTCATTCTAGAACAAAGCATATTGGACTTCGTTATCACTTCATCAGATCTCTATTGGAAGATGATGTGTTAATACTGGAGAAGATTCAAGGAAGCAAAAATCCAGCAGATATGTTAACAAAGGTGGTGACTATTGACAAACTGAAGTTGTGCTCAACTTTAGTTGGTCTGCTAGAGTAATAAAGACTAGAAAAGCTGCTGCATTGATCGAGGTGTGAAGACAGATTGAAATCAGTCTTTAAGTGGGAGATTGTTGGAGATTATCATAATGCTCCTTAAATTAAGGAGCAAAACATGGAGTAAAACATGGAGCAAAACAAGGAGCAATTCATGGAGCAAAACAAGGAGCAATTCATGGAGCAAAACAAGGAGCTTAATTCAAGGGGCAATTTAAGGAACCATTAATTTAATGAGTAATTCAAGGAGTGAATTTTTCTATAAATAGATGTGTAATTGTAATGAATTAATCATCCAAAATGTTCATTCCAATAGAGAGAAAAGCTTTTGTGAGAGAAAATTGAGAGTAATTTTCTTGGGTGTAATTGGGTTGTGAGTTGTGAGTGTTGTAAACACCTTGTGTAATTTCTCCCCTTTTAGTAAAAAGATCTGCAGCAGGTCCGGAGACGTAAGCAAGATTGGCCGAACTCCGTTATCAAATTTGTGTGTTATTTTTCTATTCTTGTTTTCTCATAAATCTGACTTATCGGAAATTTGCGTAATTTTCTAACAGTGATAGCCAACGTTGCCCTTATATCGTGAGCATCTGCATCAATTGACGATGGTCAAGATATGATTGATTGAGAAAGAAAGCCGAGCATACCATGCTTTTTAATTGCACCCATTCATACCCTTGTAATATCTTTTTTATTTATTTTGGGATTAGTCTGTAATTTTGATAATTTTAATAATTTTAATACTAACATATATATATATATATATATATTTTTTTAAAATATATATTACACAGCAAACATTTTTCTCGATGGAGATATGGTCAGATTTTAAAAACAGTTAGCTTCGGTTCAGATTTTTTTTTCTTTCTCTTTTTTCTTTTGCTTAAGATTATTAGGCGATGATAAATAATAAATACACGTAAATTTAAACTTGTAAAATCCCAACAAAACTAGTACTGATAAATTGAATCTTACTTATAGACACATTAATTACAACTTTTGTGATCAGAATATATATCTATTAAAAACAATTAAATGTACATATTAATTAACAACGGAAATTAAATTAAACCTATAAAACCCATTATGTTTATTTATTTATTTATTTTTGTTTTTTGTTTTTATTGAGAGAGTTTAATTATAGTCTAATAAATTCATAGTTAGCTACCAATTGGTTTTGACAATCTTGAACTTTTCAAGTACAAATTTACCTTCTTTGTACTTTTGGGATTGCTCGTAAGCTTTTTCATACTTCCAGCCCAAAGTCTCTCCACAATCAAAGCAGTAGACATCAGCAACTGTGTGTAGACCTGTAATTAGCTGCCTATCTTGTTTAGGCCCCAAAGCAATGTTCCTTGCGTGGCTGAATAAAAATGCTCTCCCATGACTTGCCTAATATTAATAAATTAAATATCCTTACCAATATCTTTTTATTTTTTTTAATATATAAATTTTTGCACTGAATATACAAATAGTTAATAAACTTTTCTTGTTTCACGCATTAGTCTCTTTATTATTATTTTTATAATTTAATAAATTATTTTTAAAATTTCACATTTTGGTGAAATTACTTTTTTTATACTTTGAAATTTAATTTTAAATAATTAATATTAAATTTTAAATATGTAACAATATAAAAATAAATTAATCAAATTATAAAGAAGAAATAAGGGATTAAAAATATAAAAATTAAAAAAAGAAGATTTAAATTATAAAAAAATAAAGAAAATAAAATGTAAAATAAGTAACAAATTTTGGAAACACTTATATACTTCAAGTATTTTTTTCATATATATATATATATATATATGTCATAGTCTATTATCTTTAACAAAAAAAATATACTTTAGATTTATATCTATTAAATATGGTAGCATAAATATGCTATCTTTATAAAAAGTTAATAAAAATTTATTTTGTAAATATAATGAGTTTTTGTAATTTTTTTTTTATAAAGATATTGTATTTATGTTATCTCACTTAATCCATAAGAAATTAATGAATTATATATGATAGACTTTTTGTAAAAAGAAAAAATTAAAATTTTTGTGTCTTTCTAATTTGTCTCCTTCAATTAATCACGAAAAATATTTTTATCATGTTCTAATGATATTGTTAAAATGTTATGATTTTTTAATACTTATTTAAATTATTTATTTTCTAAAAACAAAAAAAAATTAACGATTTTTATTTTTAGGTAAGTTTTTAGTAAGGAGTGTTGAACAGAGCCTCTAAAAAAATATTCATTTCTTAACTCTAGTTGATCTAAAAAAAGAAAAAAAAAAAACCTACGTTAAAAGGCTAAGTGAGTATATTGAACAAAAAAATTAATTATTATTCAAAAAAAGATAATAAAAAAAATATACCACTATTTAAATTAAGATATTAAAATAAAATAAGTGATATTTGTGGTATCTATCGACTGGAATGCACTTTGCAGAAATATCCTTTTTCTTTTGTTAACAAAACTTCCTTCTTCATTTGAATAGCTGGCAAGATATGTTCAATAAACATATCAGCCAAACATTTTTATTTATTTTTTGATAGAACATAATTGATAACTGCAAATCTTATGAAAACAAGAGAAAAAAAAAATTGAGAGAAACACAATCTATGACGTGATTGAAATTCTGTGCAGATTAGTTTGATAGTTTCTCAATGTTACTTAAGAAACAGAGTTAATTTGTTAACAAGTAATATACAATAATAAATAAAGATTGATTTAAGTTTTAATTTTTCTTGAAACATAATGATCGATCATGTCTTTAATTACCTGGAAATCCTTAGAGATTATGTAATCATGGCAAGAAACGTTGTTCTGGCACTTAAAGCAACTGTATAGCCGTAACCCTCCTGAGATATCCGCCATTGAAGATCAGGGTCGTCTCTTGAAACTAATAAAGTTTTTTCTTCAAAAATTATAAGAAAAATAAATAAATAAATAATCAAAAACAATATAGACGCCAAGTGCTAATTAAATAAAAAAAATCTCCATAAACTGAAAAATTATCTCCCATTGAAGCAGATTGTATTCTTGGAAAGTTGTTGATCAGCTAAAGTTTTTAGATATGGTCAAATAAGAAGGATATGTGAAAATTCTATGAAGATGATTGAGTGAAGTTTCAAAATGAGATATATTATAACATAATAATTTTTAAAAAAAAAATGCCCAATTGGAGTTGATAAAGACATATTAATATTTTATAGTCATATCCTTTGAAGAATTGGAAAACAAAAAATGATAATAAATAAGAATCTAATTAAAGGGCAAAGAGTTTCTGAGTTATGTAGTGAATTTGAGTGTGTTGAAGACGTGGAGTTTGAATTATAATTAAAGTGTATTAATAGTGTAGTTATTTTAAAGCACATCGAATTTTTTAATTAAAAATTTATGCAGATAAATTAATGTACAAGAAAAAATACATTAAAAAATAAAAATAAAAAATCTAATTACCCATATTTTAGGAATTTTAAATTAAAATTTTATTTTAACCTACAGGGATACCAATTGTTGAAATGTGATATTAAATTAATACATTTTCATAAAATTGTGGTTAGGCTGTTAGAAGCTAGGAGTTTCTGAGTTATTCAACGAAGTGAGGAGTTTGTATTAATGAGGAAACAATTCCATATTGCCTTTCTAAGCAGTAAAAGACACTTAAAATATATTAGTTATCATTATACTCAAACATACATTTCCTAGAGAAAGGCAACATTATATAAGAAGAAGACGTCTTAGAATTTCGGGTCAGGTATCAGAGTGGTATTCAACTTTAATAATTGTATCTTTTTTATTTATCTTATTAAAAAGTTTAAATTTAATATATATTTTCGTTAAATAATTTATATTTAATACTATAATTCATAAAATAGTTTTAATTTATTATCATAGTTTATAAATATAATATCAAATTTTTATTCATACTAACAATAAAACCATTCTACTAATAGTGATATTAATTAAAACTATCCAATAACATGAATAAAAAAAGTATCAATTTTTAAACTTAATGTCTCTATGATACTTATCCCTACCATTTTCTAAATGACTTAAAACAGTAGGAAAAAACTAGTATACTTATGGTTGACTTGATTAGAAGGGTTGGGATTGGTTGACTTGATTAGAAGGGTTGGGATTGGTTGACTTGATTAGAAGGATTCAGATGTGGGATTACTTGCAATATATGTGGTAAGGCTTTTTACTTCTATTATCATAAATTTAAATGTAAATTTATAATATTTTATTTAATAAAAAATATAATTTTATTTCCATTTAAAAAGAAAAAAGAAAAATAGAATTCTCACAATTTATAAAAAAAACTTTAAATATCATAAAGTTATAATCGATTTTAAATGATGGGATAAAATTTGATAAGATACTACAAATATAATCACAAGATTATACTAAATCAATTATGTTTATAATATTTTTATAATATATTATAATATTATTTTTTAAATGATTTAAAAAGATACAAAGAAATCTATCAAATGTGTGTTAAGTATAGATAACTTGACTAAAGAGACATAGAAGTTTCATTGTCATAAGATAGAAATTAGCTAGTAGAAAAGTTTAGCATGGATGGGAAAAAAATTATAAGAGTCATGTGTGCGTGTAATAATATATTTAAATATTTTTAAGATAATATTATTTGTGTTTTAATTAAAAGTCAAATATTGATTAGAATTAGTATTGTTTTACGGAAGTTTTGGAGAATCAATGAAGATCAAATATTCCTCATTAATTAATAATATATGTTTAATTATTTATTTAATGTTATAAATATTGAAAGAGTCTATGACTCATTATGCTATCAGGATAAGAAGATGCAAACTTTTTAAAGATTCTGTGCTAACTGGCATAGATAGAAAGTAAATATTTAAGCAATTTACTCAACAAAATCACAAATAATATAATATCGAAAAATATATAACGTATAACAACATATATCATATATAAAACGAAAGTATGTAAATAATAAATATTTTCTAATTAGAGTTTATGTTTCAATATATTAAGACATGTACATATCAAATTCGGATTATACTAACCCAACAAGCGATAACGGGCAACAAAATGAGTTAAATCCACATAGAGATCATATCTATGTGGTAACATCCTCGAATTGTTTAAGGAAATCACCGGACAATAAATAATTCACTAAATAATAAAGCAGTTACAAATCTAATAAATAATAAAATAACTATTACCTCTATCAACCAGAACCTCTATCAAACTATCTATTGTTGCTCTTTACTTCTGATTTAGTAACAAACTTGGTTCGATATTCGAACTCAATTGTCCTCCACAGTCAACACCACCCAATACAATATGATTGATGAACCCAGATCAGTAACAAGATGAGTAATTACTCACACTCTCAAGGGATATATAGTCCACCACTAATATCAAATCATTTATAGGAGAGACACAGTTAAATCACATACGTGCACAACCTACGATTTGAATATTGAACTCACTAAACAATCCATACTTAAAAGTAAGCTTTCCAAAAATGATTTCGAAAACAAATATAATAATCATTGTAAATTTTGGCAAAATTTTGCTATATAAATCATGGGTCAGGAATAATAGAAACGAGAGAGTATTTATAGAACTCGAATTTCCACCTCGCCAACTATCTCACCTAAAATGGTGTCGAAGATGGTGGTGAGCTTGTTGGCAAAGTGCTAAAAAGTCACTTTTTTTTGTTTCAAAAATTGCCTAGTAAATTTCATAAATACCCGCACACAAAATGAAATAAATACACAAGTGATAACATCAACGAGAAAGTGTATATATAAACATGCTCACATACAAAATATACCTAACTATGTATGTGTGTGTATGCATTATTGATCTGCAATAACTAACCTTACATAGAGCAAGATAGACACACTAAGTAAAATAACAAATATTGTGTTTTTTCCATGGGAAGCCAACACAAAGACACATAGTACAACAAAACTTACATTCTCTCCCTTTGGCTTTTCATATCAAAACAGTGCAACATTAGGTACAAAAACACATCAAACATGAGATGAACATGAAGATGTTCTAAAATTGTTTGTTCCTATGAATAACATATTGACACACACCAAAACCCAAAATCCACACCTACACCACATGTATCCATCTTGAGTGCTTCATCCAACTTCATGAATCAAATCATCCAATCCATGTCACTCTAAAACACGAGGGTCTCAGCTCCACTACACATAACACACTTGAAACACGAAGACTTCACTATACAATTGTAACCTACACACACGAAATAAACACATACCCTATGAACATATCACACAAAAACAATGTGTAGTCTAAACACATACTATCTTGTCATCCCTACACATGTAAAGACCGGTAGGGCCAAACACAAGCATAAATGCACAACTTCTTGACTTCATGCAACACTCCCCCTGAATGCATGCAAGTCAAACAATAATATGTAGTGAAATCCTATACTAATCATCTATGCAACATATAACACTTAATTATACACAAAACTTCTTCCTTTTTTTAACACAGGAAGTCAAAGTGGCACCCCTTTATAAGGGAGAGAAATCAGATAGAAATGTAATAAGCCTAACACTTATGCACCACAACAGAGAGGTTAAAGCAAACATAATAAGAAGCAACACGTGCAGTCATATGAAAATAATAAAGAATAACATCGAGACAAAAGCAAGGTAAAAACATGCAAAAAACAACAAACTAAATGCACAAAAAACAAGGATAAGTATAGACAGAAAACATCTTAGTCTAACAAAGAAAGCACTAATTCACTACCACAGGGAAGCATGTAGGCACAAAAGATGAAATGTGAAATAAGAGATTGCAAACTATGCATGCAACATGTCATATTAATAGTCCTATTTATACAAAGTTCATACAAGATGATGTCAAGAAAAAGGAAGCACCAAATGAATATAACATCATAACAATAACCCATAAACAAGATAAGCAATAGAAGATAAAACAAAGATAATACTTCCCTTAACTGCAAACAATTGACTCACACATCTCTTCCCTAAATACATACATGTGAGACCATAAATATGTTATGCATTCTACTCTCAAAACTTCTCAAAAACAAAAGCATCTATACACAGTAGAAAACAAGTAACACAGAAGAAGGGAAGCTAACTCAGTATGTTTAACTAATTAGAGGGTCTTTAAAGAATATTCAATACAATTAACATAAATATCGATATGTCCATCAATTCATTATGCATTCAATTAAGGGTATGACCAAATTTATGGAGAAATGCATTGTGTGTGATATGCTAAACATGTTTAATCTATGAGTTATCAAGAAAAACTTATATGATACAAGCAAATGGACATATAGACTCAAGTAAACCGAACTTGATAGGTTCGTATTTAATCTCTCACTACTAATGTAAGTGCATGCTCAGAAGAAATCAATAGGTCTTTCAAAACTCGTAATGAAAGGCCAAAGTTTGGGTAAAAGAGAAGAAATATTTAAGTAGAGGCACACATTTAGTTAACTACAACTTACAACTTAAGCATAGAACTCACAAACATAAGACGTAAATCATTAAACAAATGTTATTTTTCTTTTACTTCTCAAGAGTTAAACACTCACAATTTTTTCAAACATGAGATCTTTTTCATTTACGTCTTAGTACTCATTTCTTTTCTTTTTCTTTTACTTTTTCTTTCCTTTTCCTTTTTTGTTTCTTTTTCTTCTTCTTTAAGCATAAGAGTAACACAAATAATCTCAAAGTAGATACGATCAACAAATCAATATTGAAACTCAACAAAATGTGTGCCAGGTAAGTGAGATTTATCATTTAAGCTAGGTGATATGGTGCAAATAAATGAAGAGATAACATAGAGGCTTAATAGGGGAGATTGAGGGTAAAAAACATTGGTGGCCAAAAAAGATCAAACGATTTAAGAATGACCTAAATTCTCTTTCTATCTAAGAAACACATATGATTTCTCCTCGAGAGACACTAAAAGTGGATTCTAGAATTCGTTATAAATATAAAAATCATCAAAGCAAGACATCCACATAAACTTCTCAAACTAATCATAAAAGTTCACAATGTTTTTACAAGTGAGAAAAAAAGGTTCTTTTTAAAGTCAACACAAGAATTTAGTCATGCAAGAGCTCAAGAGATACACATGTCAAAACAACCACATTTCATTTAAGTCAAAAGCATCTCCCCTATAAAATAATTATGGTCACATAAATAGTTTTTTTTCAAACAAAAGACAGTTGGATAGAGAGATTTGCATAACTATCTTAAGAAGATAGAGAAAAGAAAAACAAAATATATTTTATTTTTAATAAATCAATAAAAAAAAGAGATAAAACAAGTAGACAAACAATAAAAGACATACAGAAAGTCTACAAGCATAGGAGAGAAAAGAAATGGGTAGTTCAACCTTAAGCAGATCACCAAAAATAAATAGTGATCAAGCAACATCCCTCCGTTGAAAGTATTTTTGAAGGACAACTCATTCAAAAAATAGTCTTTATATCATATGAGCAAGTGAAATATATGGTATTCTAGACTTATTTTGTTTATTATTTCTTGAAAATCCTATTGAGTTACTCATATAAATTGGACCAGGTAGACTATTATGAGCATACTTATTTCTTTCTACACTGTCTTAAGAGTATAATACATCCTATTTGAATATGCTCAGATGAGCTCAATAACTACAACTTTTCATAGGAGATGAGAGTGAATGAAGATGAGAGCTCTAAGTAATAGTTCTCACGTATCTAAGGTACTACCTAGCAAGATGGCCAACAACACCACACAAATAAAAAACACAAACAATGGAGTTAGAAAATATGAGTTTCTAACTCCAAGGGTTCCTGGCTACGATGAGTAGTGTAAGGTTAAGAGGAAGAAGAAATGCTCACATTGTCTTTCACACAAGGATGAGTAGTCAATTTCTCGCATAGTGGTCTTAAATGGCCAAGTTCACTACAATGGTGACAAGTATGAAAGATAGTAAGTAGGGGTAATAGACCAACACTAGAGCGATGAGAAGAGCTAGCCTTAGGTGAATATTTCACCTTGCTAGAAGAGTGTCTAGTTGAGAAAACACAACTAACTTACCTCTTCGGTCAGTGGTAGTAGATTTTAACTTTGAATTTTGATTGGAAGCTTTAATAAACTTGCTAGAACAACCCTTAAAGGTAGAAATTTTTCACTATAGCCAATACTTTGTTTGTCCCCAAACATCTTAGTGCTATTGAGGATGTCATTTAGATTCTTAGAGCTAGGAATAATTTTATTCGATCCAAACGTAGAGTAAGATAGATCTTTCTCACTAACTTTAAGTTTGTCCATTAAGGAAATAATCATATCTTATTTTTCTTTGAGAAAAGACTCAAGATGAGCTATAGATTTCTTTAGAATTTCAACTTTCTAATTTAGTTGATTAATTTCATCTTTCTTTTTGGAAAGAGAGTAGGCTATGTATTCCTTTGTACTCTTTAATTAGGACAATAATTTCCTTTTTCCATCTTACAACCTTAACTTTTTGATCAGTAGAAGGATCAAGGGTGATAAACAATTTTGTGACTTTAGTAGAGATAGTAACCTTCATTTGTTCATCAAGCTTCTTCACTTTTTCTTGATATGCATTAAATTTCTTAAACAAATCTAAATATCTCTCTTGAATAAACTCATAGTTTTTGGTGAGGCCAAGTTACTAATCATCATTAGAAGACTTCTTTTCCTCTATATTTTTATTTGAAGCGTATATCTCATGCTTTTTTTTCATTAAGTCTTTCCAAAGTTTTTTTCTTTGTCTTCTCAGACTTGATGTGCTCCAACATGAGTGCATTATAAGAATCAAACATATCATCATCATCATCATCATCATCATCATCATCAACTTCAACTATCACCTTTTGAATTTCTGAGGCAGTAGTTAAGGGATCAATGACACTACTAAAGGCAAAGAAGGCCATAAAAATAATGTCATCCTCATCATCACTACTGATACTGTCCAAAATAGTAACCTCAGCTTTCATGGCATATTTTTTTCATTTGATTTAGTTTCTGAAAACACTATGTAGTAATATGTCCTAGCTTTCCCCATTTGAATCACCTTATTTTATTTAAGTGTCCTTTTCTTGGTTTCTTAGAACCATTTTTTGTATCTTCATCATCTCTAATAGATCTTGAGGTTTTGGAACTTGGAATATCTCTCCCAATAGTGCCAAAAAAGGTTTCCTTTTCTTAAAAATTTGGTAAATCTTTGAGCAAAGAATGCCATTATCACCACCTGTGATGCATAAATCTCTGATTGGTTCACTTCTTTTAATAGTCTTAAGAGCTAAGCTTTTTCATTTCTCTAAAGAAATACTCCTTTGTCTTGGTAAAAGGTGATGTCGTTCAAAGACTTGCAATTCACCACCATGCAAAGATATTTTCTCCAAATTTTCTCATTGTTAAAACATTGAATTTTCTCCACTACTACCCATTGTAGTGAAAAAATCAACACTAAGTGAAATAGTTCTCCATATATAACAATTTTGTGTAACACTTTCTCAAGTTGATGTTTCGTGGTATTTTGTTTTTTTACTCTAATTAATTGTTTCTAGACCATTTTATCATTATTCTAAAAACAAATTATTTGAGAAAGCTACAACATTATATAAGAAGAAGATGCCTTACAATTTCTAAAGAAAACTATAAATATTATAAATTTGTGATAAATTTTAAATAATGTAATAGATTTTGATTAGATAGTACATTTAGATTTACAAAACTATATCAAATGAGTTTATATTAAATTAGTTGTGTTTATGATATATTAGTAGAGCTTATTTCTAAATGACTTAAAAAGGTATGAAAGAACTCAATTAAGAAAAAATATTCATTACTATAAGAATATGTGAGATATGGTATTTCAAGATAATAAACTTTAAGATTAATACAATTTTTTCTTTGAAAAAATAAATACTCAATATAAGACGAAGGGAGAAAACAATCTCATAAGTAAGGAATATATTCTTAAAAAAATGAATAACATATCTTTGATTAAAAGGTTGTTGGGTATGAATGTGTTTAAGATGTGATCAATAAATAAATAGTGTTATAAAATATCAAGTGATGTATTAATTATTGATTGTATATAAAATAGAAGATATAAAATGACAAAATAATGATAGGATCTCTTACTAATAAAAAATAATTAGATAAATATTGATATATGCATAACATTAAGAAAAGAAATTTTGTTAGCGAATAGAAATGATGTTAATATTATACACTTTTATATCAATACTTTTATTTCATGACATAAGTTAAAATTTATAACAAAATCTGTTTTGAAATACTTAATTGTCAGTAAAATTTACTACAAATTATAAATACACTCAAATTTATTTGCATTTATGATTTATCACTACACTAAATTATGTATGTTTTTTACACAGTTTACTCATTTTTTACTATATTGAGAACCTGTATTCGATTACATAATAACATAAAAAACCAAAATATATTTAACAAAGTTTAAATAATACAAATAATTGAAAAATTAAATATTAATTAATTATTTGAAAATTAAATTTATTACAAAAAAATAATTTATATACAATATATATATATATATATATATATATATATTTAATTTAAATTACAAATAAAATGATGTCATCTCTTTTGTTATGAATTTTTTGATATTTCTACTTTATTTCAAAGAGATAAGCTTGGTTTGTTTAGAATCAACAACATAGTGACCAGAAAACTAGACAAAAGAGATGAGATGAAGTTTGGGCAAAAAACAGTTGGTCCATATAACAGTTTATTCCCCTAAATACATGAGCACATAAAACATTTATCAAATAAGCAGTCCAAACTTTAGAGGTACGGAAATAAAGAAATTAAAGCATTATAAAAATTTACATGGTGTTGTTCTATGTTATTCAAGATCATTAGATTCTTCTTGTGATGTTATTCAAGATCATTAGATTCTTCTTGTGATGTTATAATTTGAACTATGTGTTCTGCCCATTCTTCTCGTAAATCATCAAAAAATTGCATATCA
Organism: Hippophae tibetana; assembly: GCA_037013495.1. Lineage (NCBI taxonomy): Eukaryota > Viridiplantae > Streptophyta > Magnoliopsida > Rosales > Elaeagnaceae > Hippophae > Hippophae tibetana. The sequence continues at coordinate 98,196,962 of CM072810.1, forward strand.
TAGCCCGACTTGTTCCAACCAAAAAACTACATGTAATTAAATTCAAAATAAGAATGTAATATCATGAATTCACAAAAAATAACTTATATATGTTAAAAAAGTATATTAGTAAAAGAGATTACCACATCGACATCGAAGTGATATAATAATAACCTCATCCCTTCGAAATCATATTAACATTGTATTAATCTTTTGTCTATAAAATATGAAGCTGTTTGAAATCAAGCTAGTATTTTTAATGCTATAATGAGCTCTAAATATGAAGTCAAGTGTAACTCCAATTTGTTACTTGGATTGGTTGAGTTTTGATGCCCATAAACTAATACTTTTGTATTTCCTTAGGGTGAAACAACAATTATTCTTGAAGATATAATGATTCTTGGTAGTTTTTCTATATTTGGTTGGCTAGTGATTAGGCAAGAGAGATGAGATGACGTTTGTGCAAAAAATAGGTTCATATAAGAATTTATTTCCCTAAATACATGAGCACATAAGCATCCATTAAACAAGTTGCCTAAACTTCAGACATAGGAATAAAGAAATTAAAGCATTATAAAAATTATCATGATATTGCCATATGCTATTCAAGATCATTAGATTTTTCTCCTTATTCTCCTTGTGATGATATAATTTGAATCATGTGTTCTGTTCGTTCATTTCGTAAATCATCAAAATTCAAAATAAGAATATAATATCATGAATTCACAAAAAAATAACTTATATATGTTAAAAAGGTATATTGAAAAAAGAGATTACCACATCTTGATGATCTTATCGATAAAAGGAATATGTTACGTCCTAACGTCGTTTGACCTATAGGACCGGTGCTACACGTAGGATATAGTGTCGATTTTACATGTTAACTGATACTACATACTATATATTTTAAGTTGGTTTTTCAACGAATCGACTTTAAATTTATTATAAATCAATTTTTTTCAAAAATCGACTTTAAATCTAGATTTAAACAACACATTTTGCATTAATGTACCGTCATATTAATAATAATATTACAATGTTTTTCAAATTAATAATCAGTTTAGATTAAATTAATATTATCAAAATAATAAAACCTGATTGTCTCAGGTACCTATTTGATCCAGGAGATTAAGTATTTTGTGATAGATTTATTAACTTACCACTTATAATTATGAAATGCTTGATGTATTATTGTTTTTTCAAATGATGAAAAACTTTCGATGCAAGGAGTCTTTAAACTAATCCAACTAAGATTATATTAATTATTTTATTTTTATTTATTTATATATAATAATAATAATTTTATATTTCCCTAGTTTCTCCCCTTTGTCCCATATCACGTGCCAATAATACTTTCTATTTTCTTTCATTTTATTTTTATTATATCACCTCCACGCATATTATTTGTCAACAGATATTTCACTAGTTGAATTCACTTGAAGACACTGGTAATGTTAGAGACTATTTGGTGATTAGGAATAATATAATTTTAAAAAAAATGAAGTTTTACAACCTCAAAGAATTCTACAAGGCATCATCACTAGCATCAAAGAATTCCACCATGTTTTCTATTCAAAGGGAAGTATTAATTCTGAGATTCAAGAAGGTCTCACTTTTATGCCTCCCAGTTGGCAGTCTCTACCTTTTGAATCCTTTAAACTAAACTTTGATGCAGCTTGGATTAATAATTTATATGCAGTAAGCTTTGTTGTGATCGATCACAACGATAACTTCTGTTGAGTTTTAAAATATTGAAAAAAACCTTCGTCAGAGATAGCTGAGGCTTTTGCCTTTTATTATGCTTTCCATGAATCTTTAAAGTTTCAATATATCTAGAGAGATACAAAAGCAGTCATTGATGATTTTTTACCATCAAATTGTGCTTTCCATCTTCATCCAACTTCTATTGAGTTAATTAGATCTTTATATCAAGATCTTAACAGTTTTTCAGTACTTTTTGTAAGATGGATTCTTAGGAAAAAATAATAGTCCAACACATAATTTAATTAATTGAAATTTTCATAATCTATTTAATGGTATCATTCTCTTTTCTTTGTTGTCACAAGATATTATAGCCTTTTTAAACTTTTTTTAAGAATATATTATATTTTTAGGAAAAAAATAAGTTGGTGTCCAATACAAATATAATATTTTAAATAAGGTAAATATAAATAAACCTTATTTATTAAGAAATGGGAATATAATTAGTAGAACTGACAGAAAAATCAATATTGTTAAAAATACTTAATGATTGTATTATATTTTTTGTATTAAGAAATATACATGATATTTTTATATAAAAGTTACAAGTAAATTAGATATACATTAGTAAATATGATATATAATAACAAATATACATTAATCTATTAATAGATATATATTAATAGCCCCTCTCAAACTCAAGGTGGATGTGAGACCAACTTAAGGTTGTCAGCCAAATTATGAGTGCATTCCTTAGGAAGTGTCTTAGTGAAGATATCTACAAGTTGATCGTTGGAGGAGACAGGGAAAAACTTGAGAGCACCATGGACAAGATGAGAACGAATAAAGTGACAATCAATCTCGATGTGTTTAGTTCGTTCATGGAAGACATCATTGTGAGCAATATGAATGACACTTTGATTGTCACAATAAATGGGAGTAGTAGAGGATATGGGCACACCTAAATCCTTAAAAATCCATTGTAGCCAAATGAGCTTAGATGTGGTATCAACAAGAGCACGATATTCTGCTTCAGTATTGGAGCGGGCCATGAAAGTTTGTTTTTTTACTTTGCTAAGGAGAAAACAATAACCTATAGTGGATCTACGATTAGTGGGATCTCCTACCCAATCAGCATCAGAGAATGCACGAAGTACAAGAGGAGACTGAGCTGAGTAGAAAAGGACATGGAAGAGAGTGCCCTTCAAGTATCGTAGAATGCACCGAACAACAGTATAGTGAGTCGATCGTAAAGTAGACAGATATTGGCTCACCTGATGAACAACATAAGAAATGTTTGGACGAGTAAATGTAAGAGAAACTAGGCTGCCAACCAATCGTTTGTAAAGAGAGGGATTATACAATGGTTCCCCCATGAGGGTGTGAGAACTGCATTAAGTTCAATTGGAGTGTCAATAGTCTTGCTGTCAGTGAGTCCATCTTGAGATAAAAGGTTAGATGCATACTTGGCTTGAGTAATATAAAGACCATCTGTGGAACGAGTGATCTCAAGACCCAAGAAATAATTGAGATGTCCAAGGTCTTTCATCTCAAACTACTGACTAAGAAAATCCTTGAGTTCTTGAATGCCACTAAGGTTATCACCAATTATGATCATTTCATCCATATATAGGAGAAGAAAAATGATACCTTTATCATTGCAACGAATAAATAAGGTAGAATCATAAGGATTGGCAGTGTAATCCAAGCGAATGATGGTGGAGCTAAACTTAGCAAACCACGCTCGTGGAGATACAAACCTTGTTTGTTTCAACAGAAAGACTAGGAGGATGCTACATATAGACTTCTTCATGCAGATCCCCATTAAGGAATGCATTTTTAACATCCATCTAAAAAATATCTCATTTACTAGCAGCGACAACAACTAAGAGGGCACGAATAGAGGAGATACAGGCAACTGAAACAAAAGTCTCTTCATAATCAATCTCATACTCTTATGTAAAACTTTTTGCAACAAGACGAGCCTTGTAGCGATCGATGGACCCATCAGAGCGAGTATTGATCTTATAAATCTACTTACAACCAACCACAGACTGACTATGAGGGAGAGTAACCAGATCCCAAGTATGTTTTTTGGTTAATGCATCAATTTCTTTTTTCATTGCAATCTGCCATAAAAGTCAGTAGATGTCTTACAATAGGTACGAGGCTCATGGAGTGTAGCAAGGGTAGTGTAACAATAATAGTTAAGTAAATGTGCAAGAATGGATCTTACATGGGTTGAGTGGCAAGGTGGAATGTTTTATGGAGGATTTTCAGGCAAAGTAAGAGTAGAGGACCTATGCTCAAGGTGGGGTAGCTCATCATCAACCTGTTCTTCTACAACCTGTCTAGGAGAATCATAAAAAAAAATTGAAGATTGAATAGAGAATTCCAAAAGAGGATCAAGAGTATCTGTAGAAGGAACAAGAGACTTATCTAGAAATATTTCTAAAACATTTGAGTTAGTTATGGAAGAATGAAAGTGAGAGAGTTCAACAAATAAGCGGTGTTCCCAAAAGACAACATTACGAGAAACACGAAGATGATGCGAGACAAGATCATAACATTAATACCCCTTTTGAGTTTCACTATAACCAAGAAAACAAAAAAGTCTAGATTGAGGCTCAAGTTTGTTGTGCTCGTGAGGCTGAAGAAGAACGAAACAAGTAGATCCAAATGAGCGAAGGTAATGATAGGTGGGAGATGACCCAAAAAAGCGCTTATATGGAGTTTGATTATGAATGATAGTGCTTGGAATACGATTAATGGCATAAACAGCATGAAGAATAGCTTCACCCTAAAATGGGGTAGGAACTTTGGCAGAAAGAAGAAGAGCACGGACAATGTCAAGAATATGATGAAGTTTTCTTTCGGCTCGACCATTTTGTTGAGAGGTGCCTAGACAGGTTAGATGATGTACAATGCCATAGGAATGTAACAGAGGTTGAAAACATATTGAGTATATTCAAGAGTATTATCAGATCGAAAAGTTTTGATATGTTTGGAGAATTATGTTTCAACCATTTTTGCAAAGTTACTATATATTGGTAAGATTTCAGAACGAGATTTTATAGGAAAGATCCAACTATAGCGAGAATAATCATCAATAAAAACAACAAAATAACGAGATCCACCAATACTAGTAATAGGAGAAGGTCCTCAAACATTATAATGAATTAACTCAAAAATACTATTAGAGATAGATTCACTATTATTGAAAGGTAAAGTTGGTTGTTTTCCTAACTAGCATGAAGTGCAATCAAATTTTTCTTTGGACACAGAACCCAATAGACCTTTAGAAGCTAACTGTTGTATCTGAGTGGATAGGGCATGACCAAGACGAGAATGCCAAAGTGCGAGAGAAGGTAAGGAAGAAACTGTAGCAATAATAGAGACAAGAGCAACAGGTGGAAGATGAAGATTATTCACAGGAAATATATGCCCAACCCTAGGACCGGTCCCAAGCTCTTACCCCATCCTTGGATCCTGCAAAATACATCCAAAATAGTCAAAAATAAGGTGATATTTTATTTCAACTAATTGTCCCACAGAGCCTAAATTATAGGATAGGTCAGGTACATGGAAGACCCAAGAACAGAGAGGTTAGAGTTTGGAGAATAAAGATGAGTGAGGTGTCATGTGATTACAATAAGAAAAATCAAAAGGCCAAGTTTGAGACTTACCGAGCAGAGTTAAGAGAGTAATGGAAAGAGATGCATTACCAGTCATTTGAACAGCCTGAGTTATGATCTTTTGTAATTCAGTGTGGAAAAGGTTGATAGTGGATCCAAAAGACTAGGATTCAGTTGAAATGGAAGGTATCAACATAGTAAGCTTAGTATTAGCAACAATAGTAGTCAATTTGTTGCGACAGTAATAACTCTCAATGATGTGGCCATGATGCTTGTAATAATTGTAGAACTTCTTGTTGGTCTTCCTACGGCGATTGCTAGATAAAGAAGAATCACCTGACTACTGAGGTTGTGCAATGGTAGGAGTAAAAGAATAAGGAGTAATAGCCAAAACATTGAACTTATTCTAGGCTTGTAGGATTGCAAGCCGAGCTTCTTCTCTAGTTGATCCAATCACAATGGTATCTATAGAAAAGTTTTTGAATCAAGATGCACGGTAACACTTGGTTTTTTGTGGTGGCGTATGAGGAAGAGGTTTAGTTCCTATGAGAGGTGTGTGAGGGCGCATGTGGACTCTGATGGTTGCGGGACTTCCACAGTTGTGTAGATCGGGGCGATCTGATCACTATAGTACTTGTAAAAATGTTAACGGAGCAAGATGCATGGCAGAGACAGTGATTGCAGTGGTCTGTGTGGTTTGAGACTCCTCAACAATGGTGACTACAAGCCTAGAACTTAAGGACAACGATTGAAGAAGTCAGAGGTTCAACGGTGAGTGGCTGCAGCGGTTGTTGTGACTGCGGAAGCAATAAGGGTGGAGTCATACCAGAAGAGACAAGACTGCTAAGAGAAATGTAAGAGCAGTGGCTTTGATACCGTGTTAGAAATACTTAATGATTGTCTTGTATTCTATGTATTAAGGAATATACATGGTGCCTTTATATAAGAGTTACACATAAACTAGATATGACTAAAGTAAGATAGATATACATTAATAGATATACATTAACATATTAATAGATATATATTAACAAATACAATGACAACAACAATATTCTAATATGTTTAATTGAAGATGGGAGATATATTTGGTATAGGAATTTCAAAGTATAATGTATTGGTTGGTCAATATTTTTGATGAAAAATATAGGCTAATAATAACTTTAAATTTATCATATATTATGACACCATAATCTTCTCGGACTTCTTCATTCCTATATCACACTAAAAAAATACATATTCTCAAAGCACTTAAAAATTAGTAAGATGTTTTTATTTTAGGTTTAATTATATGACATGATCTACTTTTATACATAGAGTTTCATTTTTAACCTTATAGAAAAAATATTGTTGTAAAATATTATTTTGAGACTTGCTTTGAATCAAGGCTTTTAAAAAAAAATTCAAGACTATAAAGCCTTAAGTGGTACATTAAAACATATTTTTTTTGGTTCGAGGCTTAAGCCAAAGGATTTTATATCTCAAGAAGATCGAGGCTTTAGTCTAATATGATTTATTTTTTAAATTAGTTTATGGGTTACTAATAAAATTCTAATACAATTTTACAAAATTAAAAAAGATAACAAATCATACATAACAAAAAGTAGAATATTATAATTTCATAAGCAAACATGATTAAGTTACTTTCTTAACATTCTTTAATCTTCTTTTATCTATTATCATTTTTTTCGTTTTTCTCAAACAACTCCAAATTTTATCTTTTATTAAATAATAATATTACATGTCACATTACTTATCCATTTGATTATTTTTAGCAATAAAATCAAAATTTAAATTATTTATTTTGCATGTTTTATAATTAATTTTTTATATTAATATTTTAACATTATTTAAAGTTAAAGTTTGAATTATTTTGGAAGATATAATTGTTAATTAGATTAAAAATTATTTTTATTAATTTTTTTAAAGTTAATGCTTAAGACTTATGCTTCCGCACTATTTTTAAACTTAAGTATAGTCTCAATTAAAGAAAATTTCCCAATATTTAAAATAATATTTTATAATATTAAAAAAGATATAGTATTTATTATATAATTTTTTTTATAACATAAATAATATACGTTATTTTTAAAAAATTAAAAATAAAATCAAGTTGATGAACTTGTTTTAGGTGCTTTTCTTTTAAGTAAAGCATGATAAGATGAGAATCAAGTTGCTAATATATATGCATAATTTTTAAGTAGGGCAAGGAATCCAAAGTATTTCAGTATTGCTTTCCACCTTGGAGACGATTTTGCACTTCGCTGAAACCATGCGAAAGCAAAGAACTTATTTGGAATGTTATTACTGTTTGAGTATATTAATTAAATTAATTATTAAATATTTGTATTTTAAAAAAAAATCATTACATTGATTTTAAATTTTATTAGTATAAATATAATATTATCACATATTTTAAAAATAATAAATAATTTTTCATTAACAAATATATCTTTATAACTCAATATCTTTGTTTTAACTATTCACATGCCTTATAAGGGTATAAGTATTAATTTTTAAAATTAATAATTAATATATTATGAAATTATTAAATATAGTTGTTAGCAATATCTCCACGACTCCACCCCTACGATAAACATAACTTCTAGTTTTTTTAATAATTGTGCGGTCAATTATATTTACAACGGATAACATCATGTAATTTAGTAACGTTATCTGTAATAATTTGAAATATATATATATGATAAAATATTACCAATCTAAGTGATTTCACAAAAGGTATTTAGTTGCCATTAGATTACATTATTTGATATAATTATATGAAATTATATTTATTAATAATTTTATACTATATCATTTATAATTTTAAAAAATAAAATTTCATAAAAATTGAGTAATAATATTATCACAATCAAAATATATAAAATATTAATTTTATCTCGAGTATTAATTACACAATATTAAGAAAATATTTTAATTTTACTTAATAAAATTAATGAATATACATATTTAGAATATTATTATCACAATAAATTATTTAATTTTAAAAATATTTATATTTAAAATTGAAATTTTTTTCTTAATAACATAATTTCACTTTTGATTCTATAAAAAAAATTGTATTTTAATTCAAAAAAATATACATTATATTTTTAAACATATAAAATATATAATTTTTTTTATATTATAAAGAAACATATGCATACTAAAGAAATTAAAAATAAAACTATCAATGAATTATGGCATGCAATTAATCTTTGACAAAAACTTTTAGACAACATGCTATTAAAATATGAAGATTATATATACATATATAAACGCACAGGTAAGAATAAAGATTATATTGGTTTGGGTTGTTGAACAAAATTACGAGGCAACCTATAATTAGCAGGACACATTAACATATTTAAACTTTAAACAAAACAAATGGCATCAATTATGTTGACACAAAGAGTAAAGCATTAGCGGTTGCTTGGAGAGGCGGGGCAAGGGAGAGAGATGGGTCTGCTCTCAAACAAAGTTGAAAGGAATGAGATCAAGCCTGGTGACCACATCTACACTTACAGAGCTGTCTTTGCTTACTCTCACCATGGTCTCACCCTCTCTTCTTTCTTCTTCTTCTTCTTTTTTTCTTTAATTCTTTTAAGTTATCAAAATGTGAATTGATTTTTGGGTTGACGATTATAAAATGTGAGTTCAGGTTGCGATTATCGTTTCTGGGTTTTACCTACTTTGTTTTCCTTTTCGTTCCTTTAGTAGCTATTTTACGGAATTTGACTTTCTTACGCAAATCGTCTTAGATTTATCTTCTACTATGAACAAATCGTGCTTGACCAAAATGTTTCCTGGGACCCATCAAATTAATGTCTTTTTGCTTCTGATTTGGATGTTGTGTGTTAAATTCTTTTGCTTACAAGTTTCTGATTGTTGATTCAGAAAAATCTTGATTTTCCAAAGTTGTTGGTACCTTTCGTAAAACGATTAGCTTCTCTTTTAATTTAGAAATTCTACTGAGCACTGACTTTTGATTTTGATTTTTTTGCCCATTTATTACGTTGAGCTGATATGGAGTGCTACTGTATAATGGACTTGTCTCTCTCTCTCTTTTTTATGGATATATTTCTTGAATAAGTGTTTAGTGCTTTGGCTCCCTATTGAGGCGGGGTTTTTTTTTTAAATGAGCCGAGACTTAAAACTCGAGCGGTCTGATAAATAAGTTTCAAATTTTAATTTTAAAAAATCTTTAAAATATTAATAAGGAACAAATATTACGAAAAGTAAATAAAATTTTAACTTTAAATTATTTGATAATATTAATATAAGCATTTAATTATAAAAACAATCATAAATATGCAAAATAAATAGTATAAGTTACTGCTCTATTACTCAAATATCAATTTTAATTAGAAGGAAATATACAATATAACCTACAATGTTCCAACTTATTAACTGACAAAGAATATTAAGAAAGATCTAAGAATATTAAGGAAACAATCATATTCATGTTTATTCATGAGTTTATGATATTCTCTTTTTTCTTTTTCTTTTTTGATTTTATGAAACTAGGTCAGGATTTTACAAATAGTCCATAAATCAACTTAAAAAGTTAATCAATTAAATTAAAGCTTCCATCACCTCGAACATAAAATCCTTAAATCGTAAGCCTCTAACCAAAAAAACATAAGCTTTAATTTACCACATGTGGTTATAGTCTTGGAACTATTTTTTAAGCCAACTTGAGACAAGATTCAAAGAAACCTTTTCCAACAATGTTGGCTCATTTATCATTCATCTTCAATTTGATTCAGCATTCTGTGTCTTCAACAACACAAGTTATAATGTGTCTCATAGATCGGTTTTGGTGCATATTATGAGCATTGTTTGAGTTAGGAGAGTGCTGTGGATGTTGATAAAGAAGATGATGTTGAAGGATTTGCAGGTGTTGGTTCTATGTGGTCATTTAAGGAGTTTTAAGCTTTTTTTTGGTTCTATTGTTGGTTTAATTGTGTGTCGAAGGATTTGCAGGTGTTGTTTCTTTTTTAAGCTTTTTTTTTGTTCTATTGTTGGTTTAATTGTGTGTTCATTGTGCTTAAGTGTGGATTGTTTCTAATTCATGCTCTGGCTGGATAGCTAGGATATATTATGCAATTTGTCTCTCTTATGATTTAGCTTGGATGTTTGTCCTTTTGTGATTTGCAATATATTATCTCAGATAAAGGTGTTAAATGAGTCGACTTAACTCATTTAAATTTAGTATTTAGTTTATTTTAAGTGAGTTATAGTTCAGTTAAGTTATCTAATCTAGTTTTGAAATGAATTGACTTGAATTAAACTATTTTTTGGTAACTCATATTTTTTTAAATTTATTTAAATTATTTTAAAATATTTAATTAATTACTAAAATTAATAAATAAAAAAGATCAAATAAAATTAAAACTTCATTTAACTTGATATGAGCCACAAGGAAGCCATTAGTATGCTATTACTACAAATGTAAGTCACCAGTATTATCTCTAAATCATCACACTATAATTTTTTTTATGATTTTTAATTATATATATATATATTAAAACTAATAATGATTTGTTTCCTTCATTGTAGTGGGTACACTTCACTCTGCTTCATCTAAAAAAAATTCAACTAAAAAAATATGTTCAGTTAAAAAAAAAAAATTATCCAAAAAATTGTTAAATGAGTTATTAAGTTGTTATTTAAGTTCATAAGCTAAGTGAACTAAACTTTTTATCTCATGAGCTCATTAAGTTAATTTTAAATGAGTTGAATAATCCATTTTATATATCTATCTTAGGTACTGTTTACCTAAGGTTTATCATCTATCTTTTCTTTTGAAGGACTGTTTGTACTGGTATATTGAGCCAAAAATATAACCGTTGAACAAAAAAAAAATTATAGATAAAATTGGGTATTTGACCCAAGAAAGTTATAGTTAGTTGACTTGAGCCTTGTTTAATCATATTGTTCTGCTGAATTTAATAGCTCAATGAATTTGGTCTGCTCTCTTGCTATTAAGCCTGCTTACACAACTATTTTGCTCTATAGAATGCAACTGAGGCGGTGTCACTAGTTTTAATTTTCATGAGAAAAGTTTACACCAGAAGAGAAAAGTTACCTGACAATAACATTAGCAAAGTGATAGAGTTTAAAGGTGCTTCATTGGAATCATATATTATTTTGATTTAATTGCATAGTATAGTTTTCTTCATAGATGAAATTTTATTTTTAACTCTCCAATTTACAGTGTACTTTTTTTTTTGTAAAGTAAAAAATTATATTTTTTGCTTGTTCAAAAAAACGGTGGCCATATGTTTTTTTCACAACATAAAAATCATATATTTTTAGAGGGTCAAAAAGAAACTATGTAAATAATTTGGTCATATAAAAATTGGAGTGTATTATTTTTCAGTTCTAACCTGCATTAGGGAGCTTGAAACTAGTTGAGACGTGTAGAGGAGAAGTCTTTGGATATCAGCTTGTAATAATTTTTTAAGTTAAGCAATTATAATTGTATCTAGTCTCTTTGATGGCATATCACCCTGCTTGAGAACAGTTTGTAAATTATTGTTATCCTTGGTCTCTGTGGTGGCCTTCATGTTGTTTCACTGCGACGCCCAACTTTCTAGATACAATGCATGAGTGACAAATGCAACCTTTGGACATGTATAGAAATGACTTTTTATCATTTTGAAGCTAAGAGAAATCCCATTTCTTTCATCTGAGACTCATTAGATATACTATGGGAGAGAAATGCATTATCAAAATGTGTTTATTATAAAGTCTATTATACAACACAAAGGATATTATCTTGAACATCCGTATTTGTTCCTTAAAGATTTAAGAGGGTACTATTTTGGGTCATGAATGTAAGCTATAAAAAAACTACTTGGAGTGGAGAGTAATCATATACCATGACTTGTTAGCTGATTCCCTGAAAGCAGGGCTTCTTTTAAGTGTGTCCTAGAAAATCAGGATGATATTTTCAATAGTTGCGAACTTACAAATTCTGTGCTGCCCTGATTGCGACATATATATCTTAAGCCATTTCGCTCTTTAATGTTTGATCCAAAAAAAAAAGCAGCAGCAGCAACATGGTGTGGTGGCTACATAGCTTATTATCTTATTATTGTCAGTGCTGTGTTTTTACTATCAAACAAACTACATTTAATTGCTTGGTTTTTCGTAACGCACAGGTATTTATGTTGGGGGAAGTAAGGTGGTTCATTTTAGGTCAGAGCGGAACTTGAATGCAAGCTTGGAATCATCATCTGACTTTTATGATCCAACTACAATCCTACCCTCATCTTGTCCAATCTTTCCTGATTGTGGATTCAGACAACCCAACAGTGGTGTTATCCTCTCTTGCCTGGATTGCTTCCTTAGAAATGGATCTCTTTACTGCTTTGAATATGGGGTAAGCCCATCAGTTTTCCTTGCCAAAGTACGGGGAGGTACATGCTCTACAGCGGTATCAGATCCACCAGAAACGGTTATTCATAGAGCAATGTATCTTCTTCAAAATGGATTTGGCAACTATGATGTGTTTCAAAACAACTGTGAAGACTTTGCTATGTACTGCAAAACTGGTCTTCTGATAACAGACAAGGACGTTGGTGTAGGAAGGAGTGGACAAGCTTCTTCGGTTATTGGTGCCCCATTGGCTGCGGTTCTTTCTTCTCCTTTGAGCTTCTTAATGGCAAGTCCGGTTGGTGCGGCAACTGTTACAGCTGGGATGTACTGTATGAGTCGGTACGCAACTGATCTTGGTGTTCGAACTGATGTGATCAAGGTGGCAGTGGAAGACTTGGCAGTCAACTTGGGCTGTTCAGACTATCATGAGGAAGAAGCTGAGGATAATGTAGCATCTAAAAGACAGCTTATTAGATGACGTTGCTTAGATCTTAATGCAAGTGACTATTCATGCACAACAAGCTATGGCAGTTGATGTCTATAGCAAGCACTGTCCAGATCGACCATGCTCTTTCTTCTTCTTGTTCATGGAATGATGAAAGCATATTTGTATTGTTATGGATTGAACGTAATTACCCAAGTTTGATTGTGTTATTAAATTTCGACTTTTGCTTCTGTACTTGTATTCATATCCAGTTGATGTCTATAAAAAACATACTTGTATTCATATCCATTATTGGTATTCATATTTCCAAAAATAAATATTGGTATTCATATCCAGGACCATGCTTGTTAATTTGTTTTAAGTGAAAGGACACCGTAAATTATAGAAGATTGTGAACTTCAAAAATTTGGATTGCATTCTTCACCCGTTCCCGAATCAACATTTTACTTTCTATTTCTTTACCAAAATTCTTGAGATTTTTGAAAACCTTGAGAATGTATTTTTCGCAAGGAGCATTAGAAGTATGTATCCGACTATAGGCAAACTGGAATATCCATAAAATTAAATCGTTATCCAACTTTTTGTTAAATATAACGAAATAATATATGTATCACGTGTATTGATAAAATTATACATAAAAAAATTAATATTTAATTAAAAAAATTATTTTAAACTTTAGCAAAATTATCAATAAAATATAAACAAAATTTTATTATCTAATACATAAAGTAACACACTAGATGACAAAAAATTTATTTAAATTTAATAAAAAAAATTTGTTAAAAAATTTGAAATTTTTTTAATGAACAAATTATTTAATTAGATATTTATCTATCAAAAAATACAAACATGTATGGGCCACATATATTATTTCGTTATATTTAACGTAAAATTTGATGTAAATTTAAATTTGTCATTTTCTAACAAGTTTTTCATAAATAAAAGAATTTAAAAACACATATTATACAAGATACTAAACAGTACATGAACCTTAAAAACAAAATGAATTACATGAAATTTTTTCCTATAAAAAATGTTTTGAAAAAGACCAACTTAATCATCTGGGAATAATCAACCTTGAAAATTATTATTTAATCCTAAACATGGACGAATCCAACCGTTTAAGGTAAGTGTCATGGTCACCCCTACCATTAGAGAAAAAAAATGGTGTTTTCTTTTACATTGATATATAGTATAAATATAAAATAAATAGGGACCAATTTGTCATTTGATACTCCAAACTATCATTTCTAGTTTATCTATGATCCTATATCACGTTGATATAATGATACAGAACAATCAAAACAGAAAAGAAAGTATTTAAAACTATATAAAAGGAAACAAAAAATCTCTTTTATATCTCTAACTAATCTCTACATGTTTTGATTGGCCTTGCAATAACGTAAATTTGGGTCAAAACTAATTAATAATTTCTCTAATCATTTTTTTATCAAAATGTAATTTAAATGTATGATTTGACAAGGTTCATATGTTTTTTTTCTTCCTATTTTTTAGGGAAAAAAACTTTCATAACACCATTATATTATCAAATATTACTTATATATCATAAATCTAATAATTATTTATATTTTAGTAAATTTTAATCAATAACAATCCATATATCCACCTCATTAATATTGGTGTAAATATTTGCTCATTTTCTTTTGAGTACCTTTATATAAAATAATTATCTTATAATTACAATTTACATAATAATTTTTATCAATAATATTATACATATTATTTATGATTTATGATTTATGATATATATATTTTTCTTTTTTAAGTAAACAGTTTACAAGAAAGAAGAAAGGTAGGGTTATGGGTATTTTGTTTGAAGCAGGGTAAAATGCTCGGGCTTAACTCATAATGGGCCACACGATAAACTGACCATGGCGTTAGATTACAAGTCAAAGTGGGTCCCACATAATGGAGTAATCTACCGTATAGAAATGGGCACGGCTAAGCCTAAGGGGACCATTTTTTAAAATAAATATCTCTAAATTAAAGGGGTAAATTGTTAAAAATTGTTAGATATTACAATACCTAAAGTTAAACCGATTTTATCCTTAAAAAAATTTAATATAAAATTAATAAACAAAATTAGTGTTATTAAGTATTAATATATGAATAAAAAAATTTAAATTTTTATTTATTTAATTAATATTAAAATTAATTAAATAAATATAATATATATTAATATAAACGAGAATAAATATTAGTATAATTATATCGGTCTTGTAACTACTATTTTATAATCAGATAATACCTAAAATCATTTTTATCCTTAAAATTAATCAAATAAAAATCAAAATAATGATAAAGATAATTATAAATACCCGAACACATATTTAAAATACCTATTTATAATATTATCTACCAAGTATTTTTATATTCTTTATTCATTTTAAAACTTGTCTAATTTAAATTTTGTTATTCAAAAGTTTTTTTCTAATATCAAGTATAGTTATACTTATAAAATTTATCTTATTTAATTTTTAATAAGATAAGATGTTAATAAAATGATATTAATTTAGATATTTTATTTATCTAAATTAAATTAAACAAGTAAGAAAATAAAAAAAATATGATAAATAATAATTTATAATTTAAATTTAATAAGATAAAATATATATTTAAAGTTAAATTTATTAAAATTAAAATCTAAATAAAATAAGATAATATTATACTATAAATTTATTAAATATATTATATAAAATAAAATAACTTATTTATTTCTCTACAGTAAAATTATTCAAAAGATATTTAAAACGAAAATTCAGCTACCAATTTAGGTGCATACACGAAATTGAACACGAGCTTATCTAACAACTTTCTCGGGATCACTAGTCAACATGACATATTTTTATTTTTGTTAAGTTTTCTCTTTTCTTATTTTGATTTATATTTTATTTCGCTTTCTTTATAATTTTTAATTCCTTCGGACATTTATCTTTATTTTTCAGTGTTTTAATCTAAATTTTTAACTGACGTTTGTAATTAATTCTATTTTTAAATTTAAAATTAAGTTAAATTTTAGTTTTATTTTTACATATATTTTTTATTATTTTAAAATTTTTAAAAAAGAAAGTTCTTAAAAATTATTATATTTCAAGTTTATTTTTTATTTTATTAATTAATTTTATATTTTTTTGTAATTTAAGGTAGAATAAAACAAAAAAAATAAAACTTTTTACCAAACAATTTTTTTTTCTAAATGAATTAGAAAATAGAAATTCGGGAAAAGAAGTTCATGATCCGTTTGCTTTCTACCTCCGTGCATCATTGCTCCATCAAATAAAAAGAACTAAAAAATAGATTATTTAATTTTATTATTTATTAGATTAGTCATTATTTATTTTGTTTATTTATTAATTTATTAACTGATTTCAAATACAAGAAAACAAAAAATAAAAAATAAAATTTGTTACAAAGAACCTTTCATAAACAAAAGATTGGAATTGTATAAATGATTTGATTAATTAAGATAATATTTAATAACATTTTGATTTATGAATTTTGATTAAATATTTAATTTTATTATTTTGTAAAAGTAATCATTAATATGATTATAACAATTTACTTAGTGATTTTCAAGAAAATAATATAAAAAAATCACTTATAAATTGTTTGGTAGTGTTTTCTTTTTTCTTTTTGTTTTTAAAAAACTTTAAAAAAAATTAATTATTATTTATAAATTTAAGTTTTTAATCATAACCTTCCAATACTTATACAGAAAAAGGTCATATTTAGTCTCTCATGTTTAGTAAAAATAAAATGAATCAAAAATTAAAAATATTATTTTTAAAAATTTACGTATTAACTTATATTATGGTAATGATTTAATAAAAATATAAAAATTGAAATTATAAGTCGTTATCAAACATACTTGTTTGAAAAATTATTTGCAAAAAATAAAAAACTAAAAATGAAAATCATTATCAAAACACATCATAAATCTCTCTTTGTCTTCATATTTTTGGAGTGAAAACTTAAAACAGTCTAACTACTTCCTGAAATTCTTGTGACGCAATTGATTAAAAAACTTAGCAAAGTGGCAAATAAAGTGAGAAGAAAAAGTTGCTTATTATTTGTTCTACTCTTATTGATAACTCTACAATTATATACCAAAAATGAAAGACGAATTTGGTGCAATTTAAAATTGACATAGTGAAACATGTCTCTTTGGTAGTTCTTGTCAATTTGTTATCTTTCAAGAAAATAAAAACTTGGCATTCATGTACACACTATTTGATAGCGACCTTTGACTTCTTTCTTCTATTTTTTAAAAATTATTTTAAACAAAATATATTGCACCTTTTCCCCTCTTTTTGAAAAGTTTACATCAAATAATAGTCTTTTCTTTGTCTTTTTACAATAAAGGGAAAAAAACGTGAATGTTATGAAGTTAGCTTACATTCCAATTTTTATATAATTTAATTAATTATATTTTTAATTTTTTATAAATATATATTTTTTATGTTAACATAAAATCTTTAAGATACATGTAAATAAAATGAGTCCAATTTTTATTTCTAGTTTTCATGAGCGAATGCAAGGGTAAGAAATCTTTAACATACATGTCAATAAAGTTAAATTTAATAAAATAACATAAAAATTAAATTAAAATTGATTACTTGTTATAATCTTATAAAGTAATAAAACATGAAAACATGCTCTTACTTTACATAAGAAATTGTATCGCTAAAAACTAATCATTATAATCATAAATTTCATAACAAACGATTTTTAGACAATTTTGAGTATATGTTTTATAATTCAATTTAAGAACGATCATATCAAAAATCGAAACCGTCTATACTATGCCCATATTTATAAGTAAGATATATAATCTTAAAATTAGGACATTGTTGTCAAAATCAGTATATTTCATTATTATTTTCTGTTCTGTATATCTTTACAAGAGTTTACAATATATGTATATAAGGAAAACGAAAATTAAACAATAACCATAAAACCTGCACATCCAGGTTTTATGGCTCCACTAATATTATTGTCTGCTCAATGTTTTACTCCATTGAGCATTTGTGTCTGCCACTGTTATAGCACACACCAACACTCCTCCTCAAGTTGGTGCATATATGTCTCTTATGCCCAACTTGTCAAGTGAGTTGTAGAAGTTCCTTGCAGACACAGATTTTGTGAGTATATCAGCCAATTGATCTTCTGATTTAACAAATGGAAGCTTAATAATCTTTTCTTCAAGATTCTGTTTGATGAAGTTCCGATCCACTTCAACGTGCTTCGTGCGATCATGTTGAACTGGATTGTGAGATATGGCAATGGCTGCTTTGTTATCACAAAATAAGTTCATTTCAGAGTTAGGAGCAACACCAATCTCAGTTAGAAGTTTTTTCAACCAAAGGAGCTCACATATTCCCTTGACCATTCCTCGAAATTCAGCTTCAGCACTGGATAAGGCAACTACATTTTGCTTCTTGCTTCTCCATGTGACAAGGTTGCCCCCCACGAAAGTAAAGTACCCAGCAGTAGATTTCCTATCCTTCATATTCCCTGCCCAGTCTGAATCTGTATATCCAAGGACTTTCAATTGACCATTCTTTGAAAACATAAGTCATTTCCCAGGGGAGGATTTTAAGTAACGAAGTATTCGCATGACCGCATCCATATGGTCTTCACTTGGGCAGTGCATGAACTGACTCACGACACTCACAGCATAAGCAATATCAGGTCGAGTATGAGATAAATATATGAGTTTACCTACTAACCGTTGATATCTCTGTTTATCTGCTGGTACTTGGTCTACATATTCTCCGAGTTTATGATTTTGAACCATTGGAATATCGACAGGTTTACAATCTAGTAGTCCTGCCTCTGCTAGTAGGTCCAGAGTATATTTCCTTTGGGAAAGACATATGCCTTGTTTTGATCTTGTTACCTCAATACCTAAGAAGTATTTGAGCCCTCCTAAGTTCTTCATTTCAAACTCATTTGACAGTTGTTCTTGAAGCTTAGAGATTTCTTCTTTATCATCCCCTGTAATGATCATGTCGTCTACATAGACTATAAGGGCTGTTATCTTCCCTAATCGATGTTTTAGGAAAAGAGTATGATCAGAGTTGCTTTGTTGGAACCCATATTTCTTCATTGCTGAACTCAACCTACCAAACCACGCTCGAAGTGATTGTTTTAGTCCATACAATGCTAGTTGTAATCTACATGCAGTTTCTTTTCCTGATGTAACAGTATATCCTGGTGAGATATCCATGTAAATCTCTTCTTCAAGGTCACCATGAAGGAAGGCATTCTTCACGTCAAGTTGGTGCAATGGCCAATCTAAATTTGCTGCAAGAGATAACAAAACTCTCACAGTTTTTAGTTTAGCCACAGGTGAGAAAGTTTCTTGATAATCTATCCCATGTTTCTATGTATATCTTTTTGCTACAAGCCTCGCCTTGTAACGATCAACTAACCCATCTGCTTTATACTTAATGGAGAAAATCCACTTGCATCCTACCATCTTCCTCCCTTGAGGCAACTCGCTTAACACCCATGTGTTATTCTTCTGCAGTACCTCAAATTCCTCTTTTATAGCGTGAGCCCATTTTGGATCAGATAAGGCTTCTTCAATGCTACTCGGAATTTGACACGAGAAGAGTGTAAGAAATCTAGTTTTCGTGAGCGAATGCAAGGGTAAGAAATCTTTAACATACATGTCAATAAAGTTAAATTTAATAAAATAACATAAAAATTAAATTAAAATTGATTACTTGTTATAATCTTATAAAGTAATAAAACATGAAAACATGCTCTCACTTTACATAAGAAATTGTATCGCTAAAAACTAATCATTATAATCATAAATTTCATAACAAACGATTTTTAGACAATTTTAAATATAGGTTTTATAATTCAATTCAAGAATGATTATATCAAAAATAGACACCGTGTATACTATGCCCATATGTATAAGTAAGAGGTATAATCTTAAAATTAGGACATTGTACATATAGTATCAATCAAGATACTAGTTAGATTATCCAAAAATAGTGATACAAGTGAAGACTAAAAAAATAAACTAACATAATGGTGTTTTATTAAAAATTATTTGATATAGTTTAAATTTGTAAATAAATTTTATCATATTGGACACTAATATAATAAAATTAATTCATCTAGAACATTTTCACCATCTATGTTATATGCTTTTACTCGGAAAACAAGAGTACTCAAAGTTTATTCCTTGATTTCCATCTAATTGTTACCTAAATTATATGATTGTATATGTTTTAAAATTGGGGATACGAATTATAATGAGTTTATTTATTCGTGATCCGAAGTAATTTAAGCAAAACATGGCCGGTTATGGCCTTGTCAAATAAATTAATAGCGTACGTGTTCGCTCAAAATATAACAATGGCCATTAATAAATATGTGACGACATAATATACACATATCACTGTCTCAAAACTATTAAACACATGGGTATGGCTAGATGGTAAGCACGTGAATGCATGCTAAGATTCAAACTCTACCTCCATTTGAAATTTTTATATGATTATATAGGTGCTCACGTTTAAGGTGATATTTAAATTTAAATTATGGTAAGAATGTTATATTAATTATGATTAAAATATATAAAAAAAATTATTAACTTTTGAGTGAAACATTATAAGGTAATTAATTATTAAAAGTATATTAGAAGTACAAAACTTCTAAAAATGTTAGAAACATAACAAGTAAACATAAATGTGTATAGATTTTAAATCATGTGTTTAAATTTATCTAAATTCATATTTTTTGAGTTTTCATTGATTTAGTGAACATATAGATCTTAAAAAACATGCATATGTGTATTCATGTACTCTATTTCTAACAATTTTTGATATTTTGGATTTTTATTTCTTTTTTTAATAATTAGTAGACTTGTAGTATCTTATTCAAAGTTAATAAATTTTTGTATATGTTAATTATAATTAGTAGACTAATGCTATATTTTTTTCTTAAATTTTTTAGATAAACAAATAAGAACTATTAAAGTTAAAACTATTTAATATTAATTTAGCGAGAGTCCCATAAATTAACTTGCAAAAATTCTATAATTTGTGCCTTTTAAAATATTATGATAAATATATAAAAATAATATTAATCATATTTCTAATAGTTTAAATTTACGTGAAAATTTGTTTCTAACTTTTAATATAGTATAAATTTGTTTCTAACAACTTATTAATATAATATGAGAATTGAAACTTTTGTATTCAAAATCTAATAATCTCAATTATTGAATTATAAGTATTTAATCAGCATGATGTATAGAGCATATTATTTGTAAAAAAGTGATAAATGTATAAAAATCATGGTGACTATTTCCTCAATAATTTAAGTTTTTGACATTATTGGTTTTCTAATAACTTCTAAAATATTCAATAAAAATTAATACATTATACTTTAATCTTTTCTTTAAATAACATTATACAACTCGTACACCTTTAAAATCAAACTCATAATCTTACATTTATATGCACATACTTTAATATCACTAAGCAATAATCGGGTTATTTGATCAATATTTTTGTTGTTAAAGAACCTAAAGTCTTATATCGGTTAGAGATTTTGCTTCCTCTGTACTTATAAGTCTATTACAACCCTTATTCTTTGAGAGTTCTTTTAGAAGGAGTTAGCCTATGAATTTTTACATGGTATTAGAGCTAAGTTCTTAGCTCTTGGGCACCCCTGAAGCTCACCTATCGTCGACACTCAGGACACACTTTGCCCGCTCTTTCCCGCCAATGCGGAATGAAAGTATGAAAGAACTTAAAGTCCTATATCGATCAGAGACTCTATTTTCACTGCATTTATAAATCTATAATAAACCTTTCTCTTCGAGAACTCTTTTGGAAAAGTTAGTTCATGGATCATGAATTTCTACATTTATAATTGAATATTTGATACATCAATTTTAAACCTATGAAATTATGTAATAGTTTGCTATTATCATAGAATTTGAAATAAACAGATTAATGATAGTTCATGAAACTACGGATATGATTTTTGAATTTATTTTTTAAAAATAACTATATTACTCTAACACTCAACAGTATGAATCAAATTTCAGGCTTCTACCTGCCCATATTGGCTTCGTATAGTTAGACACGACTTATTTACTATTGAACCTTAAACAATTTTCTCCAAATTAAATTTATGATAGTTAGTGACAAATATTGAGGTTCAAAATTATTGAATCTATATTGTCGCAATTTTAACCTTATTTCACATAACTTTTGCTAAACAAAGAAGAGATAGTAGCTAAAACTAAGAATTATTTAGAACTTCATTAATCACACCAGTAGATCTACTTGACTACATGCAATTTTTCATATTAATAATGACTCGGCGAAAGACTCCAACTCAACATGGTTTTCTTCAGATTTGAGAAGCTCAAAATATTCCTCGTAAAGCTGGTCTAGTGAGTTTCCATCTTTTGGCATTTGAATGCATTCAAAATAATCTGAGCCATTGACAAGATCATGATCATGATCTTCTTGATCACCAACAAGAAATCTAATACCATTAATATCACCCTCATCTCCAAACCAATTAGAAACAGTACCAACTACTTCCGTAACAAAATTACTCTTATGACCTTGTTGAATATGGGTAGAGGATCCACTTGATATGTTGGATTCAAAACTATCATTTCTTGATATTGAAAATGAAGACACCCTAATGGGTTTTGGCTGATGAACCTTTATAATTGCCTTTTCTTGACTAGTATTATTTTCAACTACTTGTTTCGTAATATTCTTCTTCTTCTTTCTAGGCTGGTTGTTGGTCTTCTTGTGGGTATTCGGTGCGGATCCTTGGGTTTTAAGACGTTTACTAAGATGGGTATTCCAATAATTCTTTATTTCATTATCGGTTCGACCCGGAAGCCTACCAGCAATGAGAGACCATCTGTTACCAAGAAGAGAGTGGAGTCTAATAATAAGATCATCTTCATCTTGAGTTATGTTTCCTCTTTTTATATCTGGTCTTAAATAATTCATCCATCTTAGCCTGCAACTTTTACCGCACCTCAACAATCCTAATTCATCCACATTATGGTACAATTTTTTGTTAATTAATTCCATAAAAATTAATAAATAAATTTTGATTATTGATATAGGAAATTTATATATGGTAAATTGGTACACAGAAAACAATAATAATAATAAGTATTTATATATTGTTATTAAATAAAGCAATGCCACTTTTGTTTTGATAAAGACAGACATAAAAATGCCAGCTAGTGGTAATTAGCATTAAAAACCCATGTTAGGGAAAAACAATTTAAAAAAAAATAACTAAAATTTATAAAAATAAAAATAATATTTTAATAATATTGAAAGGGTTTTAATTGAAAGGATTTAACATTGAAAGAATCTAAATTGTTGTATTTTAATTTAAAAATCGTTCAATTAAACATCATTTAAAATAAAAATATGTATTAGACTATTTTTTAATAAAAAAAATATATAAGATGAATGTATGTGTTTTGTTATTTTTGTGATTATAAGTTTTAAAGTTTATGTTTTTATTATTTTTTTTTTAAATTATATTATTGTGGTGGAAATTTAATTATAAAATTTATAAAAAAAATATTTATGTATGTTTTAAGAAAATTTCATATATATGGTTTAATTTTTTTAAGATAAAATAAAATGAAAATTATTATTCAACTGGTTTTAAATAAAAGTATGTGTGTATATTTAAAATGAAGTTGATCATGAAAATAAATCATAATGATTTTCAAGAGTCTAGTTGATCATTAATCCTTGAGTTACTAAGCAAAATGAGCTAGAACGAGGAAATGATAAAATGGGGAAAAAAATATCAAATTAATAATTCGATAAATTTTGTTAAAATATTTTTAGTAAATTACCATGAAGCTGAAGTTCTTTGAAGAAGATCAGCAAAAAACATATAAATAAATTAGTTTTGAAGTTTTAGAAGAGAAAAAAAGAAGTTAATTATAATATATGAGAGTGTGTACCAGCATTCTTAGGCAAAGATCTCCAATGACCTTCACCATGAGTTTGAATATAATTGATGAGCAAGTTGTCTTCTCTTGGAGTCCATGGTCCTCTATGCAACCCAACTTTTGAACAACATGGTGCTCTTCCCATCTCTCTCTCTCTCTCTCTCTCTCTCTCTCTCTCTGATGATGATGATGATGATGATGGTGGTGATGATTAGGGATAGAAATTAGAGAAAAATATGTTACAACTAATAGAGAGGAACGGCTTGCTAGAAAAATAGAATAGTGATGTCCCTCATGAAATTAAAGCACAAAGGAATCACCAAATCTATACTTCTTTTTAAACTTGCTTTGGTCCAATATATTCCAAAAACTAGACTACTACAGCTTCATTATTTAATAGTTTCCTTAATTTTTTCTTTCTTTTCAACTATTGAAACTGTTAAAGGCACTATAATCTCATGTTATTTATGGAAAAGCTAGCTGGATTGCGAATATGATTTTTCTCTTCATAGAGATTTTTATTTATAGTAATGAATTATGGGAAATTGACTGATGAGACTATTCTATCAAAGTGTTTTTCTTTTTCTTCTTTTTTATTTTTATTTTTATCTTAAGGTTGGAATCAGTTATAAATTATTTGATCATAAATAAAGTTATATTTTATATGATAAATAAATATAGAATATTTTTTAAAATATAAAAGACTATATTAATTATTATTTTTTTATAAATAATAATAACAATTTTATTCCTAAATGTATTAATTAATGGGAAAAAATTTATTGAGTTAGGGGAGCGGCAACCCACCCTAGTCCCCATAACTCAGCACTTTAAAGTTAGCTTTATTTTTTATCTTTATTTTTTTTATATAACATGGTTATTTACTACCTAATTTCACTTTTAATTTTCTTTAAAAAGAATATGTACATATTTTTTTAACATAAAAATATTTTTTTTAAGTTATACCAAAAATATATATACAAATAACAGATTATAATATACAATTAAATTTATTTTTTAAGACATTTAATTATACATCTATCACTACTTAATTAATAACATATATTTCAAAATATGTGTTATTTTTATGTGAATTCAAAAGTAAAAAGTCATATGAACCGTTTAGTTCTAATTAACTATATATGTTAAGTTAATAAATAAATTTTTGGACCAAAAATAATACTTTTTAACTTTGTGTTTGATGAATTTTAAATACTAAAATCACGTCAATTTACTTAATTAAACTTATTTGAGAAAATATAAATAATTTGAGTGTAATAATAGGTAAAGGTGATGACAAATGTGAAAAACACATCATTTTACAAGTTGATTTTAAACAAGAAAAAAAAAACTGTTCATGAATTAATTATATAAAAAGAAATAGAAACTTATGCGGATAGCTATTAATCATGATGACCAAATTACATTGGTACGTGCACGGAATTCACCGACCCTTCTTTCTATCTGCCCTTCTTCTGCATGCATTAGCATATGCCTACATTATTTTATTAATTCCTAAAACAAAAAATGAGTACACATGTGATGTTTCTATATAATTAATTTTTCATTAATTAGTGAGAGAAATAAATTACCACTTTCCATCATTTGCAAAATCAAAATATCATATCACAAGGGAATGAATAAGCTATTTGGGAAATTAAAATATATGGGTGTGTGAGAGAAGGAAGAATTTACACATCACTTTAAAATGAAAATTGAAAAGAATTCCTTCCATTAAAAAGTTAAAATATAAAGTTAATAGATGAATTTTAATGCATGATTAATCATAATAAACACAAATTATTAAAAAAAAAAAAAAATTACAACACCAAAAACGGTTTAATTTGTAATTCAAAACATGAACACACAATACTCACAATTATGTTTTAGTTAGAATTATATATAATTTTTTAGGAAAATAATAAAATAATAAAATAATACATCTAAAATCTTATAATCATAAAAATAATACTTTTTTATTCATAATTTTTATTATTTTAAAATTTTAATATATTATTTCACGTTAAAAATCGTTCAAATTTAATTACATTTATTTGGATACGTCAAATGTATAATGATTTTTAATTAAATTATATTTAATATTATTATGATATTATTTTTATTATTATAAATATATGTATTTTATTTTTGATAATTTTTTATGCTGAAAAATATAATTTAAATTAAAATAATAAATATTAAATTTTATATTCCTGGTGGTAAATGATTGGAACTTTCGTAAAAGTACCTTTATTCAAATTCTCTCCCCCCAATTATTTGGGATGATTAAAAATAATAATAAGTTTGATAAGGAAAGGACATTTTTGATTATGTATTTATAACTAATAATAATTATTGAATGTATGTATGTATGTAATTATCATTAGTATTTATTACTTGATGTTTACAAATCAATAGTGGTGCTAGGCACTTTTACGTACGTATACATCTTGATAACTAGTTGTACAAAAGTACAACTACAGTAGACATATTGTGATTTATCATTCACGGTATGTCGTCCAATTTTCTTCCGTGATGCTCCTTTCGTGTTAATGAGACCAGTGGCCCAGTACAGTTTAGCAAATCGGAAGGAAAGGAGAACAAATAGAATTTTGAAACTTTTTGAGAAATTATCACAAATACATATGAATTTTTAATCTTTTATCACATATGTTCTAAAAATTCTCAAAATATTGATAGATATCTTTAACGATAACATATACCGTTATATTTGATATGATATCATGAAAAAATAATCACAAATAACCCTAATTTTTTATCTGTTTGTTATATATATCTTCAATGTTTTTAAAATATCACAAATATATTTAACCGTTATATTTAACGTTATAAATAAAAATAATAATTAAATATTCAAATATGAAAAGTTATTATTGTAATCCTTAGATTTGTTCATATTCAACCAAACTTTCTTCCTAAATACAAAATTAATCTCATCTCTTAACACAAAACTCTTCATTTTATGTGTTCTTTTATTTACAATTGGAACTTTAAATTTTTTAAATCATAAAAACCATCATAATGTCAATAACTAATGTGTTGTCTCTGGTTTTTGCTAAAAACACATGACTTGAAGACAAAAATATAATATTACTAAAAATTCATGTATAAACCGTTATCTCTTGTGGTAATGTTAGCTCTTATTTATGTTATTAACAAAATGTTGAATTTTAATTAAAATAATGATTTTTCATTTTAAGATTTTGTTTTAAATCTAAATTAACAAATTATTTTACTAATCCATATTAAACTCTTATTTTAAACATTTAAAATAATTAATTTTATTTAAATATTAATATTAATAAGTTAATAAAATCTTTATATAAAATCATTTAATTTCTTTTTAATTTTACACATGTTTAAACCCTCATTTTCTGTCAAATGAAAATATAATGCTATGATCTCTTTATTTTTCTTTGTTCAATAAAAGAGAAGATACAATAATATTTGATGCCAAAATAATTAAACTTTTAATATTTTTCACAAAAAATTAAACTAAAACAACCAATTAAACTTTAAAAAAAAACTAAGTAAATTAATTAAGACATTTTTTTAACCTAGTACTATAAATATCAATTTTTAATTGTAAATTCTATACTTTATATTAGGAGTTCATAAAATGAAAACTAATTATAAGTATTAACAATTCAAATATATTAATGAAAATATATAAAATATTGGGGATATTTATGATAAAATTATAAACATTTAAGGTATATATATATATATGTGATAAATAATGAAAATTTATGAATATTTGTGAGAATTTAATACATAAAAAAATAAAAAACTATCTATAAGTATTAATAATACCGTTAACAATTTACATATATCAATAACTATATAAAACGCTTGAGATATTTATAATCAAATTACAAACGTTATTTATAATCAAATTACAAACGTTAGAATATAGATGATAAAAGATAAAAACTCAATAATATTTTTGATAATTTCTCACAGTTTCATTCTAATGTGTAAAAAACTTGTAATTTATACAGCTTCCAAAATTGATTGAGGCTTTTATTAATCCATAATAAGAATGAATTGGAATAGAAATGAACAAATCAAATGGAAGAGAAAATAGAACTTAAAACATTCAATTTCTGTGTTTATTAAATAATTATAACAAATAAAAATAAAAATATTACTTTACTTAAATATCTTTTTAAAAATAATAACTAATATAAATAGAATATAACATAAAAATAAAAATAAATTAATTATATTTTGTGAATTTAGGAAAGTAAATTAAGAAATATTATACATTAATCCTGAACCAAATTGTATTTATGATTCTGACCATTTAAAATTGAGAATATTGGTTTAGGAGAGAGAAAATAAAGAGCGAAGTGCGTCTTTTTCTTTTTTTTATTATTATCTCCAACTACAGTTTCTCCCCTTTGATTGGCATGCACCAGCATATTAGTTTATTCCATGACACTAATGAATATTTTCCCAGGAAACCAACCAAGGAGTACATATATAATCAATGAGAATGACTTATAAATTTGTGGACAATTATTCTATTTTAATTATAATTTTAGAAAGAAAACCAAAAAAAATGAGAATGATTGCTGTTCCACTCATTTTCTTTCCATGTTAATAGAGTCTTAACACACCCTAAGTTTATAGAAGCAGCCCATAAATAGTATAATATCCAAACATGTTAGTCTTGGAAAAAAAAATTAAATAAGGTGAATCCAAACCACTCCCTCTAGTGAAATAGTATAGAGAGCAAACCAACATATTCCATGAGACATGAGAAGAAAATGCAAAACTACCGAGTAGCATTTGAAAACCCATCTAAGGATGCCTCTATTTCATAAGCAAACTCAATGCCTAAGGCTGTAAACATATCAAAACCGGCAGCACTAGGAGCCAAAATATGCGATACCACATGATAGCATTGCAACTCTGAGATAATAAAACTTCTAAACTGTACAGAATAACCGGAAAAAATTATTCTTTCGACATGTAGGATGCAGCTAAGAAAGGGTTTGACACAAAACAGCATTCAACATAAGATATCCTTTCAGTTGCAACTTCTATACAATGATAAAACTTTCCTTTAGTAGAAGAGGACAACATCTTGAACAAGTCAAACCTACCTGTTTTTAGTCCAATTTATTCATCACATATCTGCATTGATGCCAAAGATCCGAACTTTATGCATGTTTGGGAACTTAGCAATAACTAGCACCATCACGGCAATAGTGTTGAAAAAGAGCATCGGATGTTGGTAATCAGTTGTATGTGAAGCTATCAAGTACCTAACAGAGGAAATTCCGAAATAAAAAATTACATGTAAGCTTGAGACGAATGAAACATCACAGAACATGCGGAAGAGAATCTATAATAGAGCTATTACTGAATACAACAAAAATGCAAACTTCTGTTGATCCATAAAAGAAATGGCATGAATAACCAAAAGTTACAATATGATGTGTATTGAAATTATATCTATCGGGATTCCTAGATCTCTAACTTTTGATCTTAGATCTCACCTGTAAGTAGTCCGTAAAACAATTTTTCTAGTACTCAACAATTACACTAAGAGTTTACAGTTACACTAAGTGTTTGACTAGATTTAGAACGCACATGACAGTAACCACCCCCATAATCAAGAGAGAACAAAACAGATCACTTGTCTTCCACTAAAAATAATCCTAACTGGAACCTGTCAACTTTTAGAATGCTAATAAGCCTAATAATATACCGATTGCATGGAAGAACATTCTCATAATAAACGAGATCAGAACAGACTTCTTATAAATTTAATGATAAATGTTGTTCGAAGTATCCAAAACAGTGTATAATATCCTGAATATAAACTTACAGCACTACGGGAACTACTGTTAAGAACTTCCTGTTACGAGTGAGTTGCTTCCCATTGTCCATTTGTTCCCACCAGGTCAACCCATTGTAGATCCCCTGATCGTCAGCAAATGGAGTTCCTTTCTTCCAGTGGAAGAAATGATAAGTCACCTGGAAAAAGAGAGGACAAATTCTAAACAACAGTAAGCGGAGCCTGAGAATGAACTAAAAAAGCTTCTAAATATGAAAATGCTAAAGCAAGAGACTGAACATATAAGCAGTTAAATATCAGTTGGCCCAAGGATTGAATCAAGAAATGGAATCACCAATTCGGGTTAGACAAGGTCAAAGTTAATGTGTTCACGGAGCAAAACGAGTACTTGCACTAAATAACCACATTTTGTGGTAAAATATATATATAATAGGAACATGAAAACAGCTATAATGTGTAGTAATTGCATGCACCTCATAATAACTAATCTGTTTTGTTCGTCCAAAGACACTGGCTAACTGCTAGTCAGCTACTCACCCCCAACCACAAGAAACCATAATGTATATTCATATATTGTCATCTAAGGATGATTAGAAAGGGGGAGAAAAAATAATAGCTTGCAATTCCCAAAAATTGCAAACTTGTATTAAGTGACAATTGAAATTCATTTAATTTTCTTTCTTAAGAAGATTCAGATCATCCAGGTAAAAAAAAAACACTTTGTTTGGTATTAAATATATAACCGGTACACGGCCTAACCAATGCTAATACCTTGTTACTATATAGTGAGGAGATAAAGATGATGGTTTGGCGAAGATCAAGACCTGATGAATTCAAAAAAACACTTGACGTAGCTAATTAGGACACCTCGTTATTTCTTTGCAAGGTCATAGAGATCAAGACATGATGGTAAAGTTCTACATCCCGAGGTGACTTCGATCCCGACACTGTACTGGCGACTTGGACAATCAACTTAAGAGTCTTAAGCGATCTGAATACAACGACATATCTATGTAAACGCCTATGGCGATCTACTTATTATAAATTAGATCATATGTAATTATCATGTATTCAGGTCGTTGAATTCCTAACCAACCTACATACCTATGATGTTATATATATCTCTTTAATGAGGAGAATACATGATGCATTCTAGATATCAAATTTCTCTACTTCTTTCTAAAACTACTAAAATCCCTAACATAAAGAATTCTCTCCAAACACCACGGCATCTTTCAAAATGACTTCGTTAAATTCGAAGTCATCCATGTCCATGGCTTCCATACCTAGGGTGTTCTCCTCCCCAACCTTCATTTTCTTAGTAACCTCGTGCCTACGAGGCAAGGACGAACCTGGATTACCAGATGTCACTTGAGGTGTAATGACCTCAATAGCAGGTACGACCTCCACCTATTTTATGAGGGGAGCGTCGTCCCGAGTTGGTGAAGGGGACATAGGCTCCAAGCGAGGATATGTAAGAGCCAGGTCTTGGACACTGGACACCAGAAGTGTCAATCAAGTCCTCCAGGTCAATATGTGAATAATTCATACTTGTACAAGGAAAATCAAATTAATAACTTGATATAAACCGCAAACTGAAAAATTACCTCGTAGACAAAAGACGACCTTGATTTTCATTTGCGTATTCCTTCCACACCCCGTATTTTCTCATACGAGCTACAGTAAGAATATTTCGATAGTTTTCACGAGAAATATTATGTAGCTCGATTCTCCTAATCTTCTCCTTACCACTCGAATCCAGTTTGCTTATTAGTTCGTTGGCACGAGGCTGCGAGGTCTTAAAGCGATGATTCCAGGTATAACGAACAGGAAAATCTACCTCGTTACCCCATATATCCCCAATGATATAAAAGTATTTATCCTTCCAACTTGAACTACTATTAGGGAGTTTAAGATGAAGTCTGTGGCTAATGACACAAGATATGTATGCACTTCCCTTAGGCCAATCTTCTTCAGACAGTACAAGCTTCTCAGCTCATCACTTGTAAGATTTATCCCGTGTTCACCAACAACCACGGAAAGGCACATAAAGGCTCGCCACCCATTTGGATTTACTTGGGCAAAGTTTATATCGAAGGTGTTCAAAGCACGAGCTACCAGCCTAAGGAAGAGGCAACAAAGTCCTATCTTAAAGGCCGCTAAATGAATTATCCACCACTCTAATGAGGAACCATTAACATCACACAGATGAGAAGGCACATGCATTATACCTATGCAAGCAAAAATGTCATATTTTTGCCTAATCTCCTTTAGGTCGTTTGCTGCCAGAACACTAAGCATCTTTTTGATTTGGTGTTTATCCTTTGTCTTATAGGTAGGTTCACCTCTACTTTCCTGTTTCTTTTTAGGGCGAGATACTTTGGTAATCGTTGACACAGAGATCCTAATAACGGGCATTGGACCCCGTGAAGACGAGGTAGAGATCGCCCAGGATCCCGAATAAGCGGGGAGAGTAAGCATGCTCTCCTTAATGACCCTCCTCGTAGTAGGCCTATTATCACTACTCCTTGTTATTTCAGGGAGTTTGGTTTGTAACGACCTTGTAGGTAAACGACCTGAGTCATGAGATATTTCTTTGGATGGATCTTCTTTCGAAGATATATCCTTGATAGGGATTTCCTCAGGAAGAGGAGAAATCACTTCTTTTCCCTTATGAGATATAGAAAATAAGAAAAAAGATCAAGAAAGTATCAAAATAATGTGACGATCGTTTGAATCGTGAATTAAGAATATAATAACAGCATGACTCCCAACTGACGTCGTTAGATTAACGAGCTGAAATTCCAACCAAATGTTTTTCTAACGATATAATAAAAAACAGGATAATATCAAAGTAATTAACAGGCTGAAATTCTTTGAAAATAAATTTAACTAAATTAAAACAGGTAGGATAAAAGTGAATTTTCCTACTATTTATAAAGGGGGAGCGGGAAGTTGAAAGGTCTAACCAACATATAAAATTAATTAAGAGAATATTATTTGTAATTAATAACCTCACAATTAAGAGAATTGTATTGTCTAAGAGATCGCAATCCATTTAAATACGCTGATTCATTTAAAGTGACATAATTATATTAAAATCAACGACCAAGTATTATTCCCTTGATTTCTCAAAATCAAGAAAATAGGGGAGTTAATGTTTGGTATTAAATATATAGCAAGTATATGGCCTAATCAATGTTGGTATCTCGAAAAGCACTTAGCGTAGCTAATCAGGACACCTCATTATTTCTTTGCGAGGTCATAAAAATCAAGGCTTAATGGTAAAGTTCTACATCCCGACATCGTACTAACGATCTGGACAATCAACTTAGGAGTCTTAAGTGATCTGAATACAACGACCTATGTATGTAAACACCTATGACGATCTACTTGTTATAAATTAGATCATATGTAATTATCATATATTCAAGTCGTTGACTTCTTAACCTACATACATACCTAAGATGTTATATATATATATATATATATACCTCTTTAACGAGGAGAATACAGGATGCATTTCAGATATCAAATTTCTCTATTTCTCTTTAAAATCACTAAAATTTCTAACATAAAGAATTCCTTCCAAACACTCTTAACCGAATCTTATAGATTTACTTAATTCATCTCACTCAAATATTTCCATATATCAAACCAATTTGGAAATTCAAACATAGGACTCACATTTCCAAATCAATTAAACACCTTGAAAAAAAACAAAAACGTCGTAGAAAGGGTGGCCTATCAAGCCAAACATTCTCAACTTCTAATTACAATCACATGTTCAATTCTTGGTGTATAATTATATGTGCCACCAATCAGATTATAACAAATTAACAATTCTAATTTTTTTTCCTTCCACTTTTTATGCCAATTTATCCATTTTTTCTTCTACTCCTACCTATATGTATACCAATCACTAGTGGCACTAGTAATGGCACACCAAAAAGTACAATAGAATTGGACTCCTCAGCTTCCACCCTCTCTTCAAGACCCAAGAATGATACTAACTTTATTTCAGAAGAGTATTAATTTGAGAATTATCGAGTTTGATACCTTTGTCATATCCATATTTTGACAAAATCTTCAATCTTCAAAAATAGACGATGTTTTGAAATGGTTTCAATTTAATACCTATTATGTTTATAAAGTTTCAATTTAGTCTTTTTTTGAACAGTAACGGTCAAAACTATGAGATATTCTGAACTCAATGAAAATATTGTCGTTTAGATTTTGGTGGTTTAAGTTGAATGTTTTTCAATCTCTTTTTTGCTTGTCTCCTTTCTCTTTTCTCTTTCACTGTATTTGAAAGAATGAAAACACAGCAAACACAGCATGAAATGAAGATCACACCACTAAAAACTAAATCATTTAAAGATTTTTTGAATGCAGTTTCATAGAGAAAATGAAGTTTTCCTTGCGTTTATGTGGATCCAAAGAAAAAGGAAAGATGATACAATCAATAATTTAAGATATAATTCAAGTTTTGAGTTTTTTCGGAAAAAGGGGAAGCAGTGAGAACTAATACAGAGAATGCAAAAATGGGTATGGCCGCTTGGTAGAAGAGATTTTTTGAAGGAATCAACTTGACTCACATATATGATTCCCAAAGCTCAAGATTCAAAAATGAAGGGTGGAGGTGGACTGAAATTTTTTCCCGTCCTAATAGGCCCACGTGGTATTTTTTATCGTTACTGTTCAAAAATGACTAAACTTAAACATTATAATTAAATTAAAACTATTTCAAAACATTATCAATTTCTGAAACTTTTGTCAAAACACAAAGGTGTTGTTTGGTTCACATGATAGAATCGAAATCGGAATGAGAATGAGAATAAAATGAAATGGAAAAGAAACAATGTTGTTTGGTTTGACCATTGAAATTAAAGAAAAAATCAGTATTACAGTGTTTGGTTTGCTACTGGAATGGAAGAAAAAAACTGTAAATTATCTTAATACTCATATATTCAGTAAAATTTAAATAATATCATTTAATTATTATTTTTTCGTAAGATAAAATATATTATTGAAATTATTATTTTTCTAAATAATTATTACTTAAAAAATATATATATTATTAAAATTATTATTTTTCTAAATAAGATTTAGGATTTTGAGGTTTGTGATTTGTGATTTAGGATTTAGGATTTTGGGATTTGGAGTTTAGGATTATATTTGTGGGTTAAGGTTTAGGGTTAAAATTATTATTTTTCTAAATAGGGTTTAAGGTTTTAGGATATGGGATTTTAAGTTTAGGATTTTAGGGTTTAGGATTTTGGGTTTTGGGTTTTGGGATTTAAGATTTAGGGTTTTGAGATCTAGGGTTTAGGGATTTAGGGTTTAAAATTTTGGAATTTGAGTTTAGAGTTATATTTGGGATGAGAGTAAAATTGGAAAAAAAAATTGAGATGAGAATGGAATCATGATTTCTAAAGGGGGAGAAGGAATTGTGATTTCTTTCTCATTTAAGAATTGATTTTATTCTTGATTCTTTTTCATTCCCTGTAACCAAACACAACAAAAGGTATCGAGCCCAAAATAATCGCTCCATCACAATAGACAACAAACCCAACCAGCTGAAAACACCAATTACGCATTGATACAAAATTTTAAATATAGTTAACAACTTTGCCACTAATCAAATACACAATGGCTTATATGAACATGTCTCCCTTCTCTTACCTAATAGTTAATAGTTAATT
Organism: Hippophae tibetana; assembly: GCA_037013495.1. Classification (NCBI taxonomy): domain Eukaryota; kingdom Viridiplantae; phylum Streptophyta; class Magnoliopsida; order Rosales; family Elaeagnaceae; genus Hippophae; species Hippophae tibetana. The sequence continues at coordinate 98,232,648 of CM072810.1, forward strand.
TGATAACAATTTTAATTCTTAATTTTAAATTTTAAATTTTATAAATTTTGAAATTAAAACTCATTTTTAATTTCTATTTCTTGAATTTTAAAATTGGATCAAAATTTGAAATTCAATAAAATCAATTTTAGAATTGAATTTCAATTTTTATATTTTTTGACACTAAAAATAATAAATCAATCATACTAAACTTACTCAAAATGATTAAAAAGGTAAAATAAGCTTAAAATTGAAGTTCATGGCTTAGAAATTTGAAATTTGAAATTTGAAAATTGAAAATTGAAAATTGATTATCAAATACTTTTGTTTTTCTCACCAAACCTTTTGAAATAAAAAATTCAATTCAAAAGCTAAGGAATTAAAAATTAAAAATTGAAATTACATGAACTAAAAATAATTCAAATTAAACAAAAGGCAGCCTTTGCTCAACATCATAAAACAATTCTCAAACTCAATAACTAAGACCCTCGAAAAAACCAAATTGAACAGTAAATAACAAACAAATAGCAGCCAAAGAAAACAAGAACACGTCTTACATGAAAGAAGAAGAATCATACCACAAAGTGAACGAGATTGACAATAGTCCAAGCCATGCCAGGAGAACAGCCGAAGATGGAGAGGACAACAAGCCAAGTGAAGAAGACGATGAGAATATAGGTAGTCCAAACCCCAGGGTACATGAACCACTCTGTATTCCTGTTCAGATCCGCAGGAGGCACAGCCTTTACGTACAGATTCGCCATCCAAAAAATCGGATTTTGGGTTTTAATTCGGAGACCCTTTTATCCCGAAAATCGAATTATTGCTGGGAATTTGGTTTGAATGAGCGGAAACCGAAGTTGCCCTCGTGTATTATACACAACTTAGTGATACTGGCAATTGCGGGTTCAATTCTAAAACCCAAGAATATTAGCACACTTGTGCATCCTTCTTCTTTTTTGTTTTTCTTTTCGTGAGGCTAATGATGGTGAGGTTGATTGGGATTGAAAACTAATGTTAATTAATAACCAGCGATGATAATGTGACCCGGAGCCCAAAGAAAAATCGCGACTCACGGGGCTACGGCAATATGGAGGAGATGATTTTAACGATGATTTATAAAGAGAAAAAATTATTTGCAATGTAATGACGTAATTTTATTTAAAAAATAAATATTCAATATTTAATAAAATAAATAAAATAATGTATTATACACATCAATATCGTAGTTTTATTTAAAAAATAAATATTCAATATTTAATAAATAAAATAAAATAATGTGTTATACACATCAATATCACCTCATTATAAGACACAAACAGGTTAAGTAAAGATGTTATATTCTATATGTAGCGCTTATTTTGTTTATAATAAAGGTATTATTAAATCTATTTGGTAAAAATATATTTTTAAATTTATTTCTTTATAAAAAAAATGTGTTATTTAAATATATTTATTTATAAGAAAAAATATCACACCAACATAAAATTAATTTTTATTATATATTTTTTAAAACAAATAAAATAATAAATATAATCTATATATGTTTATTTTTAATAAATATATACATAAAAAATAAATATTTAATTAAAAATTATCCAAAACTTTTAAGAAAAATTTTTTCTTTAAAATAAAACAAAATTTATAATTATCTAATATTCAAAATCACATATTAAAACATAAAAATTTAATTTAATTTTGATGAAAAAATTTATTAACAAATTTGAATAATTTTTTTAATTAAGAATTATTTTATTCAACTATGTGTATATTAAAAAATATAAATATACATTTATCATATATACTATTTTTTTATATTTAACAAAAAATTTGATAAAAAATTAACTTTATCATCTTCTAATAATTTTTTAATAAATATATAGACTTAAAAATATAATTTTTTTTTAAATAAATGAATTAAATAACTTCATGAGCCTAAATAAAGTAACCTACACTACAATTTTTCTATTATGCTAATGTAGTTATTATTTTTCAAAATATAAGAACTTTGTTTGCTTCTCTTAAATGAATGATTTAATTATATAAATTTTTTTATATGTAAGTCACTTACATATTAAAAAAGATAATTTAATCGGTATAATTAGTGATATAATTTAAAAAAAAAATTAATCACAATAGATAATAATATAATTATTAAAATTAAGAATAAAGTATTTAATATCAATTTTTTCTATTATCTATCTTTTTTTCTTTCCTTCAAATTATTTACTTTATCTTTTTCATTATCTAAAAAATATAACAAATTTATTTTGAATTTTTTCAAATTTATGGATTAAAGTTTATACAACTTTAAGCTACTGTAATTATAGACTAAGTTATTATTTTATTGATAAAAACAAATTTAGAAATTAAAAAGGAAATCATGTGTATGCTTTATTTTTATTTTTTAGGAAAAAGATGTATAATTTTTTATCAAGTTACTTATTTACTCAAAATTAATCATTTTTTAGGTTCTCTTTCGGTTAACTTGTTACCTAACAAGAAAATGAAAGATAATAATTAAAAAAAAACGCACACACATAATATCATTGAAGAAAAAAAAAGAGCTATGATGTAATAATAATAGTAATAAAATTATTATAAAAATGATGTAAATGGGAAAATGGTGAATGGAATGTTACAATACATGAAAAAATCAATATTAATTATTTTACCTTTAATTTTAATAATAAAATATTATATCTGTTTAAATAGTCATTAAGTTTTACTTACCTATATTTTATAAAAATAATTTATTAAAATATTCTATTGATATAAAGAAAGTGATAATTTATTGGTACTTTATATAAATTTTTATATAAACTAAACTCATACTACTATTATTTTATATAAATGTATTTATTTACGTATAATTTTTTTTATTTTATGTAAATATTAATAATATCTTATTAAAATTATTAAAACTTATATATATTTGATTCATATAACAATTTTTCATTTCCATGATGTATATAAGTATTCATCTATGTTTTTCTTTCCTTTTCTTTTAATACTTGTAAAGGTATTATAACAACTATTTTTATTAGTAATATACTAATGATATATGAATTAATTTTTTTTAATTAAATAATTAATTATATTTTAGTGAAATTTATTACATAAAATTATCATTAATAAAAATTTAAATTGTGAAAATATTAACAACTTTCAGTATTATTTATAATTTTTCATTATTTATTCATTTTAAACAAAAATTAAAAATATATGAAATAGTTAAAACAAAGTTATAATTTTGTTTAATATAAATGAGTATATAAATATATTATTCGTTATTAAAAAATATATTTTATTAAAAATAATCTTAAAATGCATGCTTAAGTAAATTATGTGAGAAGTTTTTGTTAATTGAGTATTTTAATTCCATATATTTTAATGAGTGTTTTTAATCTAAAGATAAATGTATCTGATGTCTTTTAGTTATATAGTTAGTATAGTTTAGTATATTTATTATTTCTTGTAGTACTTTAGTTCTTTTATTATAAAAAAATGACAATTAATTAAATTTTAATTTTTTTTATTTTTCTTTTATTATTGTTTCATACTCTACATGTAACAAGTACACTGCTCTAGCGACTTATGAGTCACAAGAACGGCATTACAAATATTGTTCTTGTGAAATATCTTTTTGTGATTTTATTATTTCTAAAACTCTCGTAAGTGCACGAATCATTTTATAAAAAATGATAAGTATACTCCCAAGGTCGATCTAAGGAAGGAATGTACGTGGTTTTTAATGTATTATTCAAACTTTTAAAAACGAAATTAAATCCTAAATATCCTGTCACAATTTTTTGGGGTTTTATGTTTTTAATCTAATAACATAAAAATAAACATAAATACAGATTCAATAAAAATTTAGACAAATTTTATCTTTTATATTAGTGGAGTATTTATAGATATAATAACTAAGTTAATTATACTTGCTCATATTATTTAGGTTATTAAAGATATAAATTGATATTTATTTATTCACTCTTTTTATATGAATACCATCTTTGGTGGGGTTAGATATTCTTTGTTAACTAAACAAATCAATTAACACCTATTGGTGGGATTGATAACTAATTTGGTTAATTAAATTAATTCATTTTTCTAAAAGATTAAAAATGAACCATTTAAATATCACATTTGGTGTGGTTAGACAGTTTAAACTTTATTCAAGATGTCCAAATTAAACCTAAGAATTAAATTCTTAGATTTAATTTAGATACCTTGAATAAAGTTTAAAATATCTAACCCCAATAAATGTGGCATTTAAATGATTCATTTTAAATCTTTTAGAAAAATGAATTAATTTAATTAACCAAATTAGTTATCAATCCCACCAATAGGTGTTAATTGATTTGTTTAGTTAACAAAGAATATCTAACCCCACCAAAGATGGTATTCATATAAAAAGAGTGAATAAATAAATATCAATTTATATCTTTAATAACCTAAATAATATGAGCAAGTATAATTAACTTAGTTATTATATCTATAAATACTCCACTAATATAAAAGATAAAATTTGTCTAAATTTTTATTGAATCTGTATTTATGTTTATTTTTATGTTATTAAATTAAAAACATAAAACCCCAAAAAATTGTGACAGGATATTTAGGATTTAATTTCGTTTTTAAAAGTTTGAATAATACATTAAAAACCACGTACATTCCTTCCTTAGATCGACCTTGGGAGTATACTTAATTTTCTATGAAATGATTCGTGCACTTGCAAGAGTTTTATAAATCTAAAACCAAAGTACTAGCAGAATCGACAATGCCGGTTTTGCTCATCAGTAAAACAGAGGAAATTCCTTTTTCTCTCATATATGACACATAAGTGATGATTCCATCGGAGATACAAGAACCTACCCTTCGATTAGAAATGACGTAGGAGAAGAACGATTACCTTAGAAGAGATGCCTCTTATTAGCAAAAGAGAAAAGAGAGAATACCCTAATATGCATTGAATCACAAAAAAAGAACAATCCAAAGGTCATAAAATAGATATGTTAAAATAATAACTTTAGTGTAGGTGATTAGGTCTTACGAAAATCATTGGGGAATAATGTTAAAGCCATCTATGGAAAATTTACTACAACATGGGAAGGTCCGTAGCAAATATATGATATCACTCTAGGAAGGTCTTATCGGATAGAGCGTAATGGCGTAATGGAAGAGTTAAACTGGAATGGGGAACATTTAAAGAAATATTATGTATGAAACTTTACTTATAATATATTGATATACGATGAAATTTGTTTCTAGATCATTCAAGTGTATTATATTGTTTATGGATCATTTAAGTGTATTATATTGTCTCTGAATCATTCAAGTGTATTATATTGTCTCGCAAAATATTAATGTGATAATCCTTAAGTACAAAGTGAGGTGGCCAAATGAACCCCCTACTTGGAATGCAGGATAAAAGGCTTATCCCACATCCTAAGAAATGATCTTGAGTTCACCAAACCGAACCCATTCTTTGGAAAGTGCATGTAGGGGTGGGATTGAATTTCACCCTTACATGTGTTCTATCTCGTGAAAAATTAAGGCAATAACCCCCGAGTATGGAGTGAGGTGGTCAAATGGATTCATCCACTTGGGATGCAGGATAAGAGGCGTATCACTCATCCTAAGAAAGAGTCTTAAGTTCACCTAAGTGAACCCATTCTTTGGGAAGCACATGTAGGGGTAGGATTCAATATCATCCTTACATTTCTCCCATCTCATGAAAAATTAACACAATAACCCCTAAGTATGAAGTGAGGTAGCCAAATGGATCCTTCACTTGGGATGCGAGATAAAGGGTGTATCTCCTATCCTAAAAAGGATGTTGAGTCCACTAAAAGGGGGCTTTCCATTTGCTAAAAAAGAAAAAGAAAATTTATGAACATCTTGCTTTATTATTAAATTCTAGGTACATTTAGAAGAAGAAAAAATTACTAAGTTAAATCAGCTTATAGTTAAAAAAGTATTTATTTATTAGCATGGATGTGATCCAATACTTTCAAACATAGAAGCCTTGCCAATATTCTTTTTTAACACCATCTGGTTCGAGTATTTGGCCAATTTGCATAATTTATCCCTTTCCTTCTTGTATTTATCCCATTGATTGAGTGCCCTGACCAATTTAGTATGCATGTCTTCTAAATTTTTTCTATGTCTTCAGAACGAGCCTTTAAGCTATAAAATTCTTGGCACACAAACTTGACAATTTCCCAACATGTATTCGCTTCTTGCTCTAAATCCATGATGAGAGATATTGCCTACAACAAGTAAAAAGGGGGAGGTTAATTGTACATTACCAAAATGATACACTACCAAATACCCTAAGAGGTCATTGATATCAAGCACACTTATGGCCATTATATGCCAGATTGTCTCTTTCTCCCGCTTACGAGTTGTATAAATGGTGGATTAATCTACAGGGACCCTGAAGGGATGATACTGGAGCACTAGGTTATCAAACATTCTACTTTTGAAAAGGCTACTCATATTGCTACTTTGACCTCATTCGAGTTTATAGAGGAAAACACTTTGCAACAGACTAATGTCTTCCCCTAATAGGAACAATTCTTTGATAGGAATAGATCTTATTGACAATTCACTACTTATCTTAAGGGTATGTTCAAGGAGCTCCCTACTCAGGGGTGGACCAAAAAGGTCAATTTTAGCACCTTTTTGTTGAAGACGTAGCAACCTGGTCAAGCCTTGGGTTACTCTCTTTGTCTACGTTACAGGGTAACATATGAAATGCCATAGATTTCATGGTTTTCTTCCCCATAGGAGTATCATTAGGGAGCACTTGATTCACCTCATTACTTATGGTAGAGGAAGCGGGGTGTTTCTTGGTAAACCTTCCACGAGTGTTCCGGATACAAGAAAAATATGACCCTATTTGGATCAGATCGTCAAGGTAAACTTAAGTGTAGTCCATTTGAAAAGTGACCTAGATATAACGATCTTAAAAGTGTACAAATTAGGGTTTTGCTTTGGAAACAACCTAAAATCCAAGAACGGGACTTATAATTCTAGGTAGCAGCCTCAAACTCTCAGGAAAAGATCAACTACTCTTTCAAATAAACACACATAAATGAAACATAAAGTAATTAAATAGGAGAATAAGGGATTTCATTTAGAGCATTCAATTACTAAATGACAAATATGAAGTAACGAATACCATACATTTATAATTAGTTCAAATATAGTCATATGTTTATACATTTCAAAAAACTATGAGCATTCACATGATAGATACATTTTATTACATAAAAAATCCTCATATTTGTGTCCTAAAGTTTATAAGGATGCTTTGAGGAAGGCTTACAAAAATAAGAATAATGAACTATGGAATGGCCTCTTCAACCACACCTTCAAGCCGAACTTCTGACATGGCCTCATCACCATGAGGTGAAGATGATGGAATGCCCACTGGAGGGCTTTGGTTTGGCTACTTTGAAATTCCCACTTCAAGATGAAGTAGGGAAAAATTAAGTCTAGCTTCTTGGTCTGGGTCTTGAGATTACACAAAACCTACCTTGTTCCTATAAGCTTTGGTATACTCCATGTTGGGATTGATTCGATTTACAGAGAGAGAAGTTAGAGAATTGTGTAAGAATGCATGCATCTCTTATAAAACCCATATATAGAGAGAGATTACATGCACATGTTTTGATTACATAGGGTATACACATCACAACGTATTAAAAGGTATAAAAGTAAAAGAAAATACATTTATAACTTAAGATTGACCTTCCTATAGCTTGGGCTGGTGGTGGACCTTCCAACACTAAAGCTCGCATACGTAGGTGGGTCTCTCCTACGAGTGTGATTATGGGCACAAGCACGGGCAGGTCCTTTCTGAAGGCTCAGGTTGTTAGTTAGATTGAGTTTAGGGTCGATCTATTTGTCTAAACATCTAGTCCCTTACTCTTTTAATTTAGTTCTTCAATAGGGGTAGAAGAGTAGCAATTGGGAAATGAATTTGGAATGTTCAAATTGTCCTACTTAATGCTTATCAGTTGATTGGATAGAGAAAACATCTACCTGTATATAAGGAGGAGCTGAGGCCTCTCCTCATTTCATCATTTCCTACATATTAGACAAAAATTCAAAAAAGAAAACACCCTGTCATCTCTGTTCGAGCCATATATACTTTCTTTTCAGGTCAATTTAAAGAATCATTGCCTTTTACTTCAAACTTGACCCTAGATAATTTCTACTTATTATGCCTTACCTTTTTCATGTTCCATGATATTTTGTAGATAAAGACCATGCATAAAGAAAACATCTCAAGCTCGACCTCTTTGTAGAACCCATCATATCCTACTTTCTCGAGCTAGCCAGAAAGTGACAACACGGGGTCCTCCAATGATACGAGAACCCCAAGCGAGAAGGATCTATCCTAGCCTCAAAATTATACCTTTACCTTTCACCCATAAGGTATACCTACAATTAGGTTGAATGTGCCTCAAAATCATATATAAGTTTTGAGGTCATAGAGGAAGAAAATAAGGAACAAAGGGACTGTAGAGCCTATAGAAATTACCAAAGGTAGGGAGACCAAGGTCAAGACCAATGAGTTATCACCTCATACAACATTCCCTCCTTAATTCAAATAATGATTCCTATGGTGACGACGAGTGACAACGACCCACTTCTAACTAGGTAGACAGTCTTCCATGAGAAATATTTATGGTTGAGGGTTAGATTTCCTATGTACACCTTTATAAGGAAATTTTTGGCTAGGTCTCAACTCATTCCAAGTCAGTTGATTCCTAATGGATAAAGGTACCTATTTTTGCCTCATATTGATATGAAGAGCTCTCAGGTTGGAGCTAGATATGCTTGAGTTTAATGAGGCTTATGTGTTTAAGTAGAATCCTACAAACTTGAGGAAGGTCTATATGTCAGTAAAGCAAGATCAGGACAAACATGTGGCCCTTCCCGAGAACGAGAAGAATTGGAAGGAATATTTCTTCTATATCTTAGGTTGATAGGAAATTCCAGATAGTGACATGAGGTTAATAAGAAGCACTTGGGATGATATCAAGGTCATGATAAGGAATATGTGCTTCTTCATCATGACCTTGAGTGAAGAGGCAAAGCAACAATTGGTTTATACCCAAAACTATTTGCCCAAGAAAACTTTATAGAGGTAATTATTAAACACCACATGCTTTGTTATGTGTGGGTTGATAAGGCGGGGCTCAATACAATATTCCTTCCACAAACTATGGGGGTAGGTTCAAAGTGGTCCCTTATGGTAGTGAACTAGCCCTAAGACTTAACACATTTTGTTTTGCTCGACCCCTTAAAACTAACACCTACTTGCCCTTGTCTTTGCAGATACCATGGAGTTCAATTCTAATGATATATTGGAATGAGTAAAGTTGATTCTCAAGAGGTGAGCTCCTAAAAAACCACACCTCCTACACAAGGGACAAGCTCTTCAAAGAGGAAGAAGATGAGTAAGTCCTCTTGGTATGAGGGCCTTCTAACCTTGTCTAAAAAGAAAAGGAAGGTGACCATTGATGAGCTCATGATCAAGTTGATGCCTTTGAATGTCATAAAGACCTCACCAATGTCCTCAGATTGACATAAATTTCCATCCTTATTTCGTGTCCACAAGCGCATGCTCGCCCTGTTAGGGATTCAAGGAAGAAGAAAGGTATGATTGATGACCTTACCACAAACGTTGATAAGGTGGCTCTGTATCGGGGCATGCCACTAGAGAAGTTGGACCACTACATGTGCCATCTTCCCTTCATGGAACATTAGAGGCAACTCAATTCCATATGTGAGGATGTGGGCTCTGAGGTTGTGATCAGTCACCTTTTGTACCAAGTGTCAGTCTAACCTCTTTTTTTTAACCTTGCATCATTTGGCTTGTTTTTAGGTGTAGCTCCTTCAAGAACTAAGTAGGGCTCAAGGTGTAGAGAGTTTAGAGCATTAGCTCATACTATAAAAGAGGTATATGCTTTGACTCAAGCCAAATACATGGTGCTATTGGAAAAGGCTAACAAGTAGGAGGGCGAGGATATTGATAAAGAAAAAAAGTTGTCCATGGCCATTGTCGAGCTGAATGATAACTTGAGATGATTTGTGAAGCTCAAGGAGGCCAAGAAAAGTTTGAGGCTAAGTTCAAGAAGGCCTAGAGAAAGTCTGAGGTTAAGGTAGAAGCTTATAGCCTAGACTACCCAAAACAAAAGATAAGGCAAAGCATGAGCTTAATGCAATAATAGAATATTTCTCCTTGAGCGTTGACATAGGATATGGTCTGGCCCTGGACTTCTTTAAGAAAGAGGCCAAGAAGAGGGACCTAGGGGAGTACTACTATTGGATCTTAGATATCTTGGTCACTCTATAGTATTTTCCTACTCAAACCTAAGACGGGTGATGAAACAAAATCAATATCGGGTTAGAAATACCAATTTTGAAAATACTTTGGTTTTATATTTGTAAAAATCTCGCAAGTGCATGAATCATTTTATAGAAAAATGATAAGTATATTCCTAAGGTTGATCTAATGAAGAAATATATGTGGTTTTTAATTTATTATTCAAACTTTTAAAAATGAAATTAAATCCTAAACATTTTGTCACAATATTTTGGTTTTTTTATGTTTCCTAATCTAATAACATAAAAACAATAACATAGATATGGATTTAATAAATAATTATGCAAATTTTTATTATTCATAATAGTAGAGTATTTATAAATATAATAATTAAGTTAATTATGTTTGTTCATATTATTTAGGTTATTAAAAATATAAATTAATATTTATTGATTCTCTTTTTTTATATAAATAACACATTTGGTATAGTTAGATATTCTTTGTTAATTAAAAAATCAATTAACATCTATAGGCGAGGTCGATAATTTATTTTGTTAATTAAATTAATTTATTTTTTATAGGAGATATAAAATGAACCATTTAAATGTCATATTTGGTAGAGTTAGTCATTTTAAGCTTTATTCAATGTGTCCAAATTAAATCTAAGAATTTGATTATCTAAGTATTAACTTTCAAGTTTTAAAACTATTAGGGAAAATATGTTGTCAATACATTTTTGAATAATAGTTCTTATAAAAAATTTTGAAATAGTGATTCACTCTAACTATCGGACGATTGTACCAACAAATAAAAGGGTAATATTCTAAATCAGACCGAATAATTAAATCTTAAAGTCTAATTTTTAGATTTAATTTTGTAATGAAAAATAATATATTTCTCTCTAACATCCTTATTATAAAATCTTGAATAAAAACAAAATCAATTTATTTTATAGAAATTGTTTACCTATTTAATATTTCATAAGCATAACAACGTTATTATTATATTATATTTATAAATAGCTAACCATGTTAAATTTAATCATAGATAAATTAAATAAAATATATAAGAATAAAACATAAAAATAACTATAAAGAATTCATTTTAAAATTATAACTCAAAAGAATCCTTACAGAACTTTAATGATAGTTTCTTTTCTGAAAAAACCTCCAAACGAATTTGCATTTTTGTTTATTGAATCAAAAATTAAAAATTTACAAAAGCATAACTAGTTCTTCTCAAAAAGAGAAGAACTTTAAAACTAAAAAACTAAGAAAGTTTTCTAGAAAAAGAGAAAGAGAAATGTTTGATTTGAGGTATGATTTTTACAATAGGAGAGAGGGTCCATTTATAGGTGAGAAAAAAGTTAAAAAGGTAAAAAAAATGGTTTTAGATGCGTTTAGAGAGAATAACACGCGGATATAGGCAATATTTACTACGGGATTGGCACTAGCGCACATGGCTGGGCGAGATATGCAGATATATCTTTAATATTTCTAAACAATTTTGTGTAGTTGAGTCACAATTTGTTAATATTCACTATTTTATATTATAAAATTATCACAGGTATATTTGATACATTAGTTTTTGTTAAATAATTCAATTATACCTATGGCATGTCATTTCTTTTTTTGTCATTAAGGTAACCAGCTAACTAATCTCAAATCATTAGTATTATAGCATAATTGTTTACCCATTTTTTCATCATGGTTACACATAGAACATAATATGAGCATTATCACTAAGTACCTACATATTGAAATTAAATCCTATATTATCACCCAGGATAATACTCAAACTTACATCCTTATATTTATCAACCAAAATGTGGAACTAACTAGGCCGACCCATGTGAATAAATCTCATGTTATTTAAATATATATAAATTTCAAATAAATTTTATTCATTTGTATATCTTAAGAGAATCCGGGAAAATTATCACTGATATCTCTTACATTTACCATATCCTTACATATGTTACTAACTTTTATAAAAATAGCTCCAATGTCCTAGACTTTTAAAGTTAATATTCCTAATATCCATGCTAACTTTTTATCCAATAATATATTTTTCTTTTCTATGACTGTGATACTAAATAATTTTAAGCTCTAATTAATTTTTTGTTTTAAAAATATTGAACAAATAAATATTGATTATTTTTTTAGTATTAAGATTTTAAACAAATGAATATTATTTTTAATAATCGATCTAGAGTTATGGTTTATCTTACCTTCTTTTAATGAATATGGGTCCATATTCATCTTTCATTATTTTATGTCTCATCTTTAGTTACCTTGTTAGAAGCCTCACCTTTTAGATTTAGAGCAACAGTTTCATACTTTTAACCAATGATAGGATTTGTACTTTTATTTAAAATATAAGAAAGATATTAGGTTTTGGTGAAAATGAAACTTTTATTCATTAAGAAAATATGATCATCACAAACTTAATTTCCTATTTATTTACTCCATGTGAGTTTTATAAGAAGAGATGGATGTTTGGGTTCTATGGTTAAAACTTACTCTACCCTTCTTCCTTATACAAGAGTCTTTTATAGACATAAAAGTAGATATTTTACATATTTAATATGAAGACACATGGATGGATTATGATTACATTTTATCTTTATCTCTTTCTTTCTTTTCTAAAATAAAGTCACCTAAAATTATAAGGATTTTATTTTATCTTATCTCTTCCTTCTTATTAAAAATCTATGTTGATACTTATTTATTAAAAATCACTTACTGACATACTTTCTCTTGATATTAGAAATGTAGATCCATTTCTATAATAAAAACACTTGTGTTCCTCAATTTACTTTTTTACTAATTCACAAAATTCCTATTTTTTCCTTCAATCACGTCAACTCATTGTAATTGAATGTTGCTTCATAATTAACATTTTTTTCAATATCTTCTTGAATTATATTCAGGTTATTGTGTAAGATCATTATGACCTTACTTGTAGAATCATTTACCTTAATTTCAGAGGATGCTTCTATTTTTTTGGTTTCATGGTATATTTAACTCTACATAGTTGCTCTTTTTTTGTTTAAGACCTTCTTCATCAAACTCTTTTTTTGGTATAATACTGGGTTGGTCTAGTAATCTTGCTAAAGATTTTATTTCTAGTTTAATAAAATGATAAAGACTGAAAGGTTTTCTTTTATATCAATATAATATGGAACTAAAAAAATCTTAAAAATACTAAAAGTCATTTGCTTTTACTTTTTTCCTAAAAACTTTAATGGTTTTTTTAAAAACTTTTAGGAAAATAAACTAATTTGATTAAGTTGTTGCTTAGATAAATATTTTCAATCAACCTATAAGAAAATAATTGGTAAATAAGTTTTGTATATGCTCATTTAATAATGTTGAATATCTGTTGCATGTGATTGGTTTTCTTCCTAGTGTATGGAAATTTTTGGTTGTGAAAAATTTCATAGTTTTAAATTAATCTTTTCTTGATTTTCTTGCTAAGTTATAAAGATTTAGCAATTGATTTGGGTTTATGTTTCTTTGTCTTTTTTTCTCGAGGATAAGAAATGTATCTATTTCCATAAAGATTATTGGTCTTGGTATCTTTCCTAGAATTTTCTCTTTCTTTTTGCAGTTGTTTGGTTTTTGAGAGATTGTGCATAGTTGGTTCTTAAGCTGGCTACTACATCACTAGGTTTTAGAAGCTTACGGGTTTTAAAATTGGAAAAAATTCTTTCAGCTTCAATTCTATTAGTGAATGTTTTGTGTATTAAACCGAATAATGCAGTTATTGACATACTTGCTTCTAGTCGTATCTTATATATTCCAGGAGTTGATCCGTTGTTGATAACATAATAATTTTGTTTTTCTTTTTGATTATTTTTTGATCTCTTCTTCATCTTTGATTTCAAACCATACAGATTTTAAGGAGTTATCATTTTCTCTTTTGGTTAATTTTGAGGTTTTACCCTTTTCATTTAAGATTTTTCTTTGTTAGAGAATTAGATTCTTCCTATTTTTCAAATATGATTGACTTTTTGAGATATAAAATTTCTAGTTGATTTTTTAGAACTTTTATTATTTTTCTTTTATCTTGATTTATATGTCATGATTGTTCATATTTTCTACAATTCTAAAAATAGTTAGTAGGGCTAATTCTCTAATTAAAGCATTAGTTAAATTATTATTATTTTGGTAGATATTTAACATCAAAATTGTAATGGATAAACCACTATTGTCATCTAGTTATTCTTCATTATTTGTAATCTCTTGTAAAATTAGTTCTCAAGAAATATTCAAAATATTTATTGTATATTTTAACAATAAATATTTAGAATATTACATATATAGCAAACTTATTTATTATCTTTTTATAGCTAAATATTTTTTTTTATTACTATAAAAGCTCCTTAAATAATCCAGTTTTTAATATAGCTCCCCAATATTAATGTGAAATATCTATTTCTATCATCATTTTATCATATGGTCCTGAATGGTGAAGTGTTGGTAAATTTTAACCAATGCCTTTACATTTTTAATGTCTTGAGTATCTTAATTAGTCCATTTTCAGACGTAATCTTTATTAAGTTTTGCTTGTAAAGGTTTCTTATTTATACTAATTTCTTTATATATACTTTCACGTATGTCAAACATCTTAAAAACTTTTGTAATTAGTTTTTGTATGTGATGACACAGGAAAATCTTTGTATATTAATTAACACATAAGGTTAAAGGTGGTGTTTTCCATGTTCTTTTTCAAGTACTAAATACTTGATCTTTTGTTGAGCTAATATAACCTTTTTTAGACAATATTATTCCTTCTTTCTTGCATTTTATTAGAATTTTTAATACGTTAAAATAATGCTAGATGATATTATCACTAAAGATTAATATATCATCAATATAGACACAATAAAAAGGATGATATTCTTTAAAATAATTGTTGATATATAGTTAAAATATTCTTGATGACTGTTTTAGTCTAAATGGTATAATAATTCATTGAAATTATCCTTGTGTACAACTAAAGGCTATTAATAGTTGAGATTTTTATCTAATATGATTTTTCAAAATCCATTCTTGCAATCAAAGTTAGAAAAATATTTATTTCCTTTGATTAAGGTCAATAAATATTTATTTTTTAGGGATGAAGTATCCATAATCTATTATTTCTTTATTTAATGATTTAAAATTTATCACCATTCTTTTCTTTCCTCCTCTTTTTTAAACTTTTTTTCTACTAAAAATGTTGGGCTTGAGTGCAGACTCGTGCTTAGTTTAATTACTCTTAGTTTCAAAAGTTATTGAATTTGTTTAATAGATTATTCTCGATCTTCTAGAGTATAAACTATTGATTTTACTATTATAACCTTATTAGAGTTTTTTGTGTTATACTTGCTATGTATTCAAGCTTATTAATATTTGGATCTAAAAAATTTCTAAGCTTAGTATCTTAAGTAAATTTCATATTTTTAGTGTATCTTCTTGTATTTATTTAAAGAAGAAATTTTCCTGATTATTAAATCATAGACCATCTTCCTTTAGTAATTTTTATTTCTATGTTATACTTTTTAAATGTGGTTTATATTTTTGGTACATCTCATCATGTTTTCACTTTTTATGTTGTCCAATAAAATTTTCTAATGACACACTCTTAACATTTCTAACATTTAAAATATATATTGTTTCTCTTTTTATTGTTGTTATACTTATCTTATCTATATATTGTATAAATTATTGATATAAATTTAAGAAGTTATTTTCTATCAAAAAATCAATTCCCAACTTTTCTTCTCCTATTATAATATCAATATCTTTTATAACCTTGTTAAGGTTAATAATAATATTATTTGATATTCTTACTATTAAGTTTGTAAGGGTTGTAGTCCAAAATTCTTATGAAAATACATATTTGCTTACTAAATACGTACTACCTCTAGTATTTATAAAAGCATACAAATGATATATATTATATCTTTTGAATTTGTATCCTACTTTTATGTAAGTACTATTAGGATTAATTATGCTATATAGGTCATTTATCATATGTTGTTTCCTCTCAATATGTTTCTGCTTCTTTAATATCACTTATTAAATATATTGATTATGTTTCATCAATGTCTGATTTTTCTATTAGTTATAATTCCATCTTATAAGCTTGTTCTAATATCTTTAAATTTTTCTTATATTTTTTTATGAGTTAATATATTAGGTCATTCATTGGTATAATGACCTTTTTTATTACATGTGCAACACCTCCAAGTTTTCTTGCTTGATGAATAATAATTTTATTTTTTGTAAAATTTTCTTATTCTAAAATATCTTTTCTTATAAGATTTTTAGTTATATCTTTTCTTATATTTAGAAAAGTTTTATTTTATGAATTTATATTTCTTGAATTTTTTATATTTTTATTTGTAAGACTTTATACTATATCTATACTTTTTTGACATCTAAAAGTTCTTACTATCACAATATATTTTAGAATTTCCTTTAACATAATTATATTCACTTCTTTTTTGACATTGTAGAATTATCAAGCTTTTAGAACTTTTATTTTTCCTCCTAAAGTGTCTAATACTGATATAATATTTCTATTTTCCCACTTTTCTTTAAAAGTTATATATAGAATTCTTGATAACTTTTGATAAAATATTTTCTTAAATTATTATTATTATTATATTTTAGGTATATTACAGTGATACATTTTATATTCACATATAAAAGAATCTATGTAGCACTTATAACATATTTTTATATGTTAAATGTCATTTGACCTCATTTATTTCTATTTCACTTGTCTCATTAATAAAGTTTCCTTTTATATTCTCCTATGAACTCTTTATATATTTCATTTAATACTTTATCTAAATACTGTCTTTCTGTTGTAGAATCTCTTTCCATCTTAAGATGTATATCATCTGGCAGATTGTTGAACCATACTTTAATGCTTTCAATCATTTTATTGTTTAATAATATTCTACATCTTAAGATTTGTACTAGTAGTTTTAGATGTTTGGATTAGTATACCCATTACACTAGCCCATTCATCTAATGTCTTTTTTTTATCTCTAATAAATTATAAATCTAGATAGTTAATTTTATTATTATTTTGTAAAGTTTGAATTCTGATAGTATAGATCCTCTTGTACCCCCGTATAATCCTTTTTTTTCATTTTTGGTTGTTGCCCTTTCTCCTAACTAGAAGATTAGGTTCATTTGGTATTTGACTACTTCTTCATTTATGTGAGGATCAAAAGTTTCACTCTAAATTATAGGGGGCATCACTGTATTTCTTTCCATGGTAATTTCATAATTTTTTGATTCATAATCTGTTTCACTAATTACTATCATATCATCTTCTTTAATAGAACATATTTTTTCTTCATAATATTTTCTTAATTTATCACATATTAATATTAATAGACTTAATATGTTCCTACATTCTTATTTTCAGAATTCATAAATTATTCTTCTAATTGTTTTCTATATTCCATTAGGTCATAACTAAAGATTTTTTTTCTATCTTTTCATTATAGAGAATCATTTTATCAAATCTTCTTGGTGGTTCTTCTTTTAATTCTTCTAGTAGATCTCTCTTTTAGAATGTCTAATTATAATATTTTATCATAACTATTTTTCTTATTTCTTTAAGGATTTCTTCCTAGGTTTTATTTATATTTTATAAAGATTTTATTTTTTTCTCTAAAAGAATTAAGGCTTTCATTATAAAATTTTGGTTATTTGATATGCTTACTAGAGTACCCTTATTTTATAATTATATTCCTTGTAATCTATCTTTTGATATTTTTAAGAGATTTTTACTTTATAATTTATTAGTTTTTTTGTTATTGACTTCTTACTTCATGGATAAAATTTTAGTTTTTTTAATTTCATGTTTTGATTCTTTTATTTCTTTTTCTTGTCCCCATTCCTATTTAGTTATTTGTAAATTCAATTCTTGATACATTACTTTTATTTACTATATATTGTTTTTAGGTATAAGTGGTTTTTTTAACATCTAAGTTCAATTCTTCGAATATCTTAAAATCTGTTAATATTTTTTATTTTATTTTTTGTCTATTTTTTTATCTATTTCTATAAATTTATTTTTTTCAAATATTAAATTATTATATTTGTTTGTAAAAGAATATTTTACTATGTAGTGTATTGAAAATAAATAATTTTTTTCGTTCATTAAATCTCATCTTTCAAATTTATTGACTAAATTTAATACTTGTTTTAAATTTTTATCATTAATATTAATGACAAATGAATTTTAATTTATGTTATACTAAGTTTTCATGGATTATTCATAATAAAACATATTTTCTATTTATTATTTTTTTGTTTAAGAGTGCTAAATTTATTGATGTATCAATAGTTTTTCTAAAATGTGATTTGTTAATATTTGAATTCCTCCTAAATAAATGTATCCAATTTTTCTTTTCTTTTTTTAAAAGATTTTTGATAGTTCAATAATATTTTTATCAATTAATGATATGTTATAACTTTCTTTTATATTTATAATATTACTATTCATTTCTTTATTACTTATTTTATAATAAATTATATATATTTCATTGAAAATATTTTTCTTATTCTTTAGAACGATGAATCTTTAAATACATCTCATTTATTAGAATTTAATCTTATTTTTTTTCATTTTTTCAACTTTTTACTAATTATTATTTATTATGAGAAACATTATGAGATACCTTGTATTTTTATTTATATTATTTTTTGATTTTTTAATATTTTTATTATTTTTTATTTATAAAATATTATTATTTATTTTCATTAATTTTAACTTATGTTAAATTGAGAATATTTGTGATATTTTAAAAATTTAAAAATATTTGCAATACTTACCTTGTGTTTTTATTTATATTATTTTTTGATTTTTTAATATTTTTATTATTTTTTATTTATAAAATATTATTATTTATTTTCATTAATTTTAACTTATGTTAAATTGAGAATATTTGTGATATTTTAAAAATTTAAAAATATTTGCAATACTTTTTTAAAATTTAAAGATATTATTGATATTATTTCAAAGATTTCGGAGTAATATTTTAGTGGGATTTGGACCCGAAGATTTTTTTTATAATAGATAAAGAATAATATTAAAATAATAATAATAATATTTTTTATTTTTAAATTTATTTACTTCATATATTATATTAATTATAATATAAGTATAAATTTAATTATAAATTAAAGATAAAAAGATTATCATAATATAAAATATTAATAATATTATTAAAAAATAAAATAATTATTTTTTCTCATTTTTTATAATCTTAACAAAAGCTATCGTAACAATCATTACTCTAAATGTTATGGCCTAGCATTACTCATAGCTAAAATTAAAGGACCTTATCCAATAGCTAAGCTGATCCCACCAAAATCCACGTGTCCCTATCCAACAAACTTATTGAATTTTTTTTCCCCTTAAAATACTGCTGATTGGAGTTGCTAGTTGCTACCGCTTGTCACTACTATTTTCGGAACATAAGATTGGGAGCAAATTGTAGAATGTGAATGTTAATGAGAACTAAAGTAAACATTTACGATAATATTCATAATTATCTAATATTAATTTTAAATATATTTAGTTAATAATCATGATTTATGAATCAATAATATATTTTTTTATGATTTAATTATATTTATTATTTTTTAACATTTATTTAAAAATATATTTAGTTTTAAAAAATTAAATATTAACTTAATTTTTACTTTAATATATTATTTAATAATATTAGTTTTTATTTTTTTTAACTATTTAACGCACATTTTTAAATAAAATAAAAATAAATAAAATTTAATCTAATTTTATAAAGTATTGTATGTTTTATTATTAAAATTATATTTTTTATATAATTATATGTATATAAAATAATAATATTAATATATATTTAGTTTCGATTAATCGCAGTTTTAGTATTATAATAACTATCTTTATCCCACGTTTTTTCGATAATGGTTATTTTCGAAAAAAAATGTCAGATTTTTATAAATAATCATAGTTTCAGTTATATACAGTTAAAATATTCATCCCTAAGTGTGAATACAACTTCAATTTTTTGATGTTTTAAATATACGTGATAATTAGTGAAGTGAGGTTAATTTAAGTTAATTTGAATTAGTTTAGTTTAAATTAATTTATTCTTAATTTAAATTAAATTTAATTCATGTTAATAAAGATAAATTCAAACTCAAACAAACACAAATAAACTTATCTAAATTGGCCTAAACTAATTTGAATTGTTAATTATATATTTTTTAATCAATTATAAATTTTTTTAAATTATATTAAAGCTCATTAGTATAAAAATCAAGACATGAAACAAAAAAATTGAGAAAATAATGTGAGAACAACTAATTAATCACAAAATCACACGTTAACAATATCAAATTATATTACCATTTAAATATTAAGACTTAAAATAATCAATATATTCAATAATATCAAACCATAAACACATCTATAATATTTTGAATTTGATTTTGAGCTAATGGATCGGCTCAAATACAGCTTGATTTTTCGAGCTATTTGAGCCTTTTTAAATTTGACTAGAGCTTAATTCGATCCATATTTTATTTAAATTTTTTTTATTCTAATTTAATTTGATTAATCAAACTATGATACAAATTAACTCCACTAATTTTAAATTAGTAATTATTACTCTTGACATCCAATTATTGGAATTTGATTAATAAAAGAAGCAAATCTTTAAAATTAATAATAGTGTCTCTCTTTTTCCCTTGCTAACAATTTATTATTTATGTTTATTATGGTAAAAGAGTTTTTTTTATCATAGGAATACTTTCTTAATAGATCATCAATTAGATTAAATTTATGTTAATAAAAATATATTATAATCTATATATTATACATAGATTCTTGATTTAGTATAACTTTTATTTCACTTATATTTGCATCTAAAGGTAATTTTATGTATGTTTTGTTATATTTTGTTTTTTTTAGATATTTAGATCTAAATCTTATATTTTTGTTTAAGTATTTATGCAGTTCAAAACTTGAAAATCTCAAGATATTAATGGTCAAGTTTGATTAAAGATAAGTCATCTTATCAATGAAAAAAATTATGTGTATTTATAGAACTAAAAAAACTCGAACCATATTATATATAGTTTTTATTAAATTTTATGGTAACTAATCATAAATATACGTGTTTGGACATATGAATCAACTTAGAGCTTGACCCATCTAACAGTCCGAGTATAATAGACAACACAAGCCATAAGACAAGTCATCCTCAAAGGATCTATCTGTGATCACACTTACGAATACACTCGTGGAAAAGACCTGTCCTGAGGAGTTTGGGTATCTGGAGGGTCAACCACTAGCCCGAGCTATAGGGTGGTCGACCTCACACTATAAATATGTTTGTTTTTATTTTTATACCCCTGACACGCTTATACATATGTATCCTATGTAATCAGTACTTATACGTATAATACTCTATATATACATAAATTTCTTAAGAGATTCACACATTTTATAATTTTTTTTCTAACTTCTCTTTAGTTTCTTTATTTGCAAACTAGACTAATACTAACAATATGTATTGTACTCAATTTATTAAAATGAAAAATAATTAATATTAAATTTGATTTTAATTAAAACTATATTATATTTATTATTGTTATTATTTAAAAAGTTGAACATCAATTTTGCTAATAATTTAAAAGGGTAATTGTTAAAATTTTGATAATATATTATTTAATTAATAAAAAATTAAGAGTCTTATATAAATATACAATAATTAAAGGATTATGATAATAGTAATTATTATTATAAAATATGTAAATAATTTTTTCCAAAAATTTATAAAGCCTGATTTAAATTTTTATTTTAATATATAAGTATATATAAATTTAATATATTTTTATTTTATTAATTTAATTATTCTTATATTTATTATCCAAATAAATGAAATATAATTTTAAAAATCATTTAATCTAGGTGATATAACTTCCAATCTTTACCATAATGAAACCAAGTTCAAATTTTATAGTGTAATATTTTCTTTATTTAATAAAAAAAGGATTTTAATATATATATTTTTAAAATAAAATAATAAAAATTACTATTTATTATTATTTTCTATCTAATGATTAAACATGTTAAAAGACTAGATTTTAACAATAGTAATGTCCAATTAATATAAAACCTCCTAAAAAATATTTGTTTTAATATTTATTATTTTTATTTTAATATTTTATTAATTTTTAATTTTTATTAAAAATTAAAATTTGTATTTAAATAACTTTTTATATTTAAATTTTATTATTGTTTATTTTTTTTTCTTAAAATAATTCATACTAATTATCATTATTAAAGACTTATATTTTAATCGTGCTTTAATTACTTGACATAAAATAATAATATTTTAAATAAAAAATTATCAAAATAATATAATTTATTTTTAATTGGTACTTTTTACAAAGTTAAAGACTAAATGACATTATTTCTGATCTAAAGAACTAAATAATACAAATGACTTATTCCATGAAACTTCTATAATACATGATCATATTATTTAATGCCTTATATTAAGGGTAGTTTATTATCGAGTATAAAATGATTGTTTTTATATTTAATATAATTTATTTTTAAGTAAAAATATAGTAATAAATAGAAAAATTATGAATAATAGATTTATTTTTATCTAATAATAATATTTTTATATCTAATGATAGGCTTGTCTTAGATCAATAATGTGTTTACATTTTGAAGGAAAAAAATGATGTTAATTTTTGTAAATAAAACTAGTTAAACTTTATTTTAAAAGATATTAAAGTTTTTTTAATAAATAAATAAAAATTGTACTATTAAGATTCGAATTCGAATTTAAAGCGATAGAATTGGAGAATCATCCCGCATAGATAACAAACTAACCTCTAAACTATAATTCTAAGAAAAATATTAGTTTAAGGAATTATAAAATAATTAGTGAAAACTAATATTAAAATTCTTCCAAAATTTAGAAAGGAAAATTGAAATAAATAAAATTTATGATAATAATAACAATAATAATACTTTAATAATTTTGAATATAATTAAATTAAATGAAATTTAATATTAAATTAATCAAAACGATTATAATTTAATTTAAATAAAATTCAATTACACGATATTTATTTAATATGAAATGATATATTATAATTTTTTTAAATATATTATTTGAATATAAATGATACTATTTTTTTATTATAAATTTTAAAAATTTTATTTTTATTATTATTTTAATTAATAATAAAAAATCCAATAATTTAATGGTAAAAAAAGAAAAAAGAAAATACCCTAAAGTTAAGGAGAGGGAATGAGAGAGAGAAAAATAAAAAAGTTGAGAAAGAGTAAAAATAATAATAATAATTTAAAAGATTAAAATATATATTTTAATTAAATAGATACATTTTTAATAATTTAGATACTTGTGAAGTATCACTCAAGAATATATACAACAATAAATGTTAAAAAATTAATAATAATATTAATAAAATATCAATCCCTAATATTTAGTGAAAGTTAATATTAATTAAAATTCTTTAAAAAGTATTAAAAATAAAAACTCCAGCAATTCGATAGTTAAAAAAAAAACAGAGAGCACAAATTCCAAATATCAGAAAATTGTAAAAATAATAGAAAAATACTTTTAAAATTTATAAAAATTGAATTACGTTGGAGGTGAAATCCAATAATTGAATTATTTTTTTAATCATAAATATATAAGCTAAATAGAATTGACATTATTTTTGTTTCTAAGTTTTACACAAATGTACTCAAACGACAATTCAGAAGCGCGATTTATTACGGCGTCGTTTATTCGACCATCCAGAAATTGTAAAATGATAATGGTGATCTGAAATGTAAAGGAAAAGAAACCGACCGGGCAGAGAATGATAACTGAAACTCTAAAGCAAAGTCAACACTTCTTCCTTTACCTTTCTCTTCTCGTGACTTTCTCTGACATTCTTCATCCTCTTGCTTGCTCTTAGATTCTTTTTTTCTGTTACGTTCCAACCAAAAACGGTTTGTTTTTTCACATGTAATTTCAATAATATCAGATCTAAACGAAACCCACTTGCCCATCTTCATCTTCTTCATTCAATTCAGTGAGTTGCTCTCTTCTTTTTGTTAACCAGTGAATTAATGTCTTGTTTGTTTTTTCTTATCTCTTTCTATTACTTTGTTTGTGATAGAACTTCTATTTGTGTTGTACGAAGCTTTCTGTTAAATTTTTAATTTTAATCTATGGTTTTTTATGTTTCGATTATTGATGGGTGTTGGTGTTGGTTTTCTTTTGATGCTCATTGACTTGTGTATATATTCAGATTTAAGATGTTGGTATGGGTTTATACATAATCAGCTACAACTTGTTCTTCGGTTTACTGATTATCTTTTTCAACTTTTATTACATATTTGCTGGATACTGGTTGTTGATTTTATTTCCATTATTGATTCCTTGTAAATATGAATTCATTGTTTTGATGATCTGGGCTTATAAGGGGAACGAAGGGTACTGGCAGATTGGAGTCATTAGGGTCATTAATCCAAAGTGTAATTTGTATTAGACACAAGGTCTGAGAATAATAACTTGGTTACCGTTTCTTCCTCTTTTTGGGCCTTTACTTAGCTAGAAGGTTTGTTTGAGTGGCTTCCTAAGTGAAGAATATGTCCAAAAATTTCTCAACTAAAAATTGGGGTTTTTTACAGTAAAGGTGGCATATGAGAATCTAAGTGGATTTCATGTGCATATGTTAAAAGCCATTTCAGGTTATGTGCTTTC
Organism: Hippophae tibetana; assembly: GCA_037013495.1. Lineage (NCBI taxonomy): Eukaryota > Viridiplantae > Streptophyta > Magnoliopsida > Rosales > Elaeagnaceae > Hippophae > Hippophae tibetana. Next base: position 98,257,778 of record CM072810.1, read on the forward strand.
TGAGACCTTAAAGCACTCCTGTCAAATTGTTTTATGTTTGGTTTTCTAGTACTTTTTTGTTATTAGAATCGTTTTTACATGTTCTGAAAATCAGAAGCAAATGGTCTGTATTTATCAAGGAAATCTTAGTTTCTTATGACTATGAGAGGGGATGGTTTGCCAGAGATAGTCCAATAAAAACAATGTCATTATTTAAAAAAATAACTATAGGAGACTGATTTCGAAAATCACTCTCATGTGAATGTAAACATTTGCAAGTTTATACTTAGGTGATTTATTTTGTGCATAATGTATATATAATTTTGACTTGTATTATTTGCAATGAGAAGATTTCATACTCTTAAAAATAGTTATTTCTTGTCCATTTATTTATAGAGTAAATGCCCCAAAGCATAGGAGAGTGATGGCAGCAGCAGAAGCAAGAGCTGTTTGGCAGAGAGCAGCTAACCGTTGCTTTGTTCAAGAAGATGCTAAAAGAGCTCCCAAGCTAGCTTGTTGTCAGTCATCATCTTCAACATCTAAACAAGTTGAGGCAGGAGGACCTGCAACCACCACTGATGGACCAGATACTGCTGGTGCCGGTTTTAAACCCCTTAACAGTAACCCTTCATACAGTAGTTTACCACCCGATGCCAGGTGGTGGCTCCTGATGCAGCCTAATTATGGATATCAAAAGGGTTTGACATATGAATATTCAAATGCCTTGGACTCTGATGAGACCTTACAAAGTGAGGTTATGAACTCAACAATATCTAACATGAATAAGGTTGGCGTTCAAGAAGGAGACACTGCTTATGCTGGTGGAAACAAGAACAGAGCTCCTGAAGTCGGAAAGCAAGATGTGAAGGCCATGTATGGTAAAAACATGGAAGAATTACTTGAACTTGATGTAATGACATATGGATATGAAATGGTGGAAATGGATCATGTTGATTATGCAGATGCCAAACAACCAAGTGAAACTTTTGATTCAGAATATACTTGGATTGGAAGTGAGAATACTGAGCCGTGGTGGCGGGTGACAGATAGAGATGAATTGGTCTGCTTGGTTGCACGGAGATCATTTGATCATGTTGAGAATTGTGATCTTCCTCCACCTCAAAAGTTGTGTTATAGCATACATCCACATGCTTATACGCGGTGTTCGTCTAGTGGTGAAGAAACTCTTGGATCATCTATGGACTGGAAATCTCGAGCTAGTAGTCCCTCTAATAGGAGTGTTCATGTACAAGGCTCTACTGATTTGGGAAGAACACATGGCAGACAGAGGGTTATGACTGGGCAAGTGCTCTCGCATCACACTTCTGCAAAACATTCAAGGTAAATGCTGTATAATTAATTTGGACTGCTATGATTTTACTTTGTTTACGACACATTAGAGAGAACTATGTATTGGTATCTTGCACAGAAATTTTCGAAAGTACATATTTTATTTGACTGTTTTGGTATTAGCATTTTTCTGAACTGATTCTGCAATAGTGAGGTATTATAGATGCATATGGTGGCCATAAAATTCATGACCATAACTTGTATTGGACTTCCCCACAAAACAGTTTTGGTACAGTTCACACTCAGCTTAAGGAGACACAGCCAAATTATGAAAGTGATTATACCAAAGAGCAGCTAATGACGGCACTATGTCACTCTCAAACACGTGCAAGGGAGGCCGAAAAGGCAGCAAAACAAGCTCATGCTGAGAAGGAGCACATTCTTACTATTTTGTTTAGACAAGCCTCACAATTTTTTGCCTATAAACAGTTGTTCCAAATGCTGCAACTAGAAACCCTATATATCCAGATCAAGAACAAGGACCCTCAGATCTCTGCTCTTTTCCCGGTGGTGCTTCCATTGAGGTCTCACAAGGGTAGGAAATTGAAGAAGAGCTTAGACAGGAGTCCCAAAGGTAAACGGGTCAAACAAGAGCGACCAAGTCATGGAATCATGAAATATGGTGTTGCTTTTGCGTTGGGTTTGGGTCTTGTAGCCGTAGGTGCTGGTTTGCTCCTTGGATGGACTGTTGGGTGGATGTTGCCTCCTTTCTAGTCCATTTAGGTTATATTTACTTAGTACTTAAGATCATTACTGTAGAATTTTTGTACATATATGTGTGTTTGATTGTGAACTGAGAAACCGTAGAAATTAAACAGTTATGTACAACTTTAGTATCAGCAGTGACCGTGGAAATTATCTGTTTTGGATTTTTTTTCTTCTTAAATTAAAAATAATTTTGATTAAGAAAGAAAATTTATTTTATTTTTAAAGTGTAAGAAAAATATAAAAATAAATTAAATATCCATTTAAATAAATTTTAATAGATAAGAAAACTATAAAAATAAATTAAATATAAATTATTTTATTAAAATATTTATCATTAATTCTATCCGATTATATTATATAAATTATAATATTATACAGAATTATAATACAATTGAATATAATTTAGTCTAATACAATTATATTTAACCTATTTATCGTGACCAAATATCATACATGTTGCATTTATTTGTACGAATAATAGAGAATGAAACCAAGTCATTTGCTTTCTCTGTAATGTTTGGGTTTATGTAGGTCTTTTGGTCTGTAAATTCTTCAACGTAGTTCTGTGTATAAATTAGTTCAGGAGATTATATGCATGTTTCATAGAAAAAATGTTCATGTTTTATTCTGGTCAGGATGTATCTTCATTCGGTTGGAAGATAAATTGGTGCTATTCAAGGATTTATAAATTGTAGCGGTATAGTAAATGTATTTTGGGAATAATCTAACCTCCAGGCTTCCTAAAACCATTTTCAAAACCAAGTTCACGCTAAAAAAAGAACTTTGTATTTATGAAAGAATGAGACATACTAAGAAGGTTTGTTTTCGTTATCCATAATAGCTTTAGCCTATAACCAGCAAGCTTGGTGATAAATGTGGTGTTTTACATTTTTTTTAATGTGTATTCGAATATCCCTCTTTATAATTAAAAACACTTAACTATTTGACATTATGCATGGCTTAACTTTCAAGATGTCGTGCAATACACATTACTGTCCTAATTAATAAAAAATATATAGTGCAAACAAAATCAACTTCTTCCTAATATACTCGTTTATCTTTTCAATTTTTATGATCCACTCATGGTGTGCAAAAGACGAAAGATATCAACTTTAATTTTAAAGAACTTCGACAGTGGTCGTACTCGTATGCTATGTTCTAATGCACTCAATGAAGAAGAATCTTCAACTAGCAATGTTGCATCAAATGAAGGAGTGCAGTTCACGATTAAATAAGGCTAGTAAGGCTTACAGAGGAGTTCAAAACGGGAGTAAAACTTACCATGGATTACTTAAATAAATGATTCAGTTTCATGGAATTGTTAGTAAGAGATTATAACTTTAAATTTAGTTATGTCAGCTAGTAAATATATGTGAGTGACGTGTGTCTTAGTGCCATGTGCATTGTTTCAATGTTTGTTATAGTTTGTCATTAAGTGTGTAAATGGCCTTTAGGTAACCCATGTGCTTATATATGTGGAAAGTATTATAAATGCATTGTAATGGTTTGTAATATACAATCAATGAAACAATTTCAGGTCATATTAGTTATTGATTTTTCTTTTAATTTTCTTCATCTTCATTCTTCTTCTTCTTGCTTTATCTTCGTGTTCCTCAAATTCTTGTTAAGTTTTTTTTTAAATCTTAACACTCTTCTCATTTTTTTGATGATATCAGAGCTTAGAAGTTATGAAAGTTCTAAAAACATGATAACGTTAGTAAATTAACAGTAACGTAAAAAAAAATTCATCTACAAATTTTGTAAATCATACTTTGATCAATTTTCAAAACCAGCTTATAGCAATGAAACTCGATAGCTCTAATTTCTTAATAAGAAAGCATCAGATCTTAAAGATATTTTATGACTTCGATTCAAAAGACTATCTTACCAAAGATCAACTACCTAAATTGCTTGATTTAGACAAAGTAAATTTATATTACAAATTCTGGTTTATGCAAGATCAAATGGTAGTAGGATGGCTTATGAACTGCATCAATCAACTAATGCTTAGGCACATTTATGGTTTCAATACTATCAAGCAAGCTTGGCACATTTATGGTTTCAATACTATCAAGCAAGCTTGGATCTAGTTAGATCGATCCTTTCTCTCTAATTCTAAATCCAGGATCATTCAATTAAGGTAAGAACTTATCAAGCTATAGAAAAAAAGTTTAAGTGTTAGAAATTATGTTCTCAAACCGAGGGAATTAGCTGATTAACTTGAGTCAGCTGGATATGCACTCACTGAAGAAGATAAGGTGTTATATCTCATACCACGACTTGATAGAGACTATGGAGGACCTGTCTCAATCATTTCTGGATGTTTGCAAATACAATCAGTATCCATGGTTGATGTGGCACCTTTGTTGTTAGGACATGAGAGCTTGCTTGAATCTAGATGTGATTATATGGATGTAGTGTTACCAATTAAAAACATAGCTTAACAAGCTAAAACACAACCTATAAACCTTGATCTTAATTCCTCTAAGGTGTTTTATTTTGAATCTAATATAAATGAAAATCAAATTGATGAATGTTGGAGGCTATTTTATACCATCAAGTTTTCCATTTATGTTTCCTTTCAATAATTTCTTTCGACCTAATAGAAGAAGAGGTCCAAATAATGGTCTTAGAGGACAAGCTTCTATTGGTAATCAATATCTCTACCAATTATGTGGAAAGGTAGGTCATCTTGTTTCAAGATATTGGTATCAATTCGATCGAAATTATCGACCTTTCAATAATCAACCTAATTCATTGCCTTTATATAATAACTTTTTGCCTCCAAACACACAGTAATTTAACCGATAATTTTCTCAAAATCAACCAAAGCCTAATGCTCTAAATTAGCCAATTCAAACCTCAAACACTTATAAACCATCATCTAATTTCAACAATCAAATCAGTACATGTCATTCACAACAAAATTCAACACTATAGTTTCCTTTGAATGCCTTTATGGCTTTAAATCAATCTAAGAAAACACCTTGGTCTCTATATATTACAATGTCACAAATGATGGTGTCAGCGATGTTACGTGCACTTGAAGCATTAATTTAGCCTTTTTGGTATCCTCATTCAGAGCCTCTCATTATATAATAACTAATCCATCCAAGCTTGCCTTTGCACAACCTTATACAGGCGTTGAACAACTAATTATAGGAAATGGTAAGATTAGTCCTATTTCTTCATTTGGTAATTCTACATTCTATTCTTATGATTCTTCTAAATGTCCTTTAATTCTTCAAAATATTTTGCATGTACCTTTCATAGCAAAAAATCTATTGAGTAATGTACATTTTTATAAAGATAATCATGTTTACTTTGAATTTCATGCTCTTAGTTATTCCTTCAAGGAAAAGTAGACTCACAAGGTGTTATTCTAATATAGGTTACATAAATGTCTCTATGTATTCAAACTAGAGCTTCGTAACAAGCCTCTTTCATTAGTTTCCTCTAATTGTAATTTATTTGTAAATAACATGAATGTTCTTATGTTGTTCACAATTCCATAGATATTTTTGCTTTATGGCATCAACGCATATAACATGCTTCTTTACCTATAGTAAAGAAAGCATTATCACTTCATAAATGATATTAAAGTAGTCATTTCTCCTTACTCAACTTGTCAATTAGATAAGTTTCATGTCTTATAAAAATTATTTTAAGAAACCTTTAAGAGTCATACACTATGATGTTTAGGTATCCTTTATTATGTCTCAAAATGGCTTCAAGTATTATGTTTATTTTATTGATGAATGGTCTAGGTTTACATGGATTTGTTTCTTGAAAAACAAAAGTAGTGTAGCAAATGCTTTTCTACAATTTAAAACTTCCGTAGAGTTACAACTCAATGTTAAAATCAAAGTTTGAGTAGCTATTTTGCCATTACTAGTAGAATTCATAGAACATCTTGTCAATCCATTCATAAGCAAAATTGTTTGGCCAAGAGAAAATAGAGACATGTTGTTGATCAAGGTCAATCACTTCTTGCTCATGCTTTCATGCCTTTGACATTTTTGGATAAAGCATTTTATTCTACAGTTTATGTGATAAATAGGCTTCTTAATCATTTATTAAATTTTTAGTCTCCATTGGAAAAATTGTTTAATGTGAAACCTGGTTATTCTTTCTTAAAAGTTTTTGGATTCAAATGTTACTCTTATATTTGTCCTTTTAATTATCTTAAACTTTAATTTTGATCTTCTCCTTGCACATTCATTAATATTAGCCCTCATCATAAGGGGTAAAAATGTTTAGATGTTAACGGTAAACTTTACATATCACGTCATGTGAATTTTGATGAAACACAATTTCTATTTACTTCTTATGTGTCTTCCTTTCTTCCAATTCAACAATAGTTAGTAAGGACAATTTTACCTATAGTTCAAAAACCTTGTGCATCTCTTTATGTTTAGTTTCTAAATCATCTACTCATACACCTTCTTTTGTTCTTTCCACTTCCAGTCTGTTTTCTTTAGTTTCTTTACCAATTCTTATTTCTCAGTCTTCACTAGTAACCTGTTTACATATTTCTTATGCTAATAATCCTAGTAGTGTTTAACAATCTAACATTTGTGACAATTCTCATCATATTATAACAAGGAGTAAGATTATCTATAAACAAAAAAAACATTTATCATGTCACTATTTGTTATTGAGCCTAAAAATGTAAAAGAGGCATTATCAAACTCTAATCCGAAGAAGTCAATGCATGATAAGTATGATGTATTAGTTTGAAATAACACCTGGATCTTGGTTCCCAAACCTGTTAATGGAAAAATTATTGGCTCTAAATGGATTTAAAGGATCAAGAAACTTAAGGATCACACTTTGGACAATCTTAAATCTCTTATAGTAGCTTAGTTGTTTGATCCATTACTTGACTTTGATTTTCAGGAAACATTTAGTCTTGTTATCAAACCAATCACCATTCAAGTTGTCATTTATGTGGCTCTTTCTAGGAAATATAAGCTCTACCAATTGGACATCAATAATGCATTTTTTAATGGAAAATTGTAGAAATTTTTTTATATGATGCAACATCTAGGGTTTAAAGATATCAAATTCTCAGGTTATGTTCGCAAATTGTAAAAAATAATTTATGGGCTCAAACAAGCTCTTCGAGCTTGGTTTGATACCTTGGTGCATGGTCTTGTTCATATGGGGTTTACAAAATCTAAAGCTGATCCATCTTTATTCATGCATTTTATATCCGCCAACATCATCCTCTTGTTAGTTTATGTTGATGACATAATTTATTGATATTAATAATGTTGAAGTTCAGCCATTTATTTCTCTATTGCATAAGAAATTTGTTCTTAAATACATAGGTCAACTTCATTATTTCTTGGGCATTAAGATTAATGAGTTGAATAATGGAGGCATGGTTTGTCTCAAAGCAAGTATACATATGAAGTTCTTGCCAAAGAATAGATAGAATGATGCAATTCCAATCACTCACTTATATTTTCCTCACCTTCTCTTGGTGATCTTGATGAATCTTTGTTTGAACAACCTTCATAAGCATTTTAGAAGCATTGTAGTATATCATTTTTACTAGACTTGATATTTTCTATGTAGTAAATAACACTTGTCAGTTTATGTCACCTTCCCATGCTAATCATTGGTTAGTTGTTGAACCTATCTTGCATTATGGTATTATTTTTAAACCTTTTAAGCTTGAAATCATAGGATTTTCAAACTTAGATTGAAGTGTTTTCTTGGAGGATAGACATTCTTATATCTAATGTTTGTGTGTACTTCAGTGCTAACCTTGTGCTATGGTTATCCAAGAAGCAAGGAGTTGTGGCTTGATCCAACATGAAGGTTGAGTATCAATCCTTGGCTTGTGTAGCAACTGAAGTCATTTGGCTTCAATCTTTATTTTTTGAATTGCATATATGTTCTTCTCATCTGTCTATTTTGTGGTATGATAACCTCACTGCAGTTTCTTTAGATTCCAATCTCATTCTTATGCTTGCACAAATCATGTTGAGTTAGATATGCATTTTCTGTGTGAAAAGGTTCAAACCAAGTAGTTTGTTATGCAACATATTCCTTCACTTAGCAACCAGTTGACATCTTTACCAAGTCTTTTCCTATCACACTTTTTTTTAATTTTCGCAAAATCAATGTCCGAAAAGTTCTCTTGAGTTTGATGGGGGATAATGAAGGTTCTAATGCAATCAATGAAGAAAAATCTTCTACTAACAATGTTGCAATAAATAGTGCAGTTCACAATTAAGTAAGGCCAATAAGATTTACAGATGACTTCAAGGAAGGATCAAAGTTTATAATGAATTGCTTAAATAAATGATTTAGTTTCATAAAGTTGTTTGTATAAAGTTGTTTGTATGAGATTATAACTTTAAAGTTAGTTATAACAGTTAGGCTATGTGAATACCATGTGTCTTAGTACCATATGCATTGTTTCAATGTTTGTTACAATTTGTTATTAAATTTGTAAATGTCTTCGGCAACCCATGTACTTATACACATAGAGATTACATTTTGAATTGTTAGAAAGTATTATAAAGACATTGTAATGGTTTGTAATATACAATAAGTAAATCAATTAGAGATCATACTAACTATTTATTTTTCTCTCATTTTCTTCCACTTTACTGTTAATTTTTTAATTAGTTTATCTTTATTTTTCTAAGTGAATAAGGTTTTTTAAGAATCTTGTTACTTTTCTCATTTTCTTTTAACTTATTTCTTATAATATTTAATTTAATAATTAATAATAGAATTTTTTTATAATTATAAATATATGTTTTATTTTTTATTTAATAAAAAATATTATATGTATTTCATTTTGGTATGAACTTATTCAAATTATTAAACTTATTGTGAGTTTTTGAGCCATAAAGATTAAGAAATTAAAATTTAAAGAGAATACAACAAATTTTTTTGCATGTAATTTATCATTATTTTCATAGATAGTATCTTAAGATTTTTTTTATTGAAAATTGAGAAGATCATTGTCCAAATAGATAGGAACATTTTACATGGTTTCACTCTTCAATCCCACTAATATAAATCAAATTTAAATATTTTATGTATAATATTTTTTTTATTTAATAAAATAAATGAGATTTTAGCGACTTACAAAAATTATTAAACCACGATTACATTTTTTATAACAAAACAAATAAAAGATGGCATTGGAATGCTCTCATTCGAGGAAGTCAATGGTAGTGGGTTTGTGTCTACAAAATAAATAAAAGATGGTGTGGAAAATTCCAGCATTTTACATGGTGTTTGTAAAGATCATACTTTACAAACCTAAAAAAATTCTAAGATAATAGAAAAAAAAAGTAATTTTATTGGTTCCCAGTATAAAAGTAGCCCAACTCCCAAAAAAAAAAAATATATCACAAATAATTTTTTGCATGAGTTTTTATATGATTTAGTTAACATAATTTCACTTTTAATTTTTTTTTAAAAAATATATATTTTACTATTATAAAAAAAATACATACACACAATTTTTAAATATGAGAAAAATATATATTTTTTACCGTTATAAAAAAAACAATATATATTTATCTAAGAATATCAACGTGATAAGATATAAACAAAGAGATTATCTTATTATTGGTTTAAATAGCGGGACTTTCCAACAAAATTTTGAATTATTTTATATGGGTTAAATTCCTCACAAACAAAAATAATATCAATGGTACATCAAGGAGTCCAAATTATAGTCAAATTTCAATTAAATATAATAAATTTGAAATTTGAATACAAATAATAGTATATTTAAATTTATCATTTTATTATTTTAACTATCATTAGAATAATAATAATTTTATATATTATTATGTTATATTTTTATAATTAAAATATTAATTTAATAATAAAAATAATATTTTTCAAAAAATATATATAAAAAAAGAGAAAAAATAAGTGGGATAGAGAGAGGACCAATTCCATCCCTACTTCCCACAGAATTAGGGATGGGCAAAAAAACCGCGGGTTCGGTTATCCGCGGTTATCCGAACCGGCGGTTCGGTTTTTAACCGGTAAAATTCGGGGACGGGGACGGTTTCGGGTAAAAACCGAATATGAAACAACGGTTACGGTTCGGTTACGGTTATACTAAAAACCGTACCCGCCCGTACCCGAAATTAATTATATTTAATTAATTAAATTATATATTAAATTATAAATAAAAAATTAATTATATATATTTAATAAATTAAATTATATATATATTTCGGTTTTTTTTCGGGGTTTTTTTCATAACCGTCCCGAACCGTTACCCGCGGGTAAAAAACCGTCCCCGAACCGTAACGGTTTTCGGGCGGTTTCGGTTATAGGTTATATAATTCGGTTCGGGGACGGTTATATCAAAAACCGTCCCCGCCCGTCCCCGTGCCCATTCCTACACAGAATGATTTCCCATCAATGTTAAAATTGGATTTTTTTTCCATGGATTAATACTCTTATGGATCAAATTTACATCTATATCTGCATTACATCAATGCTATTAAAAATAAAAAAAATTGCTTATAATTTAAAAGATTATTTATCAATCGGATGAATGATAGGGTAAGTCTATTTTATTTTTGAATGAATCACTTAAACTAAGTAACTTTTCTTAAGGATATTTTAGTTCATTAATTTAAAAAAATAACAGTATATATTTAAATAATTAATTTTATTTTTTTATTTTTTTAAAAAATATTTATATTAAAACTTTTTAATTTTTTTAAATATATAAATTAAATTATTATTTTTAAAATTAATAAATGAAGTTATTATTTTTATAAAACTAATGGAATAAATCATTAAAAACCTATACCTAATGGTAGTATGGTACAGTTAGTGGATCCGGCATTTATTTCTTATTTGTATTAACAAATTTATTGGGAAGTTGAACCAGATCTACGGCCTATTGCCTTCAATTCCCATTCTTCTTATAGAAGAATCAAGAAGTACCTCGTGCGAGCGAGAAGAGCAGAGATGGCGGTGATGGAGAAGTTAAGGATGTTCGTAGCTCAAGAGCCTGTTGTCGCAGCTTCTTGCCTCATCGCTGGGTTTGGTACTCTTTTTGCCTTCCTTGGCTCTCCCCAATTGCTACTTTTTCTATCACTTCTTAATCGCGATTCCCTCTTGTTTTTATGGTTTTTCTTTTTTGCTAGGATTAGATAATTAGGTAAAATCCAAAAGTTAAGTTTTTTTTCTTCCTGATTTGGGCTTTTTGCTTTTATGGTACAATTCGTTTTCTTTAATTTTCTGATTGTGATAATTTTTTAGTTTATGGTGAATGGGTTGATAGCTGAATTGTTACGTTACATCTATGCCCCTTGGAAGCAAAATTGGTTTGATTCTTCTCAAGGGCAGCAAAGCAATGGTCACTTCTCTTAAAATTGAGAAGGAATTTTAAAAGTACGCTTAGCTTATGACCTTATGTTATAGTCTGGGAATGGTTTATAGTTCAATTGGGAATTAACCATTTTACTAAAAGGTAAGTTTGAAATTGCTAGGAGAACTAGGAGTAAATGAAAAGCTAATAAATTTGTGCAACATTTCAGGTTAGTCTCTTGTGCTTCTGAGCTATTTGTAATTCTGTATTTGTTTGTTTGGTAAAACAAGCACAGAAGATATTTCACTTGGAGAAATATGTATCTTGTAAGAGATAGCAAGCATCTGCCAAGAAGTACTTGGAGTTGAATGCCTTGATTGCTACTAGAATTAGTAATCTAACTAACCTTGTATCATGTTATGCATATTGGTCGTTCTGTGGTCGGTTGCTTTGACTAAATTTGACTAGATAAAATATGTTAAGGGTTCTTTAACTGTCTTATTTATTGGGTCAGTATCTCGTATTGGAGAGCAGAGTTATGTAACGGAATGATAAATGTTGCAAATATTTCAGGCCTCTTCCTTCCTGCTGTAGTGAGGCCCATCCTGGATTCTTATGAAGCATCGAAGCAAGTTCCTCAGCCACCTGCATTAAGTGACGTGAGTACCAAGCTTTTACAGTCTGCGTCGTCTTATTTAAGTTACTATGTGGATTGCTCGAGATACGTTTCATGTCTAACTGGTATCTTCATAAGTCAAACTTCATTTGATTCAAAGATGACATATGCTGCTAAAATTTGAAAAATGAAGCATCAGTAGTGATACTAATAATCTGCCTGCTAGGAAGTGATCATAATATGAATGCATACGAAAATGAACCGATTTGTACTTTGATTAGAAGTTCTATTGCACATATAGTCATTACTTGATCTGATAGTCGAGCCTGAACCAAACAACCTATATGAAAGCCTCTTTGCCTCTCTGCCTCATAGTCTCGTACATCTTAAGTTGCAAGAACTTCAAGTTGTTTTTTCTCTTGAGGTGTACTTCATCATGTCAGTTGCTTTATTGGAAACTCGGCAAAACTATAACATCTTTGTCCAAGGAAAAGAATTAGCATTGATGGCTCAGCCATGTGCTAGGAGTAGTTTTATAGTAATTGAAGATTCATACAAAATCAATTTGATGCAGATATGTTAACTACTGTTTGTTACCCTTCTCGTTCTACTTTTGCTTGTATCATTTTATTTGTTTATCCCTTGTAAGAGGGGCAGGATTTTTTTTTTTTACAGGCATCATTGAGATTAGCTGAAAAATATACATGTAGATGATAGCTTCTGTTCTATTATGTTGTGGATGCTACATCACATAGAGCTTGTTTCATGATTAGGAACAAATATGACGAGGGGGGAAGAGGGGATGCTGGATAGAAATTTTTGCATAATGAAATGAGATTTTTGTTGTATATTGAAGAAGCCAAAGCTTGTGTAACTATCACGTTGGAGCTATAAGTTATTGCAAATTCTGAGACTTTTTTAATGTGTGTTCTTGTGATGCTCGTTTGCCAGGTTGTTGCAGGTATGACGGGTAAGAAACAAGGATGATGCAATCGATAGATTAAGTTGCTGAATTTTCATAAACGACCTTCAGTTTATCATGTACTCATTGTTAGACAAATGAAATAATCCTTACTTACACAATCATTCATGGAAACTTTTGGTGATAATGTTGAATAATTCTTTTTCATGTGTTTGCAAGTGAATGGTCTGGGGTCGCATGTTATTTTCTGCAGTTTATGTTCATGACAAGCTGACTATAACCCAATGTAACTTGTAACTACCAATCAATGGTGTTTCAAATTGATATGCATTCAATTCCGAATCTTTTGGCGTTTTCGATTCAACTCAATTATTTTTTTTGATCTTGCAGTCTAAGACGATACTAATTTATTTTATTTTCCAACAGATATAACCTCTCTTTTTTTATATATATCAATGGTATATATGTATTGATGTTGGAAAACAAAATATAATTGTATAGGATTTAACTGTATTAGATTGCATTATAATTATTTTGTATAATATTTGATGATAATAGATAAAATTATTGATAATTATTTTAATAAATTAATTTATATTTAAATAGTATATAATTTGTTTTCATGTCAAGAGTTTCATTATAAAGCTTTATTTTAATCAAATCATTAATTTTTTTTTAATTTTTTGTACATCTAAAAAGAATTAAAAAAAATTGTTTTTAATTCGATATAAAAAAAATCAATATATATATATATATATAATATTTTAAAATTAAAAATTTAAAGATAAAAATTTATTTTATTTATTTATGATAGTGCTTAACATCATAATTAGGGATAGACATGATTACATATGATTTGAATTTTATAAAATTCAAATAAATTAGAATGAATTGTTCTTATATATTAAATTAAACTAGATCAGATTTGTTTTAGATTTGGTTTTTTTAGATATGAATACTAAAATATATATTAAAATTATTTTATATTATAATCAATCAAACAATAACTTATTGATTTTAACATATTATTAACCTTTTTTTTATCCAAATTCGAAACATTTACATCCCAATACCAATAACATTTTTGTTTGTTTACCAATAACATTTTTGTTTGTTTAATATTCTCGATTAAAACAAAATTTATTATTGTTTAAGTGATAAAGTTAGAAATGTCATGTTAAATTATAATGAATTTAACTAATAAGTTATATATATTATTATATTTATAAAATATAAATTATAAATACAACAATAAAAATAAAAATAATATAATTAAGGTCTATTACAATGTAACAAACATGGCATTAATTATTTTAAATTACGAGGAAGGATTCAGACACATACTTATAATGTGACCATGACAATAGCTATTTATACACACTAAGAAAAGGTTGGAGATAAAGCCAGTAATCAGTAAGCACCCAGTGGAATTAGGTAGAGGATTGAAATTGAAGACAGCTAAATAAAGAAAGAGGCAATGACACTACTAAGACGCTATAATTATAAGTTGTTTTCACATCACTAGGAAGATAAATTAATTTACACGTTACTTGCAATTCTCAGACAAAATGTAAATTCAGTAACCCTTCTTCAACTTTTTGCTCTTCCATGGAACTGATTGCTTTAAGCCCTCGTAGATGTTTGCCTGCAACATCAAACTCAATCCATAACTAACTTCCACCATTCACAAAAGGTTTAATTTTTTTTAAGGGAGACACAACAACAACCAACCCAACAAATCAGTCAAAAACATAAACATTGAAAAGCACTTCCAACATTATAAAAGCGTTTTCATAGTAAAAAATGACTTCTAAACCAAACATAAAAAAACATTAATAAAATGTTGGAAATCAAATTTTGCAATTCGTTACAGATGAACAAAGGTTTAGAGGTTACGAGGTTTAGAAATCATTTTTTTTAAATTCTAAAATCACTATTAATCAAAACCTCTTAACATAAATAATATAAAGGGGCCAATAAAAACAGGAAGCAAAAAAAAAAAATAAAGGAAAAAATGAGAAGAAAGAAAGTGAAACTTACCCAGAAGTGAGACCTTGAATGAGAGAGATTTGAAAAGCTATTACCCCTTTTAATCCTTGCAATCTTCACCTTTGCACTACCAAAATCAGTACTACTCTCTCTGTCAACACTGGATGGATGAACATAACTCCCTCCACTTACCTCTTTCTTACCTTTCCAAATCCTCTTTCCCCATGAAGAAAACCATCCTTTTTCCTTAATCTCTCTAATTCCACTTTTGCTTACAACCATTTTACCAATTTGCCCCTTCTCTGGACTCAATGATCCATAGCACTCTCCACCAAACCTAAAAGATGAAGACTGAAACTTTGGCCTGTCCATATAATTACAACCCTCCAAGACACTACTACTGGATGAGGGCTCTAAACTATCCAACAACAATCTTGGAGGAAGTTCCAAAGACTTGGGAGCCAAATCAGTTGGAATAATAGAAAGAGCATTACAAGGCCTTGGCTTCCCAGGTTGTTCTTCCCACCTAAATGGGACTGAAACTGAGGCATGAAGGGGTGGTGTTAACATTCCAGGATGTTCTGGGGATTCTACTGTTGAGACTAGTGGAAGTAAAAGAGGTAGCTTTGGTTTTAAGATCTGTTCTGGCTCTGTTTTAGATCCCATGCTTAGTACTAAGTTAGTAGTATCTCTTTTGGTCACTTTTTCGAGAGTTTGGAGTTGAAACTAACTTTGAACAAGCAGTGTATTCAACGAAGACATAGAGAAGAGACAAGCGAAAAGTAAAAGGAAAGTGCTTTCTAAAGAAAAAGGCCACAGGTTTTTTATTGTGTCTTCACTGAACATCAAAGTTACTATAAAAGGAATATTGTATTGGATACTCATGAATGAGTCATGAGCACTATCATATTTTAATCATCAGTACTTATTATTGTGAATTAAGAAATGATAAACACTTATATATGAAATCAATACAAATTATTAAATATATATATATAAATTTATATTTAAATTATTTGTCATGAAACATGTGGTAAATAATTTTTAAAATAATAAAATTATTTATTTAAAAAAATTATATCATGTTAAATATCATAATTAATATAAATATAAATTTAAATATTTTTAACATTTTTTTATTAAAATAAGAATATTTTTTTACCATTAACTTAATTACTTTGTTTAGTAAAATCTAACATCTGACGATATTTTTGGTTGTCGGTTGTCTAATCCTGTCTTAGCTTTTCTTATGCGGTATACTACATTTGGTACTAAAATTATAAATTCAATTTTTCATAAAATAAAAATAACAAATAACAAATGTATTAGTTTCGGGTTATTACTTTATTTTTATATCAATTGATTATTTTGTGTATCAAAATTATAACAATTAATTATTTTGTAGTGTAATTAGCTAAATTTGAGAAGTTTTTTTAATCAAATATTAATGTAGTTAAAATTTATAGTTTAAAAAATTTAATTATCATTAAATGAATCACAAAATATGAAAAGTTATTTAGTCAAGTACATGCAAGTGATGTTTGTAAAAATAATTTGAATTTTTATAATATGGTGAATGAGCATAGATTAAAATAACTTACAATTTTTTTATCAATTAAATGGAAATTTTATTACAAAAGTTTATTGAAACAATTTATATTAATAAGATAAAGATTCTCCTACACTTTAAGTTATTAAACTAATGCTTAAAAAATATTTTAATTCATAAGGTTTAAATTAATATATATCTTGAGTTTATTAATTCATAATAAGAACCAATTAAATTAAACATAAAGTAAATTAGAAAAGAAATAGAATATAAAAATCATTAGTAGTATGTATTTACTTAAAAATAGTAAGGAATGAAAATAAAAATATTAATTTATTTAGATTTTAGTTTGAAAATATCAATAAAAAATATTAAAATAAATAATAGTTTTATAATTAAATCTTGTAAATTTTTAAAAAAAATCAATAGAAAGGTAGAGTATGAAAAATAATAATAATAATAATAACTCTTGGAACTTTTATTATTTTTCACCATATTTTTATAAAGTTAACAAAGGAATGAAAATGATTTTATTTTTTCTTATTCTCTTAGCTTGTTTAATAAACACACACTTTAGATCATTTTTCTTAAAAAAACACCTCAACTTTTAGATTTTAGTAAAATTTAAAGACTATAATATTTTTTTTATAATATAAAAGTTTAGAAATTAAGGTATTCTATCCAAGTTTTGAGGTTATTACAGTATTTTTTTTTAAAAAAAATAGTATCTAATTTTTTTGTTAAAATAAAATAATATTTCATATAAGGTGTTATTTATTTTTTAAAAATATATATTTTATGTCAATTATATTATTATTTTTAATTAATGCATAATTTTTCCATCCGAAATATACATACATAAAGTGTAAAGTGTTAACGTCACTTTATCAAATGAAAAGACAAAGATTTAATGAGGTTGTGGAAAATGTAAATTGAAAAAAGTCAAGGAGGATTCGACAACTAATTCCTTGATGTTTCCTATTTCTTATAAAAAAATTAAAAATGAAATGATAATCGTAAATTACAAAGTCAACAAGAAAAAAATAAAAATGATGAAATGAGGTCACTTTCAAAACCTACTCTAGCGTTTTTAATGGGAATACAGTGTTGAACAGCATAGGCAGTGGAGCAAGCAATAACTTGTCCATCACTTTTCTTTTTAATGAAACGATAACGTATTGTTTTTATTTAATAAGTTAAGCAATTATCAATCCAAAATTGATAAAAATCCGAGGAAATTTATATAAGAAAAATATCCAACGTGTTATATAAAAGCTTTAAACAGACAAGTTTCTAATCATCTGATTAAGTGAAGGAAAAATCTTGTTATCAATGTAATATTACTAATAAATATAATTAAATTTAATAAAAAAATATTTTATTAATTATGGTTTGTGATATAAATAATATTAATTATTATAATTATATTTATATAAAAAAATTATGAGAAAAAAAACCTGACACATATCTCGGAATAGTCAAAGTCAATAAACTTGTACAAGAGTGCTAATGAGCACACCAGATTGAAATTAAGAGATACATTGGATACCAGTACATGTGATTGAAAATAAATCACTTTTCCAAAAGGACAGAGAGGACATCTTTGGACTTAATTCCCTAAAATGCCGTTCAAGATAAGTCATTTCTCTTGAAAAGAAAAAAAATAAAATCGGTTCTTCATTGCCACAAAATGAACTGAGTTACGTTTCTTTATTAATAATGTTATATATATATATATAGAAAATTATTTTATATATTAATTAATGTATAAAATTGTTTATTAAAAATATTAAATTAAATTATAATATGGTAATTAATAATGTATTATTAAATTGTAATAAAAAAATATTTTATGTTTTGTTGTTAGTATGATAATATGGCAAAAAAATAGATTTATACATGACAATTAGCGTGTTATCTCAATATATTAGTCATATTGGTAATTTGTGAACGACAGATGCATTGTGTTATGGGATTTTACTCTTATAGAAATGAAATTCATTGTGCTAGAAGAAGATTAATCAAAATTTGACTAATATGTCGAGTTGTCTTTGGCATAAACATGTTCTCTTTTTACGCTCGAAAAACAAAAGACATTAGAAACTTCTTTGTTTCATCCAAGTAAATGTACTCTATTCTAATAACTTGAGGCACATCGTTTATGTAGTGAATAAGGTGTGTATGTTTGACGGTTTGAATGTAAGCGATATGGTCAAGTGAAGCAGCCAATCCAATTATGATAAAGGATCTTAGGTATAATGTGGCCTATGATTGAAGACTACAACCTGATGGACAAGACTTGGTTATTTGTTATCGAGCTTTCCATTTATATACACACATATAATAATAATAATAAGATGAGTAAAGGATTTGGTTTTAGAATTCTAAACATCTCTTTAAAATCCTAACATCTCTCTAAAATCTTAACACATTAGTAATTTTTCAAACAATTAGCACCCATTATAGAGCCTTAAATATTTCTAGTTCTTAGTTAGGATTTGAAACTTTTAATTTCATATCTAAGGAGAATCAGCCTATATCACATAAAAGTTCACGCCTTTCGTCATGACTAGTCATCACACCTATCCTGAATCAAGAAATAGCCTTGTCCACCCAACCCTTGAACTCGATCTCAATGACCACGTACCTCATGTCTCACTTATAATCACCATGCATCACAGATTAAGGTATGACCTCGTATGACCAGTAGTACAAGAGAGTGGACCCAACCCAACCAAAATAATCCCTCGTCTATCTAGCTCAGTTAGTTATAGCTCTAAAAACGTGTCTCTTGAAAGGGGTGCCAAAATGGAAAAAAACTTCAATAACAAGTGGTAGAACAACAATAAGCTTTTATTAGGCCACAAAATTACAAAAAAGAGGCCGAAAGCTCATTTCAAATGGCCACTCCTCTCATAAGGTCACACCATCCAAGAAGATCAAAATAGACTTTTTGTGAACCTATGAGTTATCCCTATTAGTATCAACCTAATTCAACTTACGAGCAACCCATACATGTGACTCCAATTCAAAAACCAATTTATACGACCCATCAACACCCAATACAAACCACCTTTAACATTATCAGAACCATATGGTCTAGAAACCCCCATTCCAAAGGTACATTAAGCACAACCTGGACCTGCTAACAAAGATTTGTATGATAAGTTTAAAAAGATGGAGGAAAAAATGGAAGCAAATATGAATTATCATTTGAAAAATCAAGAAAAATTACATCCTTTGAATGATATCAAGACTATATGTGACCAATTATCAATGTCCCCCTTTTTTGATGGCATTGAACTAGTAGTATTGCTTCAAAAAAAATTCCCTCCGAAGTGCCCTCCTTACAAGGGAACAAAAGATCCTATGACTCATGTTATTCATTTCAAGATGGTTATGGCCGCCATATGCTTACAGAGAACAAAATAAACATAATGTTTTGCAAGTTATTTGCCATCACCTTCCAAGAAAAAATGCATAAATGTTTTATCTAATTACCTTCTAAGAGCATAAAGGATTTCAATGGTCTAGTTAAATTTTTTATTACCAGCTACGTGTACAACAAGCATATCAAGAAGGAATCATATCATTTGTTTTCTATCATACAGGAGAATGATGAAACAATGGAGATCTATATGAGAAGATTCAAAAATAGAAAAATGGAGATATCTTAATGTCCACACTCTATTGTTATCGAAGCTTTTCGTAAGGAAATCAAGAGGGGTATTGGTCTATTCATTGAGTTGACTAAAGCTACTCCACGTTCCTTAGAAATGGTATATGAAGAGGCCCATAAATTGGTCAATGTGGAAAAGGCATTGAAGTCATTAAAAAGCTCTTTGGTCCAAACTTCAAATAAGCCTACTACTAGTAACAAAGAGGAAGAACGGAAGCCTTTCATTGATAGATGCCTGAATCCATCTCGTTTTAAACCAATAGCGATACCTATGAGAAGATTGGAAACGTGAGGAAAAGCCTTATCTCCCTTTAAAATTCCACCCTTACGTGTATCTCTAGCCAATACCATAGACTAGATGGATAGAATGGATAAAGTAAGGTGACCACAACCTATGAGAGTCCTATTATGAGATACTAATACATATTATGCATTCCATAAGAGCAAGTGTCTTTAGAAATAGGATTGTAGGCACCTTAAATGAGAGATAGAATAATTTTTATTTGACAGGCATTTGAGGGACTTGGAGAATAGAAATAAAGGCCTAAGAAAAGAAAATAAGGAGGTTAATCCAAAAAGGGAATTTTTTTCCACACAATCCTTCTCAAAGGGAAGACAACAAGCCTATTCAGCTCCCACAAGGAGATGTATATGTAATCTATACTATGTACAATGGTCTTACAATGTTAGGTCACTCTCAAAATTTGAGAAAAATATACGCTAGGGAAACCAAGGATACACACAAACCCATTTACACTCTCAGATGAGAAAGACTGATGCTTCTTATTATCTTTGAAGAAAGTGAGGTCTTAGCACCTCATGATAATCTTTAGTCATCACAATTAAAATCATATATTCTGAGGTTTGTAGAATATTGGTGGATAATTGTAGTTCTTTGGATTTGTTATACTTACCAGGCCTACTGGAAATTACAATAGACCCAAAATGATTATGCAACAACAAGTGCCATTAGTTGTTTTCAATGGCAACATGACCATATTAGTTGGTACGATATGAATTTTAATCTCTATAGAAGGGACCATTATACTCATTAATTTTGTGGTGTTAAATGCCTCCATCCTCTATAATGCAATCTTGGGTCACCGTGGGTCCACAGGATAAGAGTTGTCCCCTCAATAAAAGAAATAAAAGGAGAATAAGAGAGAGCGAGAATTTGTTACAATTTCATCATGAAAAACACATCATATTCTAGATAGAAAATCATGGAAGAAAGGAAGAATTGAGCTAGAAAGAAAAACATTTAAAGAAATATTACTTATGAGCAATGTTATATTATGAATGAAAAAAAATTGAATCTTCTTTCTAGTTTCTAACTTATCTAGCGAAAAAATAACACAATAATCCCCAAGTATGGAGTAATGGAAAAATATGTACCCCTACTTAGGATGCAAGTATAAAAGGCATGTTGCCCATCCTAAGAAAGGGTCTTGAGTTCACAAAATTGAAATCCCTCCTTGGGAAGAATATACAAGGGATTAGATTTAATTTCACCCTTGTATATATCTTATCTCACAAAAATATAATGCAATGACCCCCAAGTACAAAGTAAGGTGGTCAAATGGACCCCCTACTTGGGATATAGGTATAAGAGGCATGGCACCCGTCATAAGAAAGAGTCTTGAGTTCATAAAAGTAAACCTCTCTTTGGAACACATATGCAAGGGATTGGATTCAATTTCACCCTTCCATGTCTCATAAATAAAATAATATGATAACCGTAAGTATGGAATAAGGTGGCTAAATGGATAACTTCACTTGGGATGTAGGTATAAGAAGTGTGATGCCTATCCTAATAAAGGTTCTTGAGTTCACAAAAGTGAATCCTTTCTTTGGGACTCATATACAAGGGTTGGATTCAATTTTATCCTTGTATGTCTCCTATCTCATGAAAATAAAACTCAATAACCCCCAAATGTAGAGTGAGGTGGTCAAATGGACCCCTCACTTGGGATATGGGTATAAGAGGCATGACACCCATCCTAAGTAAGGTTCTTGAGTTAAAAAAGTGAACCCTTTCTTTGGGTCGCACATGCAAGAGTTGGATTCAATTTCACCCTTGTATGTGTCTTGTCCCACAAAAGACAATGTGATAACCCCCAAGTACATAATGGGGTGACCAAATGGATCCCCTACTTTGGATACAAGTGTAATAGGTGTGGAGCTTTTCACAAAAGTGAACCTTTTCTTTTTAAAAAATGCATATCAAGGAAAAATAACTTTGAATTGCATAAAGATGTACTTTATTGAATTACAAGTGAAAAAGGAAAGAGTAATGAGTTAATATAATGAGTCTCAATCAGTACATATTATATTCATGGGCGGGGATGCGAGCCAGTACTCTAAAAAATAGTTGCTTTATGAGTACCCTTCTCCAACGTTCTTTATTTCCAATACTTAGCTCATTTTTAGAGTACATCCCTCTCCTCTTTGTATTTTTCTTGTTGAATGCGTGCCATGATCATATCATTCTTCATATTATTCAAATCTTATTCTACAACTTTATAGCTAGCCTTAAGTCCATAAATCTCTTGATCCACAAATTCTAAAGCCTCCATAGAAATCTCCTCTTCTTGTTCAGAATCAATGGCAAAGAATAGGGACTATAGAATACAAAAAAAAAAAAAAAATACAAAGACAAAAGATTACTTACATCAAGAACACATCCCACTATCAAGTGCATATAGTCCCATTTTCTATCTTACGGTTTTCATATATAGTAGAATGATTAACTAGAACCCCAAAGTTAAGATAAAGGTCGTCTTGAGCAATAGGATTGCCAAACATCACATTTACAAATAGGCTACCCAGTCCACTATCTTTACCCTATTCAGAAGGAAGAAATATCACACATATATGCAGGCTAACATGTTCCACCAACAGAGTAGTTCAACCCGAGTTCTAGATCCCGTTAGTTGGTCACTATTTACCTTGATAGAAGGACTAGTCTATTTCAAAATAGTAGGATGGGTAAGTAAGCCCACATAATTTCTCAACTCAATGGTGGAAGTGGGATGGATATGTAGGTCCATATATTTGTCTAACTTCATCATGAAAATGGGTGGTTGGGAAAGCCCGTATTTTATTCCACCAATGGGGTGATATATGAGGTATTTGATTCACCTCGTCACTTAAGGGTGATAAATAGGGTGGAATTTCTTATCTTTTGAAAAGGCATTCAGGGTGCAAGAAAAACACGACCCCATTTCTATCATATCATCAAGGTTGAATTTTAAATATTCCATGGAGTATGGATTATATGGCCTAGTTGTTTAGCTAGATATGGACTAGTTTTTTAATTATTGAACTCAAATTCTATATTATGGACTAAAAATAAGATTGATTATCAAGGAGATTTGATGACCGAGGAAATCAAAATTATAGAATACATCCTATAAATAGAGAAGAAATATTACTAAGTACATTAAAAGAAGCATTTAACAACTATGTGACAAAATTCAAGTGATATAAATTTATATAGTTCAAGTACAATATAAATGCTAGTTGTACACATTTGAAAACATGTGTTAGATGTACAAAGTACATTTACAAGAGCCACAAATTACATAAAAAAAGTAAAGTCTTAAAAAAAGACTATCAATCACTCTAGTATAGATGGTGATTTCACAAAAGTAGAAAGATGCACTAAAAGAAGATTACAAGAACAAGTAAACAATACCCATTACATGGTGACTTTTTCTATCTATTTTTCTACACGTACTCCCTCACTTGTCTCCTCTGGGAAAGGTGAAGGTAGTGGGGTGCTAACAATATGTGCTCTACTAATACTACTTTAAAAATCTTGCATCAAAGTGAAATAAGGAACAGAAAGATCCAACTTCTCAATCTGAGTCTCCAGGCTGCTTATCATGAAGCTTACCCAGCTTTTATAAGTTTTAGTACACTCTGATTCTAAAGTCTCTATCAAGTTAGATAACAAGTTCATTTGTTCCATCAATGAAGTCATTTGGTCTCTAAGGAAGCTCGATATCTCCTTGGCCTTCTCCTCATAATGGGCTGCTATCTTATCCTACTTATAGGTGTAGTTGTCTACCTTCTTTAGTTTTTTGGAGTTATTAAGGATGTCGCCCTCAAGACTTAGAATCTTGATCTCGTTCTCAACCAAGAAAGCATCTTTATCCTCTATATCCTTCTGGTACTTCAGTATTTGTAAGCAACTCTTTTGCACCTTGTGTTTATATGCTTTGAGCGAGAGCTTACCTTCTCTAGATAGTGCTAGAACCTAATAAAAAAAGTGTTAGAAATAAGCAAAGTGAAATAGTGGATTATAGAATTAGGGTGAAATAATAAAATGGAGAAAGGGCATAGGTTTACCTCTAACAAATGATCATCCATCATCTCCCTGTTAGAGGCCTTTTCCTCATTACGGGTTTCCTTGACCCTAGTGATGAGTGCTCAAAAACTACTAAAATTACCATGATTTTATGCACATTAATTGATTAAAAGTATATATATTTATATGATTTTATCATATATTTAAATATATTAGTCTTTTCGGAATCACGGGTATTCTTATTGTTTTTCAGGTATTTTTGCTTAAAAATGTAACTTAAAGACTCAAAAAGGAGTACTGAAGGTAATACACCACAAATATATTCATAAATAAATGAGAAAAAGTCAACAAAAATGGAAAAATTGGATAAAATGGGTCAAAAAGGAGGAAATCGTGCACCAACCGCCCAGCCGCGCCGAGCAGCCGCCGTAGCACGCCCATTCTGCGTGCGCCTACGCCCAGTCCCGCGCGCGCCCCTGCTCTTGTCCACGCACGCCGCTGCCCATCTGTGCTCCAATCCGCGCGTAGCCCCCCCACGTCATACTGGTGTCATCAAATGACATCATCATTCACTACTCCGCGTTTCCACGATTATTTATCATTTTTTCACCCACTTTTTCTTCTCATCCTCACCTATAAATACCCCTATTCTCTTCACAACTAAACATACCTCAGAACACATCTTCTCTTCTCTTTCTTTCTCTAATTTCTTAGTTTTTAAGCTTTTCTTAGTTTTAAGTTTTTCTTAGTTTTAGAGTTCTTCTCTTTTTGAGAAGAACTAGTTATGTTTTTGTAATTTATTTGATTTTTTATTCAATAAATGAGAGTGAAAATTCCGTTTGTAGGTTTTCCAGCAATGTGAATAACATTGAAGTACTGTAAGGATTTTATTTTCTTTACAGTTATTTTTATGCTTTATTCTTATATGTTATATTTAATTTGTCTGTGATTATATTTAATATTGCTGGCTGTTTGTAAACATGATATAATAACGTTGTTATGCTTGCGAAATTTAAATAGGTAAAAATCTCTAAAATGAATTGATTTTATTTTTATTCAAGATTTTATATTAAGAAATGTTAGAGATAAATATATTATTTTTCATTACAAACATAAATCTAAAAATTAGATTTTAAGGTTTAGTTATCCGGTCTAATTTAGAGTAGTTAGAGTGAAGCTCTATTTCAAAAACTTTTATAAAAATTATTATCTGAAAATGTATTGACAACATGTTTTCAGTAGTGGTTTTAAAACTGAAAGTTAGTACTCAGATAATTAAATTCTTAGGTTTAATTTGGACACCTTGAATAAAGTTTAAACTGTCTAACCCCACTAAATGTAGTATTTAAATGGTTCATTTTCAATCTCTTAGAAAAATGAATTAATTTAATTAACCAAATTAGTTATCAACCCCACCCATAGGTGTTAATTGATTTGTTTAGATTAACAAAAAATATCTAACCTCACCAAATGTGGTATTCATATAAAAAAGAGAGAATCAATAAATATCAATTTATATCTTTAATAACCTAGATAATATGAGCAAGTATAATTAACTTAGTTATTATATCCATAAATACTCCACTATTATAAATAATAAAATTTGTATAAATATTTATTGAATCTGTATCTATGTTTATTTTTATGTTATTAGATTAGAAACATAAAAACCAAACTATCGTGACAGGATGTTTAGGATTTAATTTTGTTTTTAAAAGTTTGAATAATAAATTAAAAACCACATATATTCCTTTCTTTAGATCGACCTTGGGAGTATACTTATCATTTTCTACGAAATGATTCGCGCACTTGCGAGAGTTTTATAAATATAAAACCAAAGTATTGGTAGAATCGACGATGCCGGTTTTCACTCATCACCTAGCTCGCTTAGTGTCACTATCAAAGTGACACTAGAGGTCCCTCAAATATACCATCATCAAAATATGTTATTTGAGTGTTTAATACCACGACATCCTTCAAAATGACTTATTCAAATTTGGAGTCATTTAGGCATATGGTCTAGATAATGAGAGTTGAAGTTTCAACCAATTTCCTCTTCTTAGAGGCCAGTTGGGGATGAAATAGGAAATTCTATAGACTTATCATCTGGGGGAATTGAATCTTCAGTTTGTGAAGGCAAAGTGTGAGTTATCCTTAGCATAGTAGGCTCCATGTCATATATATCTTACATATCAATCAAGTCTTCCAAGTTCACATTTGTCTAGATTGTTAAACTTTTGTACCCTACCATAAAAAAACCTATATATTCATCTTTACAGTCCCTCTATATGCTCGAGTTCCTAAAATGATATGTAGTTAGAATATGTTTATAAATATCATTATTAGTATCTTGGAGCTCGATCCTTCCAATCTACTTTTTACCATAAGAACCCAACTTATTGATGAGCTTGTTGGTACAAGGTTGGGTCATGTTGAAGTTGTGATTCCATATGGTGCGAATTGGGAATATTGTCTCATCAACCAAATGTCTTTGTGATGTAAAAATATTTGTCCTTTTAACCTAAGGCAATATCAGAGAGTTTTAAATGGATCCCCTGCTCAACCAGAGCTTAAATATATACTCCATCTTTGTAAAGGTCATTTTTCTTAATATGGTACATGTATCTCATTTCTTCATCTATCAAATCCACCCGCATTCCCCAGTAATAATGGAGAGGTACAAAAGAATTCATCATCCATTTGGATTGACTTGGGCAAGGTTGATGTCAAAAGTGTTGAGGTAATAAGTTATTATTATGGGAAATGGACATCTGAGTCCTAATTTGAATTCTATATAGAGGATTACCCATCACTCATTGTAGGAATCATCTGTGTCATAAAGACGGTATGAGACGGACACGATCCTAACCTAGGATGAGATATTGTATTTTTCTCTATATTTGGGCTAATTCATTAGCGTCCATCACACTAAGCATCTTTTCATTTTGGTGTTTATATTTGGTCTTATGTGTGGGATCACCCTAAGAGTCACATTTTTTTCTTTGGATGTTGTACCTTCATCGTAGTAACTAGGATTCCTGATTATAGGTAATGGACCTTATGATGTCAAAGTGGAGACTTGATGTGGGCTGGACAAAATGGGGAGAGCCATGATGCTTTCTCTTACTGAGGTGCTGCATGTTTCCTTACCATGACTTGTTATGGTTTCTAAAGGTAGCTCATCTTGATCACAACCTGATTATAAATTTAAAAAATTCCTTAAAAGCTTTCGAGGTGCCCTTATCTTTAGGGGTACAATTTTAGTACAACCTGATGGGAGATCCTTGAAGATTGTGTGATGGTCTATATTTTCCCTTTATCTGCTAAAGGCTTTCTAAAAAAATGAATGAAGAAGAAACAAATTACCTAGAAAGTGGCTTGAGTGCAAGCTAATTCAAGATTGATGAACGACCTAAAAATATTGGATGGGCTGATATGACAATCAAGTAACAAGAAAATAGGAGTAAATTCTAAGAAAATTTATGTGAAAACGGGCTGAAGATACATAGGTGTTGTTTAAGGAAAAAAATATTGGACTCAAATTCTGTGAATGAAAAATTATGCTAAGTTAAGGTCATGGTGAAAAATGGTAAATTTAATTTTCTATTTATATAAGCGTAATAGTTTTGATGGGGGAACATGAACAGTTATAACAATTATGTTTTAGAGGGAAGTTAAAAAATCTATTTGGCTTTATGTGTTTCCTTAGCTTTTGAAAGTTAAAAGAATAGGAGAATTAATGTTTAATATCATCTAGATAGTAGGTACATGACCCTAGTGACTTGAGGCACCTCGTTCATATATTGAGTAAGGCATGCACATTTGACAACCCGTATGTAAGCAATCTGTTTTGGGGAAGCAACCAATCCAGTTTTGATTGAAGATTTAGGGTATACTGTAGCATATGATCTAATGACTATGGGTTAATGAACAAGACTATGTTTTTTGTTATCGAGCTTGCCATTATGCGACCTAGTGGGTGCGACCTCATGAATGTTACCTGCCCCTTTTATAACATCCATTTTGTATGATATATGTATAATGACCTGAGTCATCCTTGTAATTTTACCATATGTAGTTCTGCTTTGACACCTCGAATAGAGCACATATTATTGTAATGATGTTATGTGTTCTTTATGTATCTATATATATTTCAATAATGAGATGAATAAATTATCTGATTGTAGTCTTATCTCTAATATTCTTCTAAAATCTTAACAAATTAGCAATTCTTCAAACATGTACTATTTTAAATAATTTAGTGCATTATTATTAAAAAATATAATTTAACTTGTATAATTATATTCAATAAAAAATGACATTAGGTATTATTTTATATATTGATTTAATAGTAAGGCTCATTCTCTTTAAGTTTATGTTAAGAGTTTTAATTATATAAAATATTATTTAATTTAAAAAAAAACTTAAAAATTAGTTATTATTGTAATAAATTTGTAATGTAGTTATACTTTAAAAAAAGAACAACCTAAAAAAACCACGTCAAACAATTTTTCTATGTTTATAAAAAATTAAAAATTGTCCGCCCCTATTTTTGGTTTGTTATGTCTCAAAAGTCTTTAAAATTAATATTTATTTAAAATAGAATGAACAAAATTCTTTCATATCAAGTCTGGGTCTTATTGTGCGTGATAGTACTAAAATCTGTTTAGAATCGGGTCGTAAAGGTCCTAATGGTGCAAAGTAAATTATTGACAAGACCATGGTTTTACAAGTTTGCATGCATAATAATATAAATGGGTGATAATAAGGTACGTTTTATTTCTTAAGTTTTTAATCATTATACTTTAATTTTTAGACTTTATTAAGATGTTATACTTTTAAGTTATTATTTTGATCACATTTTAATAAAATTTATGGATTAAAATGTCTCAAAGACATAAATTTAGGAACTTTTTTGTACATAAAATCATAAAACGTTTAAAATATATATACTAAAAATTACTATTTGAAAATTTAGACCCCAAAATATCCCAAGAATATAAGTTTAAGAAACATCTAGATATTTTTTCCTAATGATATTATCTTGAAAAGAGATTACTTAAAAATCTTTGAAGTTATCAAAGCTAATGAAAGAGATATCTTAAGTTGGAATATAATTTTATGAAAATATCAAAGATATTATTGTTATCGATGAAAATTAAAAAAAAATTATAAAACTCTATACAAAATATTTTTTTTATAAAACATCAAAACGATCAATTATTTATATTCTTAACTAATTTTTTATTTAATACATGTAATTTTAAATAGTTATAGTTATACATGTAATTAAAATATTATATAATAAAATATATACTCTTTTTTTGTAAAATATTATATAATAAATAGTTAATTCAAGAAACATCGATGAGAAACTACAATTATAGAGAAGCTAAAAACCAATCTATGAAATTGAATTGTATTTCTTGTTATGAAGTTAGTTACATTGATGTTTATTTATAGAACTAGTGAGCCAATGCTGAACGAGCGCTATACTAACTCACTTAACATTCCCCTTCAAGCTAATGGTTTTGGAAGAACCATTAGCTTGGTTTGAAGAGATTGAAATGAACTAATTGGAAGAGGCTTAGTAAAACAATCAACCAATTACTTTTCACTATAAATTATGCTAATTTATGGCATTCTCTACTGACTTACAACTTTGCTCTTCTCTATGTGCTTAGTGTTGGATTTTGAGCCAAACTCTTTGCATTAATGTTGTCATAAAATACCAAAGTTGTTTTGGAAACTATAACGTAAAACTTTCTAAGTAATGACTTTAACCAAACCAATTCTAAGGCAACTAAGGAAATAGCTCCATACTTAATCTTCGTACTATTTCTGGGAACTATTTTCTATTTGGTTGATTGCCAAGAAACTAAGTTCTTTAAAGAAACACAATACCTATTTATGATCTTATGATAATCAGTTGATCCAACCCAATCTAAGTTACTCAATGCATATAATTCAAAATTGTGACTCGTGCACGTAATAAGGCCAAGATGAGTTGTTCCTTTGAGACACCTAAGTACTTGTTTGGTAACAACCTAATGTAGGTCAGTAGGGAATGCCATAAATTGGCATAGTTTATTTACACAAAAGGAAATCTCAAGCCTAGTTAGTATAACATACTTAAAATCCCTAACAAATACCTCTCCCATTTCCATATCCTTTCAAAATTCATTCCCAACCCTCATGTCATTCATTCCATTTTCAGCTTATTTCCTTTTTCTTTGTTTAATACAAATTTTAGGACAATTTTACTTTCTAAGAAATTATGATATTCTAAAAATACCCTTAGGACAAGAAAAAAGAAAAAATTACTCAACCCTTTTCTTCAACAAAAATTTCATCTCTTCAACTCAAAAACAACCTTCGTCTTTTCATCTTTCATCTCTCATTTTTCAACTTTTTGTCTTCTTCACAAAAGAGGTAAGAAACTCAACCCAATCAACTTGTATTTTGTTTAATTTGTTGTGGGTTTTATTGTTTGTATTTTTTCCCCTCATTTGATCGTTCAAGTTTGCTTATGTTGTATAGCTCTTTAGTGAGAAAATTAAAAAAATCTCACATCGGTTAGGAATGAAGTGGGTGTTGTATTTTGGGCTATAAAAAAGCTCCTTTCTTCACTTTTAAAGCATCCCAAAATTTGTAAATCTTTCTCTCTTTTGTAAGAGTAATTGATTAGCTCAATTTTGCTCAATTATTTGTAATTTTGGACTTTATCTATTTAGAGATATTGAAAGTGGTCAACGACGCCCGAGAACATAAGTAACATTTATATCAAACCTCGTTAAATTTCTAGTGTTTTTATTTTTATGCTTTAATCTTTCTATTTTAATATCTACTTTAGTTTCTTTTAGCATTATATTTCCAATAACATTATTTTGTTGGGTTAGTTTGAGTTCTATTCATTTAAATCATAAGTGAATAGTAACTATTTAGAATAGGAAAAATATACCTGATTTTTCCAACAAATGTTTTTCGAAAAAACCTGCTAGAGATTATGATTTTTTACATGTGTTTGGTTCTATTGTGTACTACCATGGAAAGAAATCAAAGTTGGATCCAAGAGCCAAGAAAGCTATTTTTGGAGCAGGGAGAGAAAACTTCAAAGCATGTGAAGTTTGAAAGCATAATTGTTAATCCAGTTGGTGAAGATAAGACAGAAATTGATCCTCTATTGATAGAAGATGAATCAGATGAAGAAGAGGTTTTAACCCAAGAAACTTGTTGTCTCTTTTAGAGAACATTAAACGTGCAAGCATACACGGTCACAAGTAATTTAATTTGATAAGTAAGTTATCGTTCCCACGGAGATTTGTTACTAGAGTTTGTTGAGTACTAAAATGATCTCTCACTAATTTTATCCAAAATGATCGTTAATTGGAACAAATTTAAGAAAAAAGTTTAATAACAAAATAAAAGAAATCTAGGATTACAATTTTTCATCAAATTAATCAACTCAAATCATGTTATTTTCTTTTGATTTATATATTTTTAGTACATTTAATTTGTCAATCGAAAACTTCTAATTTTATTCATACATCTCTTCCGAGCTCCGTATAAACACACCTCGTTAAATTAATTCACTATATTCCTATGAGAATTAAATTCATCGAGATTCATTACGTTCTAAGTTCTCAAATGGCCACACATACAATTAGGGTATATTCCTATCCTTCATCATACATGTTATTCTATCTATGAGCAATATACACAAAAAATGCCTCTTTCAAGTTGATTTATATGCCACGGATCATTTGATAAAATTCGTAAATAATCAAAAGCATTAAGCACAAAATAGAATAAACAACTCAAACGTCTTATAAATCGTTTTAAAAATAATTAAAATAAAAGCTTCATAAATTTAGATCAAATGAAACCCTAGAAAAATAAGATGAAGAACACAGAAAAATTAGAACATTTTGTATCGTGAATATGTGGCACATGCAGAACACAACAGAAGCCAAAAATGGCTTCTGCGTGATCCACAGTCCAGAACCGAACAATACAAAAAATCTCAAAAACTAAACTCCCCAAAAACATTTTTACTCTATCATACTATCCCCTATTTATAACATCAAATTTCTAAAAAAATACATTTAAAAATATTTTTTTTTAATACACGCGGGGGACAGATAGGTGTGGAGAAATTAATTAACTAATACGCGTGGGGGGACAAAATGTATCGAAAACAAAAAACTGTATCGAAAATGCAAACTGGTATCATGCGCGATGTTGTTTCTTATTTTCAAATCCCGTTGCCATGAGTTGCGATGTAATTCATTGAAAGTTAAAATGGGACACGTGGCAGCATATCATTAGCACTCAAGAACGGGCGCACGCAGAAATGCTGCATGGGATCAGAGGCGCGCGCAACGTGGGGGGGGGGGGGGGGCAGCAGCTGGACGCATCAGACACGTGGGTCCCAACTGCACACTGGCCTGCACGGTAGGTGGGCCCCATTCGGCACCGAGCGGCGTGAAAGACAGAAACCTGCACCCATGCGAGTTGGTCGGGTGTGATAGAAACGCATGCATCATAGCCGTTTCTTCCCTGATCTGACGGTCTACGCTGTGCGCGTGGCAAACTGCGCGTGGACTTCCTCCCTCCTACGCAAAAAATAAACTTTAATTAATTGTATTTTGACCCATAAATTTAATTCAAATTACATTTTAAACTTTCTTTATTTACAGTTAACCCCTTTTCTAATTTAAATTAAATTTTTAAACTTTTAATAATTAAAATTAAGCCCGATTTTAATTTAAATTATATTTTCGACTTTTATAAATTGTAATAAAAAACTCTATTATTTGAAATTATATTTTTGGACATAAATTTGCAATTAAGTAAGTTTTTGATACAAATTATTTAATTTTCTTAAAATATAAAAGGATTAGTAAATACTAATTTATTAAACAAAAATTAACTAAAAATATGAAGAACATGGCAATTATAATTAATAAAATAGATAAAAATAACTATATAAAATACAATTATCTAACCTCCACAACAACAAGAAGAAAATGCAGTTGATAGGTCACGACGAAAAAATTTCAAGATGATTGCTCGATACAAAGATATGGAAGATCTACCTACTCAGTTTAAGAATATGGTGGCCTGTGAACTTTCAGTTATGCATGATGATGTTCCTTCCATATATAAAGAAGCAATCAAAAGCCTTGAAGTTGAAAGATGGAAGGAGACCATGGACGAAGAACTCCTGTCCATTCAGAAGAGTAAGACATAGAACTTGACACAACTATCTAAGGGTAAGAAGGTAATTGGTTGTAAATGGGTGTATGCAAAGAAAAAAGGATTTCCTAACAAAGATAGTGTTCACTACAAGACAAGGTTGGTGGCTAAGGACTACGCTCAGAAAGAGGGAATCTATTATAATGAAGTATTTTCTCAAGTTGTAAAAAATTCCTCCATTAGAATTTTGTTGGCCTTGGTAGCATATTTGGATCTGGAACTAGTTAAACTTAATGTGAAAACATCGTTTCACATGGTGACTTAGAAGAGGAAATCTATATGTCTCAGCCAAAAGGGTTTAATGTTGCTAGAAAAGAGAATTGGGTTTGCAAATTGAACAAATCGTTGTATGGATTGAAGCAATCTTTGAGGTAGTGGTACAAATGATTTGATCAGTTTATGTTGTAGTAGAAGTATACTAGAAGTACGCATGATCATTGTGTGTATTTTTGCAAGCTACAAGATGAGTCTTTTATCTATCTTCTATTGTACGTCGATGATATGTTAATTACATCAAAGTGCCAAGAAAAAATTGAGAAGTTGAAGGGTAAACTAAATCAGGAATTCGAGATGAAATATCTGGGAAAAGCTAAGAAGATTCTCTGTATAGAGATAAGTAGAGACAAGAAGAAGAGGAAACTTAGTTTGACTTAGAGTCAATATTTGAAGAAGGTACTATAATGTTTTGGTATGATTGAACAAACAAAACCTATAAGTACTCTACTTGTTCCTCATTTCAAGTTTAGTCCTCAATTATCTCCCAAGAATGATGCAGATCGAGAATACATGGAAAATGTATCGTATGCAAATGCGATTGGTAACTTGATGTATGCAATGGTATGTACGAGACTTGACATTTCACATGCGATTGATGTTGTAAGCAGGTACATACATGATCCAAATAGATTCTACCATATATTTGATACTATAGATGTTGGTTTAGTATTTCAACAGGATAATACTGTTGGTCAATGTGCAATCAAATATTTTGATTCTGACTATGCAGAAGATTTAGATAAGCATCGATCAATTACTGGTTATGTGTTTACTCTTGCTAAAACACTAGTCAGTTAGAAGTCTACCTTGTAGTCCACAATTAATTTGTCTATTATAGAGGCAGAGTATATGGAAGTTACAGAGGCTATGAAGGAAGCTATTTGGTTACAAGATTTTCTTGAAGACTTGGGAGTTGGTCCAAAACATATTAAGGTATTTTGTGATAGTCAAAGTGCTATTCATTTAGCAAAGAACCAAGTCTACTATGCAAGTACAAAGTACATTGAAATTTGTTACCATTTCGTGCAAGAGATTATTGAAGAAGGTGGAGTATTAGTTCAGAAGATCAATACTACAAAGAATCCTGCAAATATGATGACCAAGGTGGTAACGACAATCAAGTACAAACATTGTCCGGACTTAATTAACATCCTACAAATTTGAATTGGCAATGACATCGCTGATCTAGAGATTGAAGAAATCATTTAAGAATTACTAAGTCACTAAGGTGGAGATTTTTTATATAGCTCCTTAGTGAGAAAATTGAAAAAGTCTTTAGGAATGAAGGTAGATGTTGTCTTTTTGGTTATAAATAAAGATCCTTCTTCTATTTCAAAAGCATCTCAAAATTTGTAAATCTTCCTATCTTTTGTAAGGGTAATTGATTAGCTCAATTTTGTCCAATTAGTTATAATTTTGGAGTTCATCCATTTGGAGATAGTGGAAGTGGTCAACAATGCCTAAGGACATATGTAACATTTATACCGAACCTCATTAAATTTTTGGTGTTTTTATTTTTCTATTTTAATAATTACTTTAGTTGCTTTTAGCATTATATTTCTAATAGTATTATTTTGTCGGGTTAGTTTGAATTTTATTCATTCAAATCATAAGTAAATAGTAATTATTTAGAATTAGAAAAATATATTCGCTTTTTTGAACAACTTCCCTTTCTAATATGTTTATATGTTTCGATTTTTTTGGGCTAAACAACCATCTTTGCTTTCCCTCAGGCTTTTCTGTTCCTACGATTGGCGTATTTTTTTTCTTCGCTAAACACCCATCTTTACTTTTTGCCTATTCCG
This sequence comes from Hippophae tibetana, assembly GCA_037013495.1. Taxonomy (NCBI): domain Eukaryota; kingdom Viridiplantae; phylum Streptophyta; class Magnoliopsida; order Rosales; family Elaeagnaceae; genus Hippophae; species Hippophae tibetana. The sequence goes on from CM072810.1 coordinate 98,293,537, forward strand.
TTAGAGTTTTTTTTTAATTATTGAAAGAATAGTTTTTGATATAATGTTATGCTAAACACCCATCTTTATGGTTCGTGAAGAATAAACCGCACGCATTAACCCATCTACCTGTAAATTGCTCATTTCGTTGTGTTAAGTATCATTGTTTTACATCGGCCAAGAGCAAGGTAGCATTACTACTTATAAGCCTAGACAATGTTTAACTCAATGAGATCTTATTGGTTTAAGTTAGATCTGTGTTTCTAACATGGTATCAGAGCTCTGCTCCTGGTCTCTATGTGTTTAGACCTTGGGTTCTACCACAGTCTCACCGTGGCGTTTATGTTCACCTCTGTCTCCGTGTGGAGGAGGGCTGTTAAGTATCCTTGTCACACATCGACCAGGAGTAAGGTAGCATTGCTACTTATAAGTTTAGACAATTCTTAATTTAATGAGATCTTATTGGTTTAAGTTAGACATGAGTTTTTAACACGTCGATGTATATATATGTCTAAACTGATAATTGCCCATTCCATTGGTATATATCTAAACTGCTAATTGCCCATTTCGTTGTCACATGAATCTCAACTTATATAATTTTTTTATATTTATATAATTACAACAATGACTGGTGTACGTTCTGTAAGAAAGAAGAGTTTGATTGTTGTATTGGCAATTTATAATATATGTTCGGCTCATATTAGTTGTACCTGCTGTTGGTTATTTATTGACATTGTTGGCTAATGAAAACCAAGTGCCACGTCCACTTTCTATCATGAGAGTGTACCAACATAATGAGTTAATATATGAGAGTGATTTCAATTGTGTTAATAACCTAAGAATGGATAGACACGCATTTTGTAAACTATGTACTTTACTTAGCACTAAAGGAAAATTGAAACCAACATGAAATGTGGATATAGAAGAGATGGTTGTAATTTTTTGAACATTCTTGCACACCATGTTTAAAACCGCATTATAGGTTATAATTGAAAGATATCTTGGCGTAATGTTAGTAAGTATTTTCATGAGTGTATGAAAACTATGATTCGATGTCAAAAGGAGTTTTGGAAAATTCTTGAACCTGTACCAACTTATTCCATGGATCTGAAGTGGAAATGGTTTAAAGTATGTTATACTATTTCTTAATGAGAAATCAAGACATAGAATAAGAAGGAATGAAATTTGCCACAAATGTTTTGGGAGTTTGCTCCCAAAATATGCAATTTATTTATGTTTTGCCCGTATGGGAAGGTTTGGTTCATGATGGTCGAGTGCTTAGAGATGCATTGACTAGGACAAATGGTTTAAGAGTTCCTAATGGTAAAAGACACTAACCTTAGTTGTTAATATTACAATATTTTAGGATTATGATCACTTACAATTATTTTACTATAACTCCAAGATATTATTATTTGGTGGATGCTAGGTATACAAATGGAAGAGGTTTCTTGGCTCCTTTTAGAGGGCAACGCTACCATCTTGGAGAATGGGGAGAAGGGCAACCACCAATAATTAACACGAGAATATATTTTTAACATGAAACACTCTATTGCCAGAAACGTGATTGAACGATCATTTGGGCTATTGAAAATGAGATGGGCAGTTCTTCAAAGTCCCACATATTACAATATGAGGACTCAACGGCGTATAATATCCATATGTTGTATGTTGCATGTTGCATAACTTTATACAACAAGAGATGTCTATAGACCCAATGGAATATGAATTGGGTAGGCAACCCGATGCTAGTGATACTGATTTAGATGAGGATGATGAATATATCACTTCTATAGAGTCATCTGCGGAATGGATCGCATGGAGACGAAACCTTGCTGGAGAAATATGAAATGAGTGGAGAGGAAATAGAGCACTAGATAAATTAGCTTGGATTTATGTTTTTTTTTCTCTTTCTTTCTCATGTTTGAGTTTATGCCCTTTTTTCCTCTCGTATTTGAGCTTATATTTTTTCTCATGTTTGACCTTATGCTTGTTTTTCTCATGTTTGAGTTTATGCCTTTTTCCCTCATGTTTGAGTTTATGTTATCACCATAAATATCTGTGTGGAACTAATTATTGTTATGTATTTGAATGTTTGTTTGGGACATTGTTGTTTAATATAATTTAGTGAAGAATTCAATTTTATGTTGTTATCATTTGTGTATTTATATTTTCTACCATTTGTATGAATACATACAATATAATATAGGATGACTTTAATTTTGGCATCTCAAAGAGGTCATGGAATGAATAAACATTATTGGCAAGGTAGGGAAGATGAAATCCTAGTTGAGTATTTGCTTGAGTTAAACAACAGTGACCAATAAAGAGCTGATACTAGTTTTAAAAATCGATATTTAGTCCAACTTGAGACAATGATTGGAACCAAAATAATCTGGATGTGGGCTAAAAGCATCACCTCACATTGAATCACGTGTGAAGACTTTGAAGGAAAAATATGGTGCTACAGTTGATATGTTGCAATTAAGTGGATTTTTTCTTGGAATGAAGAACATAGCATGATACAATGTGAGAAAAGTGTGTATGATGAGTATATTAAGGTATTTTTTTTAAGTATTAATTTATTAATTAATTTTATATTTTGCATTGCTTATATTTTTAATGTTTTTGACGTAAAAAGAAGAAGAAGAAGAGGCAAGTGGTTTATATGGTAGATCATTCCCTCATTATCATGCTTTTGCTAAGATTTATGTAAAAGATCATGCTAATGGTATGTATGCTAGGAATGCTAATGATGATGAAGATGAACTTAGAAAGTAAGATGTAATATTGGGGCAGAACCAAGATAACTTTAATTTCAACATGGATCTTGGTGATGACTTTGTTGCTAATATTGAAGATTTTGAAGCTTCATTTTCTCAACAAGGGAGTACCAAAAGAAAAAAGATCTGTTGATCAAGGAACAAATGCTCCAACACAATCACGTCATGTAAAATCTAAGGTTATGAAAAATTTGAGCAAATGTAAGCTTCTGTAACTATGATGGGTGAAAAGCTTGATGGCTTAATAAATGCTTTTGCAACTGAAGATAGAGGACTAGTTGACTTGCAAGGAAGAGTTCCAAGAAAGGAAGAAGAGTAAAAGGATTTGGCTATGGATTAACTACAAGATGGATGATGGAATGTTCTCATTTCTATTAGACACTATCATAATGCATTTTGTTAGATTAATATTAATATTATTACGTATTTGGTTGTGCACTCAATTTAGACCATCAAATGATCTTCATGAAAAAAAAAAACTTAAAGGAGTGTGGTAGTATATGAAGTTTCTTGTAAATCATTTTTTACTATTTGTAATTGTGAAATTTTATGATGGTATTATTTTATCTTTTAAAAAAATGAACAATTTTATGTGAATGAATGCATTGGTCAGGAAGAGATCCTTTTAATTTCATGTGCTTGAGTTTTTTTTTTCTTTTGTCATAACTAAGTTTCCTTGGATTGTTTATTTTATTTTATATAATATAATTATTTCAATCCCAACATATTTTAATTTAGATTTAAAATTTTTTTAATTAAAGTTTTACTATTTAATTTTTCATATAGAATTATAAGTAAAATATAATTTTTAATAAAATTAAAGATATTATTATATTGATTATTTTTTAAAAATAAAAATAATAGATTATTTTATAAAGTGTAATTTTTATTATCTTAGATTTTTATTTCGAATGTACTTCACATTTAAAAAATAATATATTTTTTATTGTTTCAATTTTTATAAAATATTAATAAATACTATCAAATAAAATAAATATATTTATTCTATTTCTGACTAAATCTATAAACACACCTTATCTTTTTTTTTTTCCATTTTTTTCTCTTTCTAAAAACTTAGTTTCTTTGTTGATTTTATTTGAAAGGTGGTATCTTGATAGTATGAATTGACATATTTATTTTGCAAAAATAACGTGTTACTTTAAAAAATCAGGCAAATAAATATTGTTACCGACTACACTTAAAAAACACACCTCTTCCACTTGAGTGAGTACCCATTTCTTTTCTTTTTCTTCTTCTTGTCGTTGAAAGGACCCACTTCCAATTTTTGGAGCTTCTCAACTCTTCGAATATTCTTTTCCGGTAAATTTATTAAACATCATTGAGTATCAATTGATGCTTGTTTATAAAAGATGCATACACATATTATATTTTTTAAATGATATATGAGAAGTATTTTTTTAAATAATATAATTTAATTTAAAATAATTATTTATAAAAATAAAAATATTTAAGGTATTTCACTTTGTCTCTAAATAATTAAAAACGTTAATTTTTTTATCTAATGATATATGTTCTTTTTATGACTTTAATATCAAATTGAAGTTACTTTCACAACATTAGTTTTTGTTTCTTATATATTATTATTTAAAAATAAATTTTTAATTTTTTTTATTAAAATATTTTTTAATTTTATATTTTACTTATATTTATTTTCATATAAATTTATGAAAAGTTTTTTTGTTTTTATTTATTAATTTTATAACTATTGTAAATAAATATTTAATCATTGAAGATTTTTAATTAACATAGAATTATAATTATCATATTTTAATTTAATAGGTACATTAAGTTCTTCCCTACTTGTTTACCTTCTTTTGTTACACCTAATATGTCTCAACTTGCTTAAATCTTAATAGTTAAGTATTTGCATCTGTACATAATATGGTGTCCAAATTAAACTTACTAGAAAATTAAAAAAGAGTAATTGTATTTTATTTTATTTTATTCATAATATTAATAATTATTACAATTTTTAAATCCAATTAAGAACCTTGAAGAGACTCTTAATCACTCATAGTTTTTAGATATATAACTACTAGGTAAATATTTTTTAGAGTAAAGATATTGTTTTTTCAAAGCTATGTCCAACTAATGTAAATAAAGTTTTCTTATATAGAACAAGAAATTCCTCTTTATAATAGTGAGAAATCACTATTTTACTTTTATTTTAATAATTCACCTAACTTTTGACTTTTGACTTTTGAATCTAAGCCTTTCATTTACTTTGCATGACTTGAAAATGTGGGTTCTAAAGCTTTATTCCTTTTTGTCATTCTCTGTCGACAATCGTTTTGATGATATAAAAGATGCATCTTTATCTTCTCAATCTTTAATGCAATAAATGCTTTTGTGATCCTCGGTGGTTTTCTTGGTGTAAAAGAGCTCATTTCTTTTTTTGAAAAATTCTTAGATTATTATTGTTAAAATTTACTTAAAACTTATTGATTTTCTCACCATCATCTCTAATGAGGGTCATATTGTTATGTGAAGTGATTACGATTTTACCTGTCAAATAATTTACTTTGATTTTAGAAGAATTTTCATTTTTTTTAAGTTTATGATAAATTTGATTTAATATCTATTTTCTTAGTATACATAGTTCATATGCATTGAACTTCTTTTCTAAAAGCGCCCATGATTTTAAAACTTTTCTATTAATGTTGAAAATCCCTAATTTGATAAAATGATAGAGATTAACACAACTTTCTTCATTCCGTTCTATGAGTGAGCTCAAAAATCTAAGATAGGTAGGCTTGTCACCTCCTCTAATTTTTTTCCTAAAGTTCTTGATAACCTTCTTAAAAAAAAATTAAAAAATAATTTGATTCACCTAAATTAATTCTTGGATATAGGTTCTCAATTGAATCTACACGAAAAGCTTTATTAAAAAAATTGGAACAACTCCTTTAAGAATATTAAATTTATTGCCTAGAGGTAATTATTTTTATGTGGTATAAGATTTCATATATTTGATATATTCATGTGTAGATTTTTTTATTAAGTTATAACGACTCAATCATTATGATTCCTTTAAATTCCTATATTAATCTTTTTCATCTTCAATGACCAATGTATTCATGATTGATGTTTTCCTGGATAATATTAAAGGCCATATTATTTTTACTGTCTTTGTGAGAGGCATTTTCTGATTAGTACTGATGGTCATGGTATCTTTTCTAATTTCTTCAATCTGCTTGGTGGTGATGATTATTGTTGTAATGGTGCAAAATAATTTTTAACTATATCTTCAAGAGTTATTAGTTTTGGTACTCTATAATTAGCATAACTGTATTTAGCTTATATTCTATTAGTGAAAGCTCTATGAGTTATTCCACTAAATCCAATAATAGTTTTGCTTGCTTCAAGCCAATTCTTGTAAATTTTAGGTTTTGGAATTTTTGGTCTTCTTTTTTGCTTTTTCAGCCCAACTAAGCTTTTACTTTTCTTTTTAGAGATGTTACTCTCTTTTGAACTATTAGGTTCTTCATTCTCATTTTGAATTCCTTCTTCAGAAGTTATCTTCTTTATAATGAATCTCTTATAAAGATTCCTCTTTTGAGTTTTTGACCTCTAACAGTCGTTTTGAACTATTAAGTTTTTTCTGTTTATTTCTTATCTATAAAAGAGAGTTTTCTATATATATAACCTCAAGTTGTTCCTCAAGTATTCTTATCTCTTTTTCCTTTATCTTGATCTTGATATCAAGATGTTCCATTTATGTAAGAACAAAAATAGTTAAAGGTACTAATTCTCTTGTAAGGATATCTACTAAACTATTTCTTTTTTGTTAAAGATATTTGACATCAAAACATCAAAATTGTCGTGGTTAAACCACTATTATCATCTGACTAGTCTTTCTTTATTATAATCACCTGCAATATTAATCTTTAAAATAACCCAAAAACATTGTTATTGGTTTTGATAATAAATCTAAAACTTATTATATATATTACAAATTTTTTAATAGTTTTTTTAACAACTAAGTATTTTTTTCATTACTGTGATAATTTAATTTTGGATCATGGAAAGATCTTGATGTATATGTTAAAAGGTATTCATCTTTATTATCAACTTTTGATTTAAAACTATTCCTCAATATTCATATGAAACATCTGCTTCAATTATCATTTTATTATCTGGACTTGGGTGAAATAAGGTTGGTAAATTTTTTACTTGTGTTTTTACCTTATCTATGTACAAAGTATCTTATTCTATCTATTTTCAAACATGGTCTTTTTTTTCAATTTTGTTTGTAAAGGTTTTCATATTTCTATAAGTTTCTCTATATATACTTCAATATATGTCAAACATCAAGGAACCTTTGTAAATTATTTTTGTCTTTTAATTCACTAGAAAATCCTTAAATGTTATTTAGTATATGGAACTATAGATTATATTTTCTATTTTCAATTTCTAACTCTAAATACTTAATTTTTTGCTGAGTAATTACTATTTTCTTCTCAGAAAGTACCCATCTATCTATTAGAATAAGGATGGTTAAATGTTATTTAGTATATGAAACTATAGATTATATTTTCTATCTTTAATTTCTAACTCTAAATACTTAAATTTTTGCTAAGCAATTACTATTTTCTTCTCAGAAAGTATCAATCTATCTATTAGAATAAGGATGGTACATTGTGAATGGTCAAGCTAATAACTAGAAACTACCAACTATGGATCAAGATTTTGAACTTTTCTCATTCTTATTTATTCTTACTACTATCACTTTATAAATCGGGCCCAAGTCATTCTCTTCTTAGTAGACTCTGAGATCCCTCGTCATGAACCATTGCCTGCCTCGATGCTGATTCAAAATGACTAGTGCCCAGAAGAGCAAGCTCATTTTCCTTTCATGGTTAAGTGGCGTAGAGAACTCTGATCCCTTTGTTTCTGAGTTAAAAGGAGATGTCTTGAGCAATGCATTATTTCCTACATTTTTGTAAAATATTAATAATATCCAAATAATGTTAGTTAATTTATTACTAAAAAACAAAATATCATATATGTAAACAAAACAAAATATTTTGAAATTTCTTAAAGGTATTGTCCATATACTTTGAAAGATACATAGAACTTATTTTAATTCGAATGATACAATAGTCCATTAGAATGGTCCTTGAGGGAAACTAAATATCGTTAGTATTTGCGATTCCTAATCAAATATTATTTACCAAAATACATTTTTGCAATCAAAACTTGAGAATATTTATTTGTTTTTATTAATGATAATAATTCTTCTTTCTTTGAAATAAAGTATCAATCATCAGTGTTTTTTATACAATGCTTTGAAATTTATCACCATTCTATTTTTCCTTTTTTTCAAATTCTTTTTCAACTAAAAATGATGGACTAGAGTGTAGTGAATTACTTGATATTATAACTTTTAGTTCAAAAAGTTCTTGAATTTATTTTTCAAATACAATTCTATCTTCTATAGTATAAATCATAGACTTTACTATAATGACTTTGTTAGAATCTCTTAATTTTATGTTTGCAATTATTATAAATTTGTTTATTTTTGTATTTAAATGATTTTTTGATCATATTGTTTTTAATAATTTTTTGATACTTATTAAGGCTTTATCTTATTGAATTTCATTATAAAAAAGTTTCATTTCTCTTTTATATATAATGAAATATTTTCTAAATAAGATTTTATTTCTACTTTGTGTCTATCTCATCATGTTTTTTCTTTTTATATTGTTTCAAAAAAATTGGATTTGATATAATCAAATCTTTTCTTATTTTTGACACATAAATATTTTCACCATATAGTGTTGTTAGATTTGTCTAAATATTATGTAAAAAAATGATACAAGTTTAGAAAATTAATTTTTATTAATAAATTAACTCATGTTTCGTATTGATATATAGTAAAAATATAAAATTTCTCTGCTCTTATCATTATATCAGTATCTTTTAAGACTTTATTAAAATTTATCGTAGTATTATTAGCAATTCTTATAATTAAATCTTTTGATACTTGTTTTCAGAGTTCTTTTGGGAATACATATTTATTAGTTACACATATGTTAGCTCATGTATCTACATATGTATGCAAATGGTAATTTGTTTAACCTTAAATTTTAATCTTACATTATATAAGTATTGTTTGGATTTGTAATACTATACAAATCATTCATCTTTTGACGAAAAATATTCGTATCATGAGCATTTATATTCTGAGTCAATTATATCCTCATCATTTTTTTCTAATAGATACATACTATAAATATAATCTATATTTGACTATTCTATTGTTCTAATTACATCTTAAAAGCTTCTTTTCAAAAAAATTCTTTATGTGAAAATTCTTTTTTATATTGAAGTCTATAAGGGCATTAACATAATGTTCTTCATTACAGATCCAACATCGACATTTCTTTTTTCCTTATGGCCAATAATTTTTATATTCTAATGACTTATACCTTTTTTTCCAAAAAAAATGTCTTTTTTCTATAATGTTCTTTGTTTCCTTTTTTAAAATTTATATCTTTTAAATGTATTGTATTTTTTTAATATATTTTTGGTATTTTAAAATATCTTATATCACAATAAATTTTATCATTTCTTCTTATTTGTTTATATTCCAGTTTTTCTTGACATTTAGTGAGTGTAAAAGTTTTAAGACTACTTATTCTCTCTCCTAAGTTGTTTGGTACAATTTCTATATTTTTTTTATTCCATCATTCTCTTATGATTTTATGTAATATTCTAAGTAATTTTTGGTTTTATTATTTGTCATTTCTTGAAAAGTTTAATCTATTTTTTTTAATTCATTTTGTCCATATATTGAATTATTATAACTGTTTGTTAATGAATATCATATTATGTAGTGTACTAAAAATGAATGATTTTTTTTCTTTCATCAAATTTCCTATCTCAAATTCATAAGTTAACATTAATATTTGGTTTAAGTTTTCATCATTAATGTTAATTACAAGACAAAGGTTTGCTGTGAATTTTAATTTATGATATCTTAGGTTTTCATAGATTATTACTAATAAAGCATATCTCATAAATGGATATATCCAATTTTAATTTTATACTTTTGTAGAATTTTAGATATTTTATCTAAAATGATTTTTTTTTATTAACTATATGTTATACTTTCCTTTTACATCTATAATATTAATGTTTATTTTTTATTACTTATTTCATAATAAATTATATATTTTCTTAACTTTGAGAATGATGAATCTTTGAATTCATCTTTGAATTCATCTTCTTTCTTAAGATTTAATTTTACTTTTTGTACTTTTTCAAATTTCTTTTGTACTAATTATCATTTTTTGTGAGAAACATCATTAGATATCTTGTGTTTTTATTTATATTATTTCTTAATTTTCTATTAATTCTATCATTTTTATGCATAAAAATTAATATTTGAGTCCGTTAATTTTAACTTTCGTTAAGTTTGGAAGGTATTTGTAATAATAAGATTTTTTTTTAAAAAAAACCACTAATGTGCACTTTACTAAAATAAGGTACTAATGATGTACCCATGTATAATTTTTATACTAATATATACATTTACATAAAGTTAAGGTATCATAAAAAAAAATTCATGTACCATAAATATAACATTATCTCAACTCAACTAACGTGTAGTTTTTCATTTTATACTATTTAATAAATCTGACTAAATTTATTAATAATATTACAATATATTATTTGAATTATATCTTAAATGTGAGAAAGATACCTAGCATTTCTGAAATTTCAAAATAAAAATTGTAGGTAATAATATCTTTTATATATTTTTTTATGCCACAAGTTGTATTAAAATTATAATTAATATGATAAATAATTATTAATTAAAATAATATAATTTATTTTTTAAATTTATAATTAATTATTAAATATATTATAATAACTATATTATTTATAATAAATAGATATTTTTATATATTTTTTAAATTGAGTAGGAAAATGTTCTTGATTGTGAAGTTATTTATGCCATGTCTGTCGTTAATCGATCATTTTAATTCTACTATCACCTTGATCTTGATTGGATATGTTTGATTGTGAATTCATTTTTTTCATATATTGAATTATTATAACTGTTTGTTAATGAATATCATATTATGCAGTGTACTAAAAATGAATGATTTTCTTCTTTTATCAAATCTCCTATCTCAAATTCATAAGTTAACCTTAATATTTGGTTTAAGTTTTCATCATTAATGTTAATTACAAGACAAATGTTTGTTGTGAATTTTAATTTCTGATATCTTAGGTTTTCATGGATTATTACTAATAAAACATATCTCGTAAATGGATATATCCAATTTTAATTTTATACTTTTGTAGAATTTTAGATATTTTATCTAAAGTGATTTTTTTATTAATTAATGGTATGTTATACTTTTCTTTTACATTTATAATATTAATGTTTATTTTTTTATTACTTATTTCATAGTAAACTATATATTTACTTGAAAATATTTTCCTTAACTTTGAGAATGATAAATCTTTGAATTCATCTTCTTTATTAAGATTTAATTTTACTTTTTGTACTTCTTCAAATTTCTTTTGTACTAATTATCATTTTTTGTGAGAAACATCATTAGATGTCTTGTGTTTTTATTTATATTATTTCTTGATTTTCTATTAATTTTATTATTTTTATGCATAAAAATTAATATTTGAATCCGTTAATTTTAACTTTCGTTAAGTTTGGAGAGTATTTGTAATAATAAGATTTAAAAAAAACCACTAATGTAACCTTTACTAAAATAAGGTACTAATGATGTACCCATGTATAATTTTTGTACTAATATATACGTTTACATAAAATTAATGTATCATAAAAACTTTTCACGTACCATAAATATAACATTATCTTAACTAAAGTTTTTCATTTTATACGATTTAATGAATCTTATTAAATTTATTAATAATATTACAATATATCATTTGAATTATATCTTAAATATGAGAAAGATACTTAGCATATGAAATTTCAAACCAAAAATTGTAGGTAACAATATCTTTTATGTATTTTTTTATGCCACAAGTTGTATTAAAATTATAATTAATATAATAAATAATTATTAATTAAAATAATATAATTTATTTTTAAAATTTATAATTAATTATTAAATATATTATAATAACGATATTATTTATAATAAATAGGTATATTTATATATTTTTAAATTGAGTAAGAAAATATTTTTGATTGTGAAGTTATTTATGCCATGTCTGTCGTTAATAATTTTAATTCTACTATCACCTTGATCTTGATTGGATATGTACATAGCTATAATTATTAGCATGGTGCAAAATTCAAAGGGAGATTAAGTAGGAAAAGATACGGCAGACAAGATTTTTTATGGCCAAGATCCAACAAAAAAAAAAAAGATCTTATAACTTTGTCCTTTTATAAGAGACCTTGATTGGATATGTAAATAACTATAATTATCATGGCTCAAAAGTCAAAGGGAGATTAAGTAGGAAAAGATACGGCAGACAAGATTTTTTATGGCCAAGATCCAACAAATAAATAAAAATAAAAGACCTTCTAACTTTGTTCATATATATATACACCTCAGTAAGGAACTATAATATTACATTGTAAATTATAGTCACATTTTAGTCATATTACTTCTATTATTTATATTATGATACAAGTTAAAATTATTCTAAACAAGATAAAAATTTATTTTATAAATAATTTATCATTTAATATAATATAAATAATATAAATATAAAGATACTATAAATTTATATATTCTTAATCTTTCTCCCCTTACAAAATGAAAACCTCGTTTCCTCCAGTGGAAATATATGTCAAATTCATTATTACGGTTCTAAACAAAAATATATATTATATTTCGAGTGGATGGGATAATTTTACATTGAAACTTTTTTTGCACTTTCATTTTTGGTTTAAAGAACCATTTTGCAGTTGGGCCTCGCATAAATAAATGTGAACTGGAACTACTTTCGTTAGAAAAAATAGGGCTTAATCCCCCAAAACAAAATGGAAACCTCATTTTTTTTCATTCTACATATGTTCTTATATTTTAATTTTGGCCTAAATAGTTTATCTTATCAGATCTTGATTAAGGAACGAATCAAAGTTCTAAAAATCCTATTTTTTTCCTGCAATCATCATTGATGATTCGTTTGAATATAACATATTATTTTTAAAATTTCATAGCATTCAAATTTTAGCGTAAGTAGTTAGCTATGTTGAAAATTGCTATAAAACTCCTTAATTTAAGGAGCAAATTAAGGAACAAAACAAGGAGTAAAACATGGAGTAATTCATGGAGCAAATTGAGAGAAAAGTTTTTGTGAGAGAAAAGTTTTTGTGAGAGAAAATTGAGAGTAATTTTCTTGAGTGTAATTGGGTTGTGAAGTTGTGAGTGTTGTAAACACCTTGTGTAATTTCTCTCCTTTCAGTAAAAAGATCTACAGCAGATCCGGAGACGTAAGCAAGATTAGCCGAACTCTGTTATCAAATTTATGTGTTATTTTTCTATTCTTGTTTTCTCATAAATCTAGCTTATCGGGAATTTGCATAATTTCTCAACAACTGGTATCAGAGCTATTGGTAGTGATTTCTGTCAATTTTATGCAAGGTTACTATTTACATGAATAGTGACATTTTGTCGACGATATTTATTCGTTGACGGAGGTGTTCTAATACACGGTGGTTTACAGAAATAGTCAGAAATGATCCAGAGGAAGTCAGATTTGAGTGGGAGCAATGGCCGCAGATGAAGGAAGGGTTAAACTCGAGAAATTTGATGGCATAGATTTCGGGTTTTGGAAAATGCAGATAGAGGATTATATGTATCAAAGAAATCTATATCAACCTCTCTCAGGGAAGAAGCCAGAGGCTATGAAGAAAGAAGATTGGAATCTTCTAGACAGACAAGCCCTCAGAGTTATTCGATTGACGTTATCCCGTAATGTTGCTTTCAACATAGCAAAGGAAAAGACCACGGTGGGTCTTATGACAGCTCTCTCCAATATGTATGAGAAGTCATCAGCTTCAAACAAAGTGCACTTGATGAGGTGTTTGTTCAATTTGTGGATGAATGAAAGCACATCGGTAGCTCAACATCTCAATGAACTCAACACAGTCACAACCCAGTTGAGTTCAGTGGAAATTGAATTCGATGAAGAAGTACGAGCATTGATACTTTTGTCTTCTTTACCAGAAATTTGGAATGCTACTGTCACAGCTGTGAGTAGCTCGTCAGGAAGCAATAAGTTGAAATTTGACGATGTTCATGATTTGGTTCTCAATGAAGAGATCCGACGTAGAGAGTCAGGTGAATCGTCAACTTCTTCAGTTTTGCATACAGAGTCAAGAGGAAGAAATTCAACCAAAGGGAATGGACGTGGCAGAACAGGCTACCGAGGTAGATCAAAGGATAAGAGGTCCAAATCCAGGAATCCTAATAATTCCCATAGCTCGAAGACTATCGAGTGTTGGAATTGTCGAAGAACCGGGCACTATAAAAATTAGTGCAAGACTGCACCGAAGGACAAACAAGTGAAGACGGAGGCAAATGTTACTTCCACCTTAGGAGAAGACGATGCATTGATATGCTCTTTGGAGAGCAAGGAAGAATCTTGGGTGTTAGACTCTGGAGAATCGTTCCCTGCTACTTCACAAAAAGAATTCTTCGAGAAATGTCCCCGGAAACCTTGGGAAGGTATATCTTGGTGATGATCAACCGTGTGCTATTATTGGAAAAGGTGTAGTGAAGATTAAGTTGAACGGGTCTGTTTGGGAACTGAAGGATGTCAGGCATATTCTCGACCTAAGAAAGAACTTAATCTCAGTAGGGCAATTAGCTACTGAAGACTACACTACGAGCTTCCATGGTGATGATTGGAAGATTTCAAAGGGTGCAATGATGGTTGCTCGAGGTAAGAAGAGTGACACTCTTTACATGACAGCAGGGGCACGTTGTTCAATCGCAGTTGCAACAGGCAATGAAACACCAAATCTGTGGCACCAGAGACTAGACCACATGAGTGAGAAAGGGATGAAGATTATGCACTCAAAAGGAAAGATTCTAGGTCTACAGTCTGTAGAGATGGACATGTGTGAAGATTGCATACTTGGAAAGCAAAAAAGAGTCAACTTTCAGACAAGTTGCAGAACCCCAAAGAAGGAAAGGCTAGAGCTTATTCACTCTGATGTTTGGGGACCAACGACTGTCTCATCTATTGGTGGGAAACATTACTTTGTGACTTTCATCGATGATCACTCTCGGAAGGTATCTGTTTACTTTCTAAAGCATAAGTCTGAAGTATTCGAGGCTTTCAGAAGATGGAAAGCTATGGTGGAAAATGAGACGGGTTTAAAGATCAAAAAGCTCAGAACCGATAATAGTGGTGAATATGAAGACACCAGATTCAAAAATTTCTGCTATGAGCATGGGATCAGAATGGAAAGAACTGTGCCAGGCATGCCTTAACACAATGGTGTAGCTGAGCGTATGAACCAAACGTTGATAGAAAGAGCTAGAAGCATTCGTATACAATTAGGTCTACCGAAGCATTTTTGAGCAAAAGCAGTCAACATGGCAGCTTACTTGATCAACCAAGGTCCATCTGTTCCATTGCAGCATAGAATACCAGAGGATGTATGGAGCGGAAAAGAGGTGAAACTATCACATCTAAAAGTTTTCGGTTGTGTAGCATTTGTGCATATCAGTGATCAAGGCAGGAATAAGTATGATCCCAAATCCAAGAAATGCACATTCATCGGTTATGGTGAGGATGAGTTTGGCTACCACATTTGGGATTATGAAAACAAGAAAGTGATCTGAAATAGAGATGTGATTTTCAATGAAAGAGTGATGTATAAGGACATGCATAAAACAAACACCAACGAATCAAAGCAGAATGAGTCAGTATTTGTAGATGCAGATGATGTCCCAGATAGTTCCGTGAAGGAACCAATTGTAGCAAGTCCTCAGCCAGAGGAACTCGTTGGACAACTCCTGTATTGAGAAGGTCTTCTCGACCTCATGTGTCTAACAAGAGATACATGAGCTATATGTTGCTAACTGATGAAGGAGAGCCTGAATGCTATATTGAAGCTTGTCAGACTCGAGATGCCAGCAAGTGGGAGCTTGCCATGAAATTGAAGTTGTGCTTAACTTCAGTTGATCTGTTAGAGTAACAAGACTAGAAAAGCTGCTGCATTGATCGAGGTGTGAAGACAGATTGAAATTAGTCTTTAAGTGGGAGATTGTTGGAGATTGCTATAAAGCTCCTTAATTTAAAGAGAAAATTAAGGAGCAAAACAAGGAGCAAAACATGGAGCAAAACATGGAGTAATTCATGGAGCAAAACATGGAGTAATTCATGGAGCAAAACAAAGAGCTTAATTCAAGGAGCAATTTAAGGAACTATTAATTTAAGGAGAAATTCAAGTAGTGAATTTTCCTATAAATAGATGTGTAATTGTAATGAATTGATTATCCAAAGTATTCATTCCAATTTGAGAGAAAAACTTTTCTGAGAGAAAATTGAGAGTAATTTTCTTGAGTGTAATTGAGTTGTGAAGTTGTGAGTGTTGTAAACAACTTGTGTAATTTCTCTCATTTCAGTAAAAAGATTTGCATCAGGTCCGGAGACGTAAGCAAGATTGGCCAAATTTCGTTATAAAATTTATGTGTTATTTTTCTATTCTTGCTTTCTCATAAATTTGGTTTATCGGGAATTTGCGTAATTTTCCACAAACCACTCATTAGTTAAATTAATTGAACATAAACATATGTGTCGATGCAAACGTCAGAGTAATGTGATAGGTTTAATCCCGTGCCAAGAAGGGTATCGCTGCATGCCAAGGGAGCTGGTCTATACTGTCGATGTGGAAGTTCAAACTGAATGTTGAATTGTGGGCTATCTGAAATGGATTGTGAGTGCTTGGATATTGGCATTTGGGAAAGAATAGTGGGATTAGATTCTCTACAAGCAGTACAGCTACTTAATAATAGGTTTGGAAGGCATGGTTCAGGAAGGCATATTATTGATAATATTTTTACACTCTTGTTTTTTTTAATGATATTTTCACAAACTTCTTTTTTTTTTCTTGTTATTTTAGTCTTAGAAGAGCCAATTTTGCAGCTCATTTATTAGTTAAATTTGGTTTGCATTGTTCTGACTTTATTGTTTGGATTGCATCGGAGCCATCTTAATCACGTACAATTCTTGATAGAGATGTTTTAGCTTTGTTTAATTAATAGAAATATATATACCATTTTCAAAAAACCTGTTTCAACCTTTTTTTATTTATTATTTATTTTTACTTTTTCCATATAAAAAATTAAGAAAAAATAATATTAGTACTATCATAGTTTAAATTGGTTAATCACATAACTTATATATGATGAACATTTAACCAATTATAATCAATTCTACGTATTGAAGTTGAAATTCAAATTTTGTATTAATGTATAAAAATAATAATAATTTACGCAAAAAAAAGTTAAATGAGAAAATATTTATGAATCTTTTATCTAATTCAGTTTTTTAGATAAAATCATAAAAGTGAAGTTTATAAAAGACTTCATACAATATGTTAGATTTGAGTCTAACTCTATCTCAAAACTTAAGTTATGAGATAGAAGATTGCTCAAAGTTATATGGGCAATGAAAACCTAACTCTTGACCGATGTGGGACTTAGGTTCCTTTACACTCCCCTTCCACATCGTCGAGGATGAGCGGTTGAAGATTGTGCCTTGAGTGCCGACGGGGAGTGAGCTTTTGGGGTGCTCGAGAGCCAAGAGTACAACTTTGATACCATGTTAGACTTGAGCTTAACTCCAACTCAAAACTTAAGTTATGAGATGAATGATTGCCCAAAGGTATATGCACAACGAAAGCCTAACTCCTGACCGATGTGGGATTTAGGTTCCTTAACAAAATAATATGAATATCAAGAAAGTTTCTATATCTTTCATATAATTGTGCGACTGATTTTCTATCTTTCTCTAGTCTTATTTTTTTCCTTTTCTCGATTCCAGATTTCATTTAAACTAGTAATCTTCATGAAATCAACCATTGCCTCCATATTTTAGGCAACTTCGTAGCAAAAGAAGGATACCGTTTTCTCTCCTTTATGGCCTCAGTTATGTCACAAGTCACACCCATACCATCAAATTTCTTTTTTTTTTCTTTCTTTTTTGAGTTGTGTAATCGCTTTGAATTTACAAATAATAAAAAAGAATGTAAAAATGAAATATTTTTATAATAATATGAGTTTAGGGGCATATCCTCCCCTTCTTGCTCGTGATTAGAAAAGAAGAATAAGGTTCCTTTGTGCCTCTTGAATCAATCCATTTTAACACAAGTTTACCATTTGAGTTCAAAATTTCCTTTCTTCATCACCATTTTACTGATCTTTTGTTGAGTTTCAAGTAAACTCTTATTATTTTCTACCACCATTTTCACCCAATCAAGCGACGTCTTCTAGTTTCTTAGGACAACCAACCTTTTGTTTCTTCAAGAAGCTATGCTTTCTCCATAGATTTCTTTGTCATCATTAATACCTTCACACTTAACACTAGTCCCAATCATTACCATTTGTATTCATTGCCTTATCAATCAAACCAATACATTTCCAATTTTCAGGATCTCTACTAGCATCCAAATCCTTTACCTTGCAAATATTTTCAATTCCAATCACATAAGACTCAATTCACGTATAAGAAAATGAAGAGTCCTTTGCTTATGCATATAACCTTTGAAGTTTCCAAGACTTATAAGAATTTGAAGCTTTACATGGCCAATCTTTATAATGTCTCAGCGAAACACTGTTCCATTGCATTCTATCACTCCAAAACCACTCGAAACAAATTATTACCTATTATACATCTAAGCAAACATACTCTTCATAATAATGGTCCTCAAAAATCAGTTTATATCTAATAAAAAAGTTGGTGATCTAGTAGCTCAAACTAAATAGCTCACATGCAATCTCCTTTAAATAGAACTAGAAGAAGACCATGTAGAAGCTATTTGAGCCTCTTCATAATGTTGATTTGTAAAGTTTTCTAACTAATAAATTAGTGAAAAAAATATCAAGTTGTTATGGCTGTACATAAGACATGGGACATCCAAGGGAAGCTTTCGGTGGTAACCAAAGATTATAGAAACAATGTTTTTGTTTTCACCTTTTCTTCTACTAGAAAGCGTGACTTTGTCTAGGATAGGTGTATTTGGCATGTTAATGGTTCTCTGATTGTACTAAGAGAATGAGATCACAACCTAACTATTTAGGAGATTGAGTTCAATTATGTTGTTTTGTTGGGACACAACGGGTAAAAATAAAATAAATTCAATATAG
This sequence comes from Hippophae tibetana, assembly GCA_037013495.1. NCBI lineage: Eukaryota > Viridiplantae > Streptophyta > Magnoliopsida > Rosales > Elaeagnaceae > Hippophae > Hippophae tibetana. The sequence goes on from CM072810.1 coordinate 98,312,654, forward strand.
TAAAAGAATGACACCAATAATTTAATGTGGTTTACCCTTTAATTTGGGCTACGTCCTTGAGACGAACTCTAAAAAATATTTCTTCCACTAATAAAATTAATGGGTACAAAATGAGAGACAATACAATAAAATGAGATAAACCCAAAATAGTGACACATAAATGTTTCCTAAAGTCACTATTTTGTTACTCTCTTTTTAGAAAAATATCACAAATATTTTTCTAAAATATTCTCTCCCACTCTCACATACACACAACACTATTTTTCATCAAAATAAATTGTTCATTTGGCTTTGCTTTGTTTCTCTTCTTTTGGTATGTCTTTCTAAGGTAAAAAAACATTGTCTATTCCTTATGCGGCCAAAAATTGGCCACGTAGCTGATCAAATTTTAGCTATAAAATATATTTTTTATTTGATGAATTTTCCAAATGTGGTTGCACCTAAATTTTTTATTTTCTACCCCTTCCATGTGGGTAAGATCTACGAATCTCCCCCTCCAGACTACATGGAGGGCTCTACCAATGCAATAGCCAAACGACATTATTCAAAATTCTATCTTGAAAGAATTTTCGTCAACATGTCTGATGCATTTTCCTCTGTATGGATCGTTTCAAGCTATAGTAGTTTTTTCTCCATTACATCTCACATCAATAGGTTTTGATCTCAAATGAAAGGAGGCATTCTTTCAAAGGTGGATAACATTCTCACTATCACAAAATAACTGGTAATTTTCTTGCTACAACCAAGTTCTTTCAAGAACTTTTTCATCCATATCAACGTTTTATATGCTTTCGTTACTGCTATAGCTCTACTTATATAGTGGACAATGTAACACATTTTTGTACCTTTCATTTCTAGGACACAACTCTCCTTACAAATGTAAGCAGGTAACTTGAAGTGGATTTTCTAGAATCCACAGCAACGTCTATGTTTGCATCTGTGTATCCAACTAACACAGGTTTTTCATTTCCAAAATATAGGCATATTTTGAAAGAACCTAAAAGATACCTAAAAATTGATTTTGACTACAGCCCAATGTTCCTTTCCTGAATTTGAAATGAATCTACTCATAACACCAACTATGTTAGTGATATCTGGCCGTGTACAAACCATGGCATACACAGACTTCCAACTGCTGAAGCATATGGAACTTTTTCCATCTCTTCCTTTTCTTTGTCTATAGAATGTCTTTGCTTAGAACTTAGCTTAAAATGATTAGCAAAAGGAAAAATAATCGCTTTAGCCTTGTCCATATGAAATCTTTGAAGTACTTTCTCAATGTACTTCTCCTATGACAACTATAATTTCTTGGCACCTGTCTCTAATAGTACTCATGGAAAGAATCTTTTTTCTGCCCCCAATTATTTCATGGCAAAAGAATTACTCGACTTCTTTTTAAAGTTGTTTATTTTGAAAATATTTTGGCCAAGAATCAACATATCATCCATATAGAGCAAAAGAATAACGAAATCATCATTAGAGAATTTCTGCACAAAACACAATGGTTTGAAATAGTCTTTTTATAGCCTTTCTCCCCCATAACAAACTTAAACTTCTTGTACCATTGTCTTAGTGTCTATTTTAAGGCGTAGAGGCTTTTCATCAATTGCAAACATAATCCTATTTTCCCTTTTTTCTTGAAACCCTCTTGTTGCTCCATTTATATCTCCTTTTCAAAGTCATCATGTAGTAAGGTAGTTTTAACATCCATTTTCTCAACCTTCAAGTCAAGACTTGCTATTAATCCCAGTACAATACAGATGGATGTCATTTTCACAACTAGTGAGAAATCTCATCAAAGTCAACTCATTTTCTTTGGCTGAATCCCTTGACAACTAGTCTAGTTTTGTATTGCAAACTAAAATTGTGTTCTTCATGCTTCACCTTGAACACCCAATTATTTTTTAAATGTCTTTTCCCTTTGGGCAGCTTTATCAGCTCAGAAGTTTTGTTCTCATACAAGGACTTCATCTCATCTTGCAAGGCTTTAATCCATTTTTGTTTGGATTCATCATCTAATGCTTTTTTATAACTCAAGTTCTCTCCCATTAATGAAATTTACATACTCATATAGAGGATATACGGTAGAGGGTTATCTCAATCTATCCCTTATTCTCAATGGAACAGGAGAAGCCATAGGTATTGGTGTTGGATAATGAACATCATCATCTCCTTCGTCTTCAGAACCAACTTCTATGAGAGCATCATCTTCATTAGGTGGATAAACTAGGTATTCATCTCCAACTTGTCTTGGCACTAATGTTGGAGAAATTAATTCCAAATCTGATGAGTCACCATTGAAATTAGGAACATCTTTCTTAATTTTGGCAATATTTTCAATGATATCATCTTCAACAAATACAATATCATGACTCCAAAGAAGTTGTTTTTCAACTGGATCATAAAATCTATAGCCAAATTGATCTTGGCCATAGCCAATAAAAATATACTATCTTATCTTGGCATCAAGTTGGATCTTTCATCCTTGGGGATATGAAACACCTTTTCCTGACCATTAGAAATATCATTTTTTGACCATACTTTATCTGAAACACCCATCTATAGAGGAGTACAAGGTGAAAGATTTAACACTTGTGCAACTATGAGTATGACTACACCCTAGAAAATTTTAGGCAACTTTGCATGTGAGAGTAGACATCTGACTCCCTCCATCAAAATTTTGTCCATCCTCTCAACTAATCCATTCAACTACGGTGTCTTTGGAGGTGTAATCTAATGCCAAATACCATACTTTTTATAGTCAGCATGAAAAGGTCTTGTTTATTCTCCACTATTGTCTGTCCAAATGTACTTCAAATTTTTCCCAGTCTGTCTTTCAACTGAGACATGAAATTCTTTGAAGACATCTAGCATTTGATCCTTTGTCTTTAGAAGATATATCCACGTCTTCCTTGAATGATCATCAATGAAATTCACAAAGTATTGAGCACTACCAAGTGACTTTGGCATTGGTCCAAACAAATCTAAATGAATTAGATCAAAATATTATTCATTTTGGAAGAAGGGAAACTCTTTAAAGCAACTCCGTTGTTCTTTCTTTCTAGATAACCAATACATTTTTCCAAATGTACTTCATCCATTCTGGGCAATATCTTCTTCCTGGATAGACTTGTCATACCTTTTCACCCATATGATTGAGTTTCCTATGCCATAATTTAGCTGCACTATCTTTCTCAAAGGAATTTACTGTGTCAGTGGAGAGCTTCGGTTGCATTATATACATAGTTGTATGCTTCTCACCTCTAGCCAATACTAAAGAGCCTTTTGTAAGTTTTCATTTGTTATAAAAAAAAGAAGCTGCAATATCCTTCATTTATAAGTTTGCGTACAAAGATTAAATCCAGGTGCATATCTGGAATATGCCTAACATCCTTCAAAAATAGTTTGGTTCCATTCTCTGTTTCCAAGAAAATATCTATTTTTCCAACAACCTTTGACAAGCTTTCATTTCCCATTCTAACAACACCAAAATTTCCATGTGTATGATGAGAAAAATTCTATACATGATGTAGTGTGACTTGTAGCACCATTATCAATCACTCAACTAGTCTCGTGTGTTGCAAGATTGACAAAATCTTCATCATAAATGATATTGAATTGGTCTATGATATTTGTTTGCTCATCATCACTTTTGTCATATTTCTTCACTACTTTGCCTTTCTTTGTTTCCTATTCCTTCTTACACTCGACAAAATTTATAGATGTAACTCTTCCTCTTACAGTGATGGAATTCAACATTGGCATATTTATTTGATTTTCCTCTTCTCTTGTCTCTGGATTTCTGTTCTCTGTATTGTCTCCTTCCTCTGGACTCTGTGATAGGGGCTTGTGCTTTTGAATCATTCTCCCTATTTTTTTCTCATATGACAATAGGTCTTCTACAATAACTTCAAACTTTATCTTGTCTTTCACATAAGTTAGAGTTGTTATGAGATGATTATATAATGAGGGTAGTGGTGCCAACAACATCACATCTTTCTCTTCATCGTCGAAACTCACATGGAATCTTGCTAAGTGAGAAAGCTTACTGTTGAAATCACTAATATATTGCATCATGCTCACATTATCTTTCTTCCTCATCTGATATTGCTCCTTCTACAAATAAAATTTATTGGTAAAGTTTTTTGACATGTATATATTTTCTAGAGCCTCTCATGTTTGTTTCGCAGTATTGCAATTTTTTGATTCAATATTTTGCAAGTCACTATCTAAGAGATTTAGAATGATTGTACTAGCTACAATCTCATCTATCTCCTCCCACTGTTCCTTGATGATGGTTGTTGCCTTCTTTTCTTTCCCCATTAATGCCTTATAGACCTTCTATTGAATGAGAATATCTTTCATCCTTCTTTTCCATAAAGAAAATTTATTATTGCCATTAAATTTCTCAATATCTACCTTCTGACTTGACATTTTTTTCACTATGTTTCTTTTTCTGCAAATAAATACGCCCTAGACCTAAAATAATATTTTAATATGGTTGATCAGTTTATGCACCATAGAGCATACTAATAATTTTACTAGACTAACGTTGATACCAACTGTTGAGGCACAACGAGTAAAAATAAAATAAATTCAACAAAGAAAATAATGACATCGTTAATTTAAGGTGGTTCACCCTTTAATTTGGGCTATGTCTAGGGGACAAACTCGAAAAAATATTTCTTTCATTAATAAAATTAATAGGTACAAAATGACAAGAAATACAACAAATTGAGATAAACCTAAAATAGTGACACACAAGTGTTTCTCAAACTCATTATTTTGTCACTCCCTTTTTAGAAAAATATCCCAAATATTTTTCTGAGATATTCTCTCCAACTTTCTCACACACACACAACACTATTTTTCATCAAATGAAATTGTTTCTTTGGTTCTGCTTTGCTTCTCTTCTTTTGGTGTGTCTCTCTAAGGTAAAAAACCATTGCTTATCCCTTATATGGCTAGAAATTGGCCACGTAGCTGGCCAAATTTTAGCCACAAATATATATATGTATATATATATATATATATATATATATATATATATATTTGTTGAATTTTTCAAATGTGATTGCACCTAAAATTTTTATTTTCTTCTCCTTCCATGTGGGCAAAACCTACACAAGGAAGGTCGTTTAGTAGTGACAATCAACAACTTAAGGTTACCAATAGCTCATGTTGATATGATAGTAGTAATGCCTCAACACAATCCTAATCAAGTGCTTTTTCAAGATGTCTACCATGTTCCAAGCATGAAGAAAAAATTTCTTTTAATGGGGCAATTAACATCATTAGACCACTATATCTTGTTTGGTCCATAAGATGTGAAGGTGTATAAAGACCTCAAAATCTCAAAAAGGCCAATAATAGAGGGATAATGATTGGACTCAGTTTATGTAATGTCAATAGAATCCACATATGTGGAAAAGTAAATAAGGAATGAGACAGCTGATTTGTGGCATATGAGATTGGGCCACATTAGCTATCACAAGCTAAATATGATGATGAAAAGGTTAATACTTAAAGGTCTTCCTCAGCTTGACGTTAGAACAAATACAATATATGTTGGATGTCAGTATAATAAAGCATATCAACTACCATACGAGGAGTCAAAGTTTAAATCAAAAGAACCATTAGAGCTAATTCACTTTGATGTGTTTGGGCCTATCAAACACACATCAATTGGTAGAATATGGTACATAGTGATGTTTATTGATGACTATTCTGTGTATGTATGGATTATTTTAAAAAAATCTGATACATTCTCTAAGTTTAAAGAGTTTAAAGAAATTGTTGAAGGAGAAAAAGGAAAAAAGATTATATGTCTGTCTACGCACAAACAATAGAGGTGAATATACCTCAAATGAGTTTTATCTATGCTTATGAAATTCTTGAATATATCATCAATTCACATGTTCCAACATGCTGCAATAAAATAGTGTAGTAGAAAAAAAATCAAATTTTAGTTAAGGTCTATCAGAGTATGCTACATGCAAAAAATGTACCCGGAAGGTTTTAAGCTGAATATATGAAAACTAGAGCTTATGTGATCAACAGATCCAAACAAAAGTTAGAAAGAATGCTTTCTTACATGGAGAATTATATCGAGAAATATACATGAATCAACTAAGGGGGTTCAGGAACAAGATTCATCCTAAATATGTATATAAGTTGATGAAAACACTTTATGGATTAAAGTAAGCACCAAGGGCATGATATGGTAAAAGTATAGAATTTTTGACATATAGTGGTTACACTATAGCACTTACAAATTCTAGTTTACACTTTAGCGTCTACATATTTTAGTTTATTAGTCAAAGCTATGGAATAAAGTTAGTTATTGTGCTAGTATGCATGATGATCTAACCATCACTGGTGATGATGATAAAGAAGTTCAATAGACAAAAGAGAATTTTTTAGTTCACTTCTAGATGAAAGAACTTAGACAGCTCAAGCACTTTCTTGAGCTAGAGGTCGATCACACAAATGAAGGGATTTTTCTATTTCAATAAAAATATGTTAAAGATTTGTTGCAAAAATTTAGGATGCTTGAATGCAAACCAATCTTAACACCAATGGAGTATAATGCCAAGCTATATATGGATGAAGGAAAAAACTTGGAAGGCGCAATGATGTATCAATAATTAATAGGTAGTTTAATATACTTAACATTGAATCGACTTGACATTTCTCATGTAATTGGAATAGTGAGTCGATATATGCAAAATCTGAAGAAATCTCATTTGGATGAAGTTCAACAAATACTGAAATGTGTAAAAAGTACAATTGCTATAGTCTTTTGTACAAGAAAAGTGAATGCTACAAATTAGTTGGCTATAATGATGCTTACTATGTAGGAAATCATGATACCCGTTGATCAACCACCGGGTATGTGTTTAAGCTTGGTTCTGAAATGGTTGGTGCAGTAAGAGACATCCTACAATATCTTTATCAACCATAGAAGTAGTGTATCGAGCATGAGCAATGGCAACTCAAGAGAATACGTAGTTGGTAGGAATAGGCATAAGTTGATTAGGTTGATTTTTTAGCCATTTTATAAGTTGAATTATCTTGATGGTTTTGGAAAACCCAAAACCTTAATAAACCTATGACCCTTAAAAAACCAACCTTTGAGCCAACGTATAAGGTCGATTTTAAGAAGGCTAGTTTGACGATTTTTTTACCTATAATTATAATTGATATAAAAGCCTCATTCAATTGAAACATAAAAAATATACCATATAGTTTAACTTAAAAGTTACTATAATCACATATTCTATTTATTTAATCTTTTATCAGTAAGAAGAGATGAGATAATTCTAGTAGGTATTATGTAAATATAGAATTGTGGTTGTTTTTAAAATTAATCACTAAAAGCTTCCTATGGAATAATTATAGAAAAATTAAATAAATTAAAATATGCTTAACAACTTTCCAAAATCAGAAGGAATTGTAGATCCATGTGAAATAACATATTGTCAATCAAGAACATGTTTAATATATAGTATTGTAAGAAAAATTATTAATTTGAAGATTTTGGACCAAATTGGGTACATCAATTGGTAAGAAAAATATAATGAGAAACACCCAAAAGATAAAAAGATTAATTTGACCATTTAATCTATTATAATGATTTAAATAGCTATTTTGGCACAAAAGTTGTGTTTAGAACTTTATAATAAACTTAAAATATTCACTATTTGTCACTTTTAATCTTAAAACATTACAAATACAAAAATTGGCTTACAAAGATCACCAAAATATGCATAAAATGATAATTATTTCTCACAATTAATCTTGTTTAAAAGTGAACGCTTAGTGTCTAAGTGAAAGTGCTTATTGATTAAGTTTAGATTTTATAATTTTAAATAAATTTAAAATTATAATTATAATATTATATAATATATAAAGTAATAATTCAAAATATATTTAAGAAAAATCGGTACGTATTAATATTGTAGTTCGATTCATTCGATTTTCTTAACTTGTGAACCTCCAATTGAATTGACAAGATCGATCTTGATATTTTTTGAACCTATTTGGACTTGTATTTGGGTTGGTTGATTGGTTTTTGAAAAAAAATGTTCACCCCTAGTGATTGGTATAACTAATGAATGATCTACATTAGCTAGCAGATTATACAGTTTTATTTTATTGTGATAACCAATCGACAATTCGTTTGACAGAAAATCCAATCTTTCGTTCCAAAACTAAGCATATAGAGGTGCATTATTATTTTATTAGAGAAAAAGTTCCGTAAAAAGAGATTAAAATAAGACAAATCAAGACAGATGATCGAATTACTCACTTGTTCACAAAAGGTTTGAGTATTGATAAATTTGAGAAGTTTCATTGTCAACTAAAAATGGTGCAAAGAATGAGAACCAATGTTAAGGAGGAGTCTTAAAAATAAATAGTAGCTCTCTCTCTCTCTCTTCCTTTCTCTAGTAAAAAGAAAATAAACCTACAATGGAAGAAATGTATTCATATAAGAAAGGTTGAGAAAAAATTAATAGAAGAAAAAATTAAATCCCTCAATTTATAGAGAAGATGAGAGGAAAATACTAAAAGTAAAAATAAAATAAGAAAGAAATGCAATACTTATTTTCCCCTCAATTCATGCTATACAGATTTATAATATTAGTAGATTCAATATTATAAACCATGTAGTAATCATTTAAAGAGGAAATCTAATTGAGAAGAGAACAATTAGACATAAAACTTAAACGATTATTTAAGATTTTTGAGTGGTCTATAAAAATGTCATGTTTTAGGTGAAAACTATAAAGATAGAGTACAATACTTGCTTCCTGTGCGTGCGAGGAGAATGACAAAAGATAAATGAATAAAAAGTAAAACAAAATAGTGAATATTACCACTACTAACCTTGAACTTATGAATATAGTATCTTAGTTATAATAATAATCCACTTTTGTTTTGTTCAAGATTATTTTTAGGAATCATCCTTTCATTTTGCTATTGGATGATACATGAAGCGAATGTTAGACTTAAGAAATATATGACTTTATTATAAAATGTGTTGCTTCATCTAAAATCAATGCATTGCTGTATACAAATAAAAGTAAGATTATGTCACATAAATTATTTAAATTTATATGGAATAATTAACTATATCTAATATTTATGAAAATAATATTATTATAATTAATAAATTAAATTAATTATAATGAAAACGTTCATAATTAGATTAAAAATTCAATAAATAATCTAAAATTTATTTGATATGCTTTCACATATATATAATAGTAATAAGATTCTAAAATTGTGTACTATTTTAAGTCAAACTATTTATTTATAACGGTAAAAAATACTAAAAATCACAAACGAGTTAACATTTAATTCTAACAAAAAAAAAAGAATGTTTCATGTCGTTTTCATAATTATGGACTATGACTGATATTATCACCCCTACACAATTCCTTGACTATATAATGTGAAGGATAACAGAGAAAGAGAAAAGAGAGAGAAAAAAAAAAGGAAAGAAAGAAAGAAAGTGAGTGAAACTCATGAAAAGAGATCTAAACTTTTCCCAAGACTTAAAAATTGACTTCTCAAAAGTGTCCCACCAATATACTTGGTCTAATGGATTTGCTTTTTAACCCTAAAGGGTAAATCAGCGGTTCAAATACCACTAGTATCACAAAATTATTGTAGGTCAATATCGGCTACTAATGCTAACCACAGCATAACACAAGAAAATATATTCACAAATTTCATATCAAATCCAGATATGATTAGTTATTCTACTTTCGCCAAAGCTAAAAAGTTGCTAATTTATTCTTTCATCAAAACCTAACAAGCACCAAAAACATGATCAAACCAATCCTCAAAACATAAAAAGATCAACAAAAAAAAACTAAATATAACACTTCCAGTGAAACTCCATGCATCAAGTTTCAGCTCTATGCTCTGAATCCAAACTTACAAGAGTCCCTTCACACTCCAATGACGAAGCAGGAAGCTTGAGTTTGCTCATCTTCTTAACTTCTTTAGATGAATAAATGAAGATCTTTTTCACCATCTTACAGAATTCTCTGCAATTTGAAAATGTTTGTTATAACCTCAAAAAGTAGCTTAAGGATTGAAATATGCAAGGGGAACAATTTGAAGGAAAAACATTTCTATCAACAGTTACTTACGGCCAGGGATCATCGTCCAAAAGCATCATGTCACCTTCATTGTCGGTGAATATAACAGCCCAATTTTTAGATGGACAAAGTTCTCCCTTGATTTCAAACATATTCTCCAGCTCGTCAATGAGATTGTCATACCCTTTTAACATGGTGAGGTCAACAGCACGACCAACGGCAACCCCTTGCATTTGTACCTTACAGAATACAGATAATACAATGCACAATTATTAAAACAAAAAAACTTCAGTGCTAGTAAAATTCACAAAAGAACCTGGCATAATACCTTGGTACGAGTTCTTGTGGAAGACATCAAACCATGCTTGAACTTCGCATCATTTGTCATTGCTTCAGATATATCTTGCTTCTTTTCATTACACATCTTCGAAACATTTAGACTTCGAACCCTATCAGCTTCATATGGAGTAGATTCCTTAGCTCTAGAACACATACTAGTTGAGCAAGTTGGCTCTACTTTCTCCAAAGGAGGGGTAACAGTAGAACAGTTGCTTGTCAAATTAATTCCAAACAACCTACAACCTCCAGAAGACACAGATTTGGTGTCATTCTCAACTGGGTCATGTATAGCACCATTCATTGGCCTAGATGGAACTGGAGATGTGAAATCATTTAGAATAAGGCTTGTACAAACATTTGTGTTGTCCTCCCTTGAGTGCTTAAAAGCATTTGAAGATACATTAACAGGAGGAGAGGAAGGCCAGGTGGCTTCTGACTGGACCATTGAGCCATAGTACTTGCCACTGTTTATGTCTTTGTGCAGCTTAGACCATATTACCTGGCTATCACAGCTCTGAACTTCACCAGCATTGCTGTACTGGGTTAAGTCTGTAGGCTGAGTTGATCCATGATGCCAAAAAAATGAAGCAGGTGAAGTCGAAGAGATTTCTACAGCTCAATTGATGCAAAGAGGTTAGAAGGTCACATAGGACTACAATATATCCATTGAAGAGAACATGCTAAAGTAAATCCACATACTAGACACAGGGATTTCAACAGATCGGGGCCTTTTGATCTTGGCTGTCAATTGAGCATGGCTTAGAGAAGAAGAAGCAACAAGAGGCTCTACCTCCCAAGGTGAAACCCTATCTGGCCTATGAAATGGTGCATGTTCGTCCCATTGAATCTGGAAGGAAAAATACATCAAAATTAGCATCACAAACAATAGGACATCTTATAATCAACATTCAGTTACAAAGCTCAAAAAAACTTTGCACCTTCAAACAACGCCATATAGAATCTGGCCACTGTGGGGATATATCTTCAACGCCAACTATTGTGCCTGTGACACTGATAGCAAAGTAATACAAAAACTCACTATCAAGATGAATATCATAGTCAGTGACCACTGACCAATAATTATATCAAGATACCTTCTGGCCGGAGAGTCTTCACCTTCAAACCTCATTCGAAAGCGCATCCCAATAGAAAACTTATTTTTAATAGACTCCAGATATTTGTTTAAGCTAACAATATACTGACTGGTTCTGATATAAAAGCAAAGCAAAACCACATCAAATACTATAGGAAAAAAGAACCTTCGTCCAATATAACAATTCCATAGAGGGAGATATCCATCAAACCTAGGCTTGTAATAGACAACAAACATAGTTTGTGTCATTACAGCATGGGAAGCAGTTGCAAGCACACCAAGGTGCATGCTGTGACTTGATATCACAGATGAAGGCATGGGACTCTTTTGACTTGCGCTACGACGAACTCCAACTCGCAACTCTCCATTATCATCCCTTCCAAAATGAATTAGCAAACTTATCATAACAGTAAGCATTAATCACTATACAAACATGGTACAGCAAAAAATAAATCAGTTCACTCACCTCAAAAACACAAAGGTATCTCCAGCTACCAATCTCTTGGAAGTGACGAATGTACTCCATCCTGTTGTGAGCAAATGCCTCCGAGGTTGACCTAATTAATCAGTGAAAAATGTAGGTTTGGTTACAAACACAAATATGAATTCAGCTTTAATTTCTCAGCATGCCCAACTATCATAGTCAATTTAACTAAATTGTTACCAGCAACCCCTAATAAAGGAATAGTTAAACATATCTACAAATGAAAAACCATAATTTCAATTCTGTGAATGGTTACCTCTAAAGATATGTTTAAACTTCCACTCATAACCATGAAGATCTATGGCAGTCAGCTCTTGAGTCAATGTTGCCTGAGTCATGTCCTAAGAAAATGGGAAACAAGGGAAGGAAAAAAAGGGGGGGAGGGGAATCCAGTCAATGAAAGGAAAGGAAATGCGATGGAAGAGAACATTTGAGAGTTACTAGTTCACTACCAATGGAGGCAAGCATTCAGTAGCATGCTTACGAAGAACTGAGAACCCTCCATGGGTACTTGTATCTGATGCTGTTAAGATCTTGCAAAAAGAATGAACCGCTGGCTTTGGAGTTTCAGGAAGGGCTGGGTCAGGACTCGTAGGTTCACTTTGCTGAAAAAAAACCACAGCCAATGAGCCAAGCTTCTAAAAATAATTAAAAAAACAAAGGAAAGTATATATATCTCAAATTTGAGATGTATCTCAATTGACATGATAGCGTTATTAGTAAGTATAATCACACACATAATTCTATTCAATAAGAAATGATTATCTCACTTAAAATTGTGATAAATTTATGATATATATCAGTGCTAAAAAAAAAAAGCAGTGAGACCTGGAAACAAAGTCTTTACTCTGTAATGCACTAATTTGACTGCCGCAAAAGTTATAGTAAAGATATGATGTGAAATTTACACGTTTATGTTTAAAAGTTGGTCAAAGGTGGTTCGAAATCCAAATAATGAACCAAAAGATGAAGAAAATGCTTTCCCTTAATTTGACCTGATTAATATCTTGACTTCACCATAATGTTGTCCCTTTCGATCATATAAAAGAATAAATAAATCTGGAGAAGGTGTAGGTGGTTCTGTAGCTTTAGATAAAAAAATTGTTTTAGTCTTTTAATTGAAATGTGTTACTCCCATAACTAGGAAAAAAATATGGTATATGATCTTAAAAAGAGTATACTTTAAACCACTAACTTCTAAATCACTGTGAGGAAAAGTTACATGTCTTCTTACATCTACATCTGGGAGCAAAGTGATCTGAGCATAAACTTCATCTGTTTCTTGTTCGGCCTATTAAAAATAAACCAGAATTGAATTTCAGTAAAAGAAAATTACCACATTAGACGTATGGAACAGATAATTCTTCAAATAGAAACCAAGGTCAGAAATAAAAAACCAGTAGCTCTGTGTTGACCACTCTACAGAGAATTTTAGGAGGAAGATTAAACTTAGGAATTTGCTGATTAAGTTCCTGATTTGTAGATGCTTCCAACTGCATCAACCCATAAAATTTAATTCATATCAACATTCACAACATTGAAAAGGAAAACAGATAAAGTTTAGGGTGCTTACTTGTTCCATGTGACCTTGAGGAAAATAAAAGATTCTCTCTCCGTTCCGAGGAACCTCTACCAAAGGTCCTGCGCATGCCTTCCATAGCTCTGTATACAGATCTGTATCTCCTTTACAACCTACCCACCACAAATCTCATGAATAAAACTTGCCAACGGAATGAGAAATTACATTAATGAGTCTAAACCCTTTAAGCTCTGTTTGGTATCCGAGAAAAACATTGAAAAAAAGTGATAAATAGTTGCTGATGAGCAGAAAAGCCAAAATCCGCCACGAGACTATTATCCCACTTCCATTTCATTGCCAATACTTAGCTCAGTTTTCTCGGCGACCAAACAGAGCCCAACCCAGAACCCAAACCCACCTCTTTCACGAAGAGAATTAGACGAATCACCATCAAGATGCGCCATTCAAACTCCAATAACCCCAACAAATAGTTTGCCAAACAATAAGCAAACTACTACTGAAACAAAGCAGAGCCTTCTAACGCAATAAGGGGCATAATAGCCTACCCCTTTCAAGAACAAGACGACCCAGATGAGGAAAAAAAGTCTAAACAAACTGGACGTTTATCCAAATCCACCATAATTATTAGCAACTGTACTAATCTATTTTTTTTTTTTTACTTTTCCTTTTTTCCTTGAGCAGTGTTACCTCTGCAACGACTGTGTTATTAATGACTGATAATGTCTCTAACAAAATTTCCAGTCACTTTTTGTCTTCCTTAGAAACAACCCAAAAGTCACAATCGATTATTTTTTAAGAAGCCTAATCTATTTGGTGTTTGCTTTCTTCGTCAAGTTCTCTGTCTTCAAACTTAGGGCCTTGTTGTTTCTTTGTTAATTGTCGTAACTATCATCGTTTAAGCTCTCTCTCAAGAACCTGAATCGAAGTTACCAAATCTGCACCCCAAAACTGCTTTGCTATGAATCGTGCTATTACCTTCGAATTCGATGGACTAGTCTCCTTAACACTTCCCAGCTGCTTATTTGGGATTAATAGAGTCTAGTGATTAGACATGAGAGTACATCCTCACTTGCTGTGAAACAATATTAAATTATGATTAATATGATTTGAATTGTTTTAAGATATTTTATTGTTGTTATAATAAAAAATATTAATTTATATTATTAATTATATATATTTTTATTATTAAAAAAATTCAAATTAATAAATTATTATTAAGATAATTTAAAGTATATTATTAATCTTTATATTTTAAATTTATAATCCCTAGTATAAAATTTTAAAATTAAATTCTAGAGTTTAAAAATTTTGTTACATATATATAAAGTTTTAAAATTTATAAATTTATGTGTAAATTTAATTTTTGTTTCGAAACCACTATTATACTTTAATTGTAATAATAACATCATCTTAAATTTAAATATAATATATTTAAATTATATTATAATTATTTATTAATTTATCAAATATAATTAAAACTATAAATATTCTATGTATATAAATATTAGGAAAAAAAATAAAAGATATTGTTAATAAAAAAATTAATTTTAAAAAGTGACAATTATAGTTAAAATGTTATAAATTCATATTTAACTCAAACTAATGATATCTCATTGAGTTAAAGATTCTTTAAATTTATAAACAATATTGTTATCTAACTCCTAATGTGAAACAAATAAATTTTTCACACTCATACTTACATCGGACAATGTCGATCTTAGTTTTGAACACAGTGAAACTCATGAACACAGTGAAACTCATACTTACATCGGACAATGTTGATCTTAGTTTTGAACACAGTGAAAACTTAAGGAAGATATACACAAGGCTTAGTTTTGATAGCATGTTAGAAATAAATAAATTGTATGAAAATAATTTATAAAATTACATTAAAAATAAATTATAGATGATAGGAAAAAAAGTTAGTTATGATAAAAAATAATTTAATACTTTTGTTTTATTTTGTAGTAATTTTGTGATTTTGTTTTGAAAAATTGATATTAAATGATAAAAAAATTCATTTTTTTATCATATTTCCAACTATTATATTTTTTTAATAAAAATAAAATAACAATCAACTGAACAAAGTATTTAAATTATCATGTTGAAGAAGTCTTGAATTTAAATATAGCTTGATCTTGATAAAGGATATTAAAATTTAAATATAGATAAATTAATATGTGAACAAATGGAGTAAAATGTGAGCGAACGGACTTTCAGTTCATTGCTCTTCGTCAAAGGAAAAACGAATGAGAAAAAACAATAAGAAAATTTTCAATAAAATATGTCTTTTAGTTTTCATTTTTCTTATTAAAGTTTGTTTTTTATTTTATTAATATTTTAATTCTTAAAATAAAATAGTATGAATTTATTTCATTTTTAATGTGAAAATGATGTAATTAATATAACATTTTTTCCCCATCTAAATTATAAAATCATAAAATAAATATCATATACAATATCTGAATTTCATTATCAAAGTAATCGTACAATATTGAGGATAGGGTAGTAATATTAACCAATTTTTTATTACTGAAGAATTTTTTTAAAATTTTGTAAATCACATTTTTTTTTGTTCGATGGTTCATGGAAATAACTCTACTCTGCTGAATTTATGCACTAAAACTGCATTTATTTTAATATTATTAGTTTAATGGTTAGCAATATAAAATTATAAAAGTGTATAAATTAAAATTCACTAAAATAAAGGAATTTATCAAATTATATAAATGTCTTTTAAATTTAATGAAAATTCTAAATCTTTGAAAAGTTGTTTTTTAAAAAATCAAGATTCTATGCACGTCATTATTAAAGTTGTTTATTATTGAAAGAATATTTAAATATAAATTCTAATATTTTGATCATTGTACAAAATAATTAGTAATAGATTCATCTTAATTGATATGTTTTAAATGAATAAAAAAGGGAAAACTTATAAAATATTATTCATATTCTTTCATGTATCTAATTTTGCTATATCTTGACTGAAATTTTGATATGAATAATAGTGTTAAAAAAATCAAATGAGAAAGAATACCCCTTAAAATAGTGACATGTGATTAATAGGATGGTTTAAATTGTTAGATTCAATGAAAAAGTTAATTTTAAAAGTTGTACTGCAATATTTTAGAAAACAATATTAAAATCAAGAAAATAATTAAACTGTCCTATTTTATATAAAAACACAACTTGAAGTATATTTTTTTTCTTTTTTAAATATTATACACCTTTTAAGAGCAAGCAACACTACATGTACAACAAATACAAATTAATTAGAATGGAGATTAAGAAATGAATTTGTGTTTCAAAATAAGAAATCAAATTTTACATATTTGGCTAAATAGTTAAGGAAATTACATAAGAAAATGTGTGAGCTTCATTGTCAACAATTGTCGGGAGATAATCAATAACATAATGTCATAGAGGAAAATTCTGACAAATTACCTGATACATGGACTAAACTTGTTCAAGGCTTTATTATGTTCAATTCAGATGCAAGTTTTTTCAATAATACTGCATCAATAGCTGTTATAGCAAGAAATCATTTTAGAGATATTGTGGATACGTGGGAAAAATTATTGGTTGTCATTACATCTCCAGAAAAAGCAAAAGCAAGAGCTTTACATTTGTAATAGGTGCATGCACATTCAATATTATGTTTTAAGGTTATTTTTGAAAGTGACTGCAGAAACATCATCAATTATTGTTGATTTTCTCTTAATTTTTAAGAGAGAGTTATTGAAATTGATATTGGCTTAATGTCCAATGTTATATTTATACATTGAAAAAAAGATACTAATCGTTACTAAACTAGTCATTAAACTAAACTAGTTGTTACTAATTAGCCGTTAGAATTCTAATTATTCTCAACACTTCCCCTCAAATTAGGTGTGTAGATATCGGTCAACCCTAACTTGCTTAAATTTTCTTCAAATGATTTCAGATCTAAACTTTTGGTGAAGATGTCCGTCAATTGTTTTTCACTTCTCACAAATAGAGTTTCAATTTCCTTTGCTTAATTTTTTTCTCAAATGAAGTGGCAATCCACTTCGATGTGTTTTGTTCTCTCGTGAAACACCGGATTTGATGCTACATGTCGCGCCACTTGGTTATCACAAAACATCTTCATTGGTTCTTGAATTTTAATTCTGATATCCAAAAGAAGTTGTTTGATCCAAGTTAGCTCGCTTAAGGTTGATGCCATGGCTCGATATTATGCATCGACCCTTGATCATGCCACAACATTTTGTTTCTTGCTTTTCCATGTGACTAAATTTCCGCCTACAAACGTGCAAAAACCAGTGGTTGATTTTCTATCAAAGCTACCAACCCAATCTACATCGAAGTAGCCACACATTTCATTAGAATTATTATGTTTCATGAGAATTCCTTTACTAGGTGTCCCTTTTAAATATTTTAAAATTCTATGTATAGCCTCTAAATGTGGTGTTCTAGGTGTATGCATAAATTTACTAATTTGGCTTACTGAAAAAGAAATTTCTGGTCGGGTTACCGTTAAATAAATTAATATTCTTACAAGTCTTTGAAATTGGCTTATATCTTCTAAGTGTTCGTCATCCTCAATATTTAATTTGCATTTACTATCTATTGGTGTAGATGTTGGTTTACTCCTTAATTTACCAGTTTCTTTCAATAAGTCAAGTGTATATTTTCTTTGTGAAATAAAGAGTACCTTGGGTGAATATGTTATTTCTATTCCTAGAAAATATTTTAATAAACCTAAGTCTTTGATATCAAAATTCTCCTTTAATTTCATTTTCACTTTTTTAATTTCTTCCAAATTATTTCCGGTAATTATTATTTCATCTACATATACTAGAATTATAGTTGTGAAGGTACCATAATTTTTGGAAAATAATGAGTGATAGGTATTACTAATTTTAAAATAAAAAAAATTAAATAAGAGCTTAGTTTTCCATACCATGCCCGTGGAGATTGCTTTAGTCCGTAAATAGATTTTTTTTAACCTACACACTAAACTATAATTGTTTTCTTTTTTATGACTAGGTGGAAGCGCCATATATACCTCTTCTTCAAGTGTTCCTTGGAGAAAAGCATTCTTGACATCCATTTGATGTAAGGTCCAATTTTGGTTTACCGCTATGAAAAGTAAAATCCTAACGGTATTTATTTTGGCCACGGGTGCAAATGTTTCTTGATAATCTACATCATAGGTTTGAGTGTAACATTTTTCCACTAATCGTGCTTTGTACCTTTCAATAGTACCATCACTATTAAACTTAATCTTATAGACCCATTTGCATCCTACGGGTTTCTTTCCTTTGGGTAGTTGTACGACTACCCATGTTTCATTTTTTTCAAGTGATCTAAGTTCTTCTTCCATTGCTTTGCACCATACTAGTTGGCCTATTGCTTTCTCATTGTTATTTGGCTCATTTTCTTTGGAAATTGAGGTCAAATAAGTCATATATTGTGGTGTAACATTTTCATAAGATAAATAATTTTGGATAGGATATTTTACCTCATATGTTACAAAATCTCGTAATCTAGGTGTAGGTTGTAGAGTTCGATTAGACCTTCTTAATGGTATTATTTCGATAGTACCATTTTCCCCCTCACTTTGAGAAGTTTCTTCCTCTTCATTCTCATTGATTATTTCATTTTCATTTTCTACTACTATATTTCCTTCTTCAGAATAAAAAAAATAGAAATGTAAATTCATTTGGTTTCTCTTGGTTATTAGTCTCCTTTTCTAGTGTTTTGTAATATGGCTTATTTTCTTGGAATGTCACATTTCTTGAAATGTAATTTTTTTTGTTAACCCTTTTTTTGAAATGAATACCCCAAGAAAATAGCTTTGATTGATGTATAATCTAACTTGTGTTGTTTATTTTTGTGCACATAAAATGTACATCTAAATACTCTTAAATGATAGATATTGAGTTTTTCTTGGTAGAGGATTTCTAGTGGGCTTTTGAAATTCAAATTAGTACTTGGCAATCTATTAATTAAATATGTTGCGATGAGAACAGCATCCGACCAAAAAATTATTGGAACATTATTTTGAAACAAAAGTACTCTTGTTACTTCAAGTAAATGTCGATTTTTTCTTTCCAACACATCATTTTGTTGGAGTGTGTAAATACAAGTTTTTTGATGTAAAATTCCTTTTTGCTTGAAAAAATTTGTAAAAT